>CM062816.1:490602348-491202348 GCA_031772625.1 Pinus tabuliformis
CTAGATAACTAATCAATCAGAATAAATTAACTCATGCATGTAGAGAATTCGAGTTCCCAGTTGAGATTGGAGTTCAAGGGAAGTGTACTATCCGTTGTAAACTATTACAAGTTGTACATGTGGTGCATGCAGTCAAAGAATTGACCTAAAGTAATTGCACAATCGAGATGAGGAAAATTCCTATTCAATATGGGAAATTTCCCAAGGGAACAATGAAAGAAAATAGGGGCTTGTAGGCTCAAAATTTTGGCTAAGTATTGGCCAAGGTTAGTCAGGCAAGCAGAGGATAGAAGATACAGGTGTAGGTTGAGCTCGAGCTTAAGCTTGAGCAGAGCATATTGTATTCATCCAGATTCTTTGATTAATGCAATACAGATAGTGAGGGCTTTTGAGCAGTTGCTTTCCCCTAGATAAATATTTTTTTCTGTGCGATGTTTCCTTTTGAATGTCAATTATTCTTGTTTTATATAGTGAAATAACTTCCGCAAATAAGTAGAGTAACTTCAAGTCTTGTGATTCAGTAAATTTCATGAGAAGTTTTGAATCCACACATTAATTTCTACACGATATAAGAGCATGATTCACATTAGAATCAGTCATTGAAGTCCTCATGTACAATGATCATTGAATAACTAATGAGCTATTAGGAGGCACAGTGATGGAGCCCTAGTTTAGGCAAAATCCAGAAGACCCTATGCACAAACTTCTTAATGGAGATAGAAGGATGCTAGTGAGCTGATTAGTGAGACAATGTTTAGTGACACAAAAATGAGTTGTGATCATTGACATTGGTAGATTGAAGATAAAATTTATTTCCCACAGGGAGATCAAGACTTAGAAGGAGTCTAGTTTCAGAGGGAGCATCTCTATGGAAGCTAGTACTTCAAACTCATTATTGCAATAGTTGCAATAACAGTGCAGAAACAACAACAAAGAAATAGCAACAAAAATATGAGTAGATTTGATTTTACCATGAATGAAACTATACCTCCAAGAGTTAGGTGCAGCGATGTAGAGCCTTAGTCCCAAGAGTTGCAGAAATTTGGGCAGGTTCCATTGACGCATTTTCCTCATGGATCATTACCCTTGATATGGGGGCCCACAATATTCAGTAGCAAGAGGATCAATTTCATTCAAATACGGAGGAGTGCAGAGGAGTGTTGACATCAGAGCAGGAGGCTCAGTAGCAGAGTCAACAACAAAACAATTTTCCTAGTAGACAGTTGCAGACACAGTTGATTCAATTTATTTTTTATTTTTTGGATGCTTCTTAGTTTCAGATGTTGCAATTGGAGTGACAACAATGAGAGATGTTGCATGCAATACATTCCAAAGGTGCTAGATCAGGGTAGTTGAGAATCCATTTCTTGGTGATTGGGAGTGTTGAAAATGTAGCAAGAAAAGTCTGAATTTTGATTTTTTTGCCCTAATTAAAATTGAGGAAATTCGAAATTCCATATCAGTAGACAACTTGAGGAGTTAACTGAGGTGACATAGCACTTGTCACTCAGTTAAGAACACTCAATTCGAGTTAATGAGTTGAGCTTCAATTTACTTGTGTTGATTCCTAAAAAATAGGAGTCTAGCTCAGTTAATTTGAGTTAGGGACATGAAGTTCAATTGTGTACAGTCGGTTCCCAAATTTTAGGAGTCTAGGTTGAGTTAATTTCAGTTGTAAAAATTGAATTCAATTAAATTGAGTTATGGTTAGTTAAACTAGTTCGAACTGATGGAGAAACTAGTGGAGGTCAAGTTGTGGGTGTGGAAGTTTTTCCACATTGAGTGATCATCTAGATAACTAATCAATCAACCTAAATTAACTCATGCATGCAGAGAATTTGAGTTACCCAATTGAGATTGGAGTTCAAGTGAAGTGTACTATCAGTTGTAAAATATTCCAAGTTGTACAGGTGGTGCATGTAGTCAGAGAATTGACCTAAAGGAATTACACAATCGAGATGAGGAAAATTCCTATTAAATAGGGGCAATTTCCCAAGGGAACAACAAAAAAAATCAGGGGCTTGGAGGCTCGAAGTTTTGGCTAAGTATTGGCCAAGGTCAATCGATCAGGCACATGATAGAAGATATAGGTGCATGCTGAGCTCAAGATTGAGCATAGCATATTGTATTCATCCAAATTCTTTGAATAATGCAATACAGATAGTAATGGGTTTTGAGTAGTTTCTTTCCCCTAGATAAATATCTATGTATGTGTGATGTTTCCTTTTGCATGTCAATGATTCTTGTTTTATATGGTGAATTAACTTCCACATATGAGTAGAGTAGCTTCAAGTCTTGGGATTTAGTAAATTTCATAAGCAGTTTTAAATCTACACATTAATTTCTACAATTCCTAACAATTTTGGGATCTTCAATTAATTGAACCTTCAAGAACATACACAATTCCCCCCTTCTTGGAGAAAAACACCAAGTTGAAACTTATGAAACACAACCTTTTGAAGTACTTTTATTTCTATTTATAGTGCCTCATATAATCTTAAATCATAGTTGGGAAGAAATAAAAAAAGGAACCTACAAAATTCCCATTATTGATCTAGAATCATGAACCCTAGAAGAACCTCTTAGTCCTATCTTGATCTAGTGCAAATCATATAATTCTATGAAGACATTTCACTTCTCTTATAATCTAAAGGTCATGAAGTAAGTTATTGTCCACATTTATATCATATCAAAAACATATTATTTAAATTATTAACAATATGTGTGTGTGTCATGGTTTATCAGTTTTCCATCCACCTTGTAAATTTGCAAAAATATGTAATCAAATAACATCAAATGTGTTGGGATAATCCTGTGAATATACCATTTTCTTATCCAACATTTATTTCTTACTTTTAAACCATGTAAAAAATTATTGTTTCTTTTATATAATTAAAAACACATGCAATGTTTGTATATTTTTTATTGGCAATCGATGTATTTAGTATTTGTCAAAATAATTTAGTGTTATTAAGAATTATCATGAAAAGAAAATTTAATGTTATTATTTAAATTATTTCATCAAGATAAGGTATGTAAAAGTGAAGGTCATTCATATAGATGATAAAGAAACTACATTGTTTAAACATGGTACCTTACTTGGAAAGCAAGAAAACATTATCCTTCTAACTCTTCCAGGAAAAGGATTATGGGTCACTCCACATAATTTCATTGACTTATCCTTCATCGGTGACTCTATAATATACCAGGTCTCCTCCCATTGGTGAAATTTCATAAATAGAAGGGAGTCTTAGCTGTGGTGACAATGGGTTAAGTCTCCATTTGTTGCCCTTGGCCTAGCATTTTCCCTTTAGAGATCCCCTTTAGGTCCCCTACTAGTTTGAGCAGTAACAAGTACCACTGAAAATAATGATGAGAAGACATAATGTTTCTCTGAGGCAAACCAAATGAAGAATACAACAACCAAGGCTTGACTTGTGTGGACATATTTTCAAGATGAATTTGAGTGTGTTGCCGAATTGAATGCTAAGACAGATGGCTAATGTTCCAATTTGACCTTGATCTCTTGCTGACAATTGTCGCTGTTAGGCACCCACCATGGGGAAGTATTAGTTTGATTTATAATACTTTTTCTCAAAGTATTATAAATCATATTTTGATAAAGAGTATGATTTGGTATTATATTTTATTTTAACTTCATTAAAATATTTATTTAATTGTTATGGAACATTTACGGAATATTTCTAATGGTTATGAGGACAGAGGGGTTAAATATATCTTAAAATAATTATAATATTTTTTCTTTTAAATTTAATTAAAATATGTTATAAAATTAAATCAAAATAAAATATTTTGATTGTGAAATGAGTTATGGTTTTTGGGCATGCAGTATTGATAAGCCATGGTATTATAAAAAAACCTATTTACAAGTTAATAATATCCATAGTAAAGTGGTTGTGGATATCCATGGTTAAGAATCTTGTTATATTGTAATTTTATTCTATGTATTAAGTTTTTATGTGCTTATTAATTAAATTTAAATATGGTTAGGAAATCATTATTTTAATTTCTATGGTAAAATTGATTTTAATTTAAAACTACTATTTATATGTTATATATTTTAATAATATGTATATTATGATTTTCTTTTATCTAAAAAAACGTTCGTAATTTTATTAAAAATTCAAAATTACAATATAAAAATATGAATTTTATTATTTTTATTACTTTTAACTTTTTATTATTAATTGAATCAACATCTAAATGTTAACACTCATTTATGGACACTACAACATCTCCTTCATTCTGGGTTCTATATTAGTTTTAGCTTTTTATTATTTTTTAATTGAATCGACATGTAAATGTTAACAAACATTTGCACCACTACAACATCACCATACTAGGATGTAGGAAACCTATCCGTTTAACAAGATTCTCTAGTGAAATGAGGTCTTAGCACCGCAAGACTATGAACTTATGTTACTGGCCTGGTTTCCCTTCAGATAGACCAACAACAAAAAAATTTAGTTTATGTAATCCTCATTTGATGTAATGCAAACTACCTAACTCCCCCACACCCCCATATATATATATATATATATATATATATATATATATATATATATATATATATATATATATATATATACACACACATATATATATATATAATTTATGTGATTAAACACTTTACAACCCATAATAATGTTGACACAAATTAAAAAATAATAAATAATAAAAGAAATAAATAGATTCAATTCAATTTGATATATTGTAATTTGTTTTTATGAATAAACTTACAAATAATTTTTTGTTAGATTTTAAGCCTCTGTGGAAGTTTTTTGTAGTGTTAAGATCCGGATTATCCACAGTTTCTAGTTCATTCTGCCAACGTTTCAAACCCCAAAGGGGGTCCATCATCAGGACAAATCAGAAAGAATATGAGTGAAACGTTGGCAGAATGAACTAGAAACTGTGGATAATCCGGATCTTAACACTACAAATAATTTTTTGTTAAAAAAATTATAATAGACATATTACACTAAATTATATTTAAATAAATTCCAATGGTGATGGAATTTGAGAGTCGATTCAGTAACTAGGAGATAAGAGCTTGGATTCTGGGCAAAATTACCTCCTTGGTTCATTTGGGGGGCCTTTCTTGAGACAAGCTGGGGTCTTGACTAGTGGAGGAGAACAACTATGGTTTCAGACTTGTCTTATGAAATTTTTCTGCATGTAGTGGTAGCTCGGACCACAATATGGGACCTTGGTCTAGTTTGTGCTTGGGAGTTTGCACTCTCTGGTAGTTGGGCTCAAGGGTTTGGAACGATCGATGAGAGGCTAATCTCAAGTCTGAGACGTAGCGACACTAAGGATGACAGAGAAGGGGATAGTGCAACCTTTCAGGTAATTCAGGTATTCTTGTTTATTACATTGTTTGTTGTGTATGATTTGGTTGTGTGGCTAAATGAATAATGTGAGCATTGGGTTCAAGAACCATTCCCCTTTGGTGGGTGGCCTGGGTGAGTTTGTTTTCTATGGTTTTTTGTTCTAGTCTTGGGTGGCAAGGAAAATGTTTTAGATAGAGAGAGGTTAGGGTACTTGTGCCTTTCAGGGCCCACTTGTATGAGATCAATTGTGAAATTTGGGGTGGGGGTTGGGCTAAGTGGCGCACCAATGCATTCATGAAGGATGCAATTGAATTATGTTTATGGACCCAGAGTGGGGGTAGCATTGGATTAGTTAATAATATGGGTAGGTCATGGCTAATTTGGGCCTTGGAAGTTGTGGATGGTGGTACATTTGGGAAAGGATTGAAAACTATTGGTCAGGGAGAGGGTATCGTGCTAAACTAGTGCTGGAGGAGGGACGATTTGGACCCCTCGATGTGGGTTTGCATGGGCGACAAGGGTGTAGGAAGTTGTGTTGTTACCTAATGGTGTAGTTCAATGTTGAGTGGCAATGTGTATGGCCACCTCATGCAACATCAGCGAGGTAGGTCGTGACAAGGTGACATCAAGAGGGGCTAGGGGGATCATCACCATGTGGGGAAACCTATAGATGAGGGAAAGTTGGAGCAACTGACTGGTGGTTCTCCTGGGTAGGTGGACCTGCCCCCCCCCCCCCCCCCCCTTGTCCAGGAATTAGTTGACTAACATGCTTAAGACCGACATAATGACAAGAATGAGATTATGAGTTTTCTCAATGATATTCAACATAACCATTGCCACATTCTTCACCAACACGACTCATTTTGTCATGGCCAAAAGAGGATCCAAGATCAGATGGACATATTTGATGGTCACATGGCTCATATGGAATCTCATGTTGATGATTATTTTCACCACCCCACTGATTGAGGTAATGCTGACGAGGGCCCTGATAACGCTAATGTGTAATGATGAAAGTGGGTTGTAGTTTGTTTCTTCAACAATTTTGGGCTTTCTAGGCCATCGACATTTGGTCCTATAAATTTGTTTTGATGATATCGATGTTCTTTTGTTTGTACTTGATGGCCAAGAAATCTGGTAGGGGTGAGTCCTTTGCTATCTGGCAGAAGATGTACCATTCTCAAGAATTAATAGAAATACTTAACTTATAAATATTATACCAGAAGCAATAACCACAAACCCCATAGTCTATACTTACAAAATCTCAATCAACACCCTAAGTTACCAATCTATATTTATTTAAAAGAGAGAAAGAAAGTAATAAAAAATGTGTTTGAAGCGCACATATGATCTATAAGCAAAGGATGAGCATAACTCTGTGTACATTCCCTTGAAAGCCCTTGTTGTTCTTCCCTCTTCGCTTTCTCTTAATAAAATATTTAATTTCATTTGAAATTTTTTAGGCATACATTCATTTGATTATGTTTTGTATATTACCAATATAATTTGAGGCCTAATCCAATCCAAAGTTTTTTATCCTCAATTATATCACGAGTTTTATTGAATTTCAACAAGACAATAGAACATAAGAAGAGAACTTCATCGCAGTGGGATGAACAAAAAAATGGATGGTTTAAATCTGTTGACGTATGATATAGAACAAAATTATGATTTATATTATATTTTGGAATATATAACTAATAAACATATAACAACTATACATCTACAATAAACTTTTCTTCTAAGTTATTTATTTTTTCTTATTAGTATATATATATATATATATTGTATATAGATGTGAATTTAATATAAATATAAATAATATTATTAAGAACCACCCTATATTCATCTTAATTCTGGATTTATGGAACTTGGAGAGAAATCAATTCTCTCTATGGGAAAACCTTTTTCTCAAGTTCCACACTAAAAAGAGGTTTGCATATTAAAACATTTAATCCTCTTGGCGAGTTAAGATGGATCTATTTTAGTTCTAGTTAATTTAAATAATTAAATTAATTATAATAATAAAATAAAACATAATTTAATAAATTTAAAATATTTAATATTGTAGAAATTAAGTTGTAGATTTGCAACTTCTCATGAAGTTTTAATCAAAATCACAAGAAAAAACCTACTCTACTGCTTTGCGACATTAATTCACAATTTAGAACAAACATATCAAACATGCAAGAAGAAATAACACACATGCAACGAGTATTTTTATCTGGGGAAAACAAACTGCTAAAAACCCTAATGCCTTCTTGCATTAATCTAATGAATAGAGATGTATTACAATTTCTTTTCTCAACTGAGCACACCTTGCAAGTGCATAACCTATCTCTCTTCTCACTAATGGCCTCTGGCCCAAACTTAGTAAAATTTTGCCTCTGCTTGAGCTCCTATTTCCTTACATTTTTCCTTGAGGAAATAGGCCCCTACTATTGAGGAAATCCCTCCAATTGTATTGTGTAATTCCTTAGGCTAATCATCTTACTACATTCAACAACTGTACACTCAAAACTAGTCTACAATTGATGTTACATTGCCTTGGAATCTCCACCTCAACTAGGTAACTCGAATTCTCTACATGCACTAGCTATTTTGGGTTGATTGATCAGTTAACTGGATGATAACTGAGTTTGACTGAAGTCCCACTGCTTAATTGGCCTTCCATTAGTTCCTCCAAAAGTTGGAACTAGTTTAACTAAAAAAACCTTAGATAATTGACCTTGATTGCTACAAATTAGAAATCACACATGCTTAACTAAAATCTAACTCCTCCAACTCGAATTTACAGAGTAAATCAGGTGACACAAGCAATGTCACACAAGTTAACATCATCTAAGTTGTCTGTTGAATTGAAAATTTGAATTTTATCAATTTAATCAAGGAAAAATCAAATTGAGAATATCTTGTTGCATTTTTCAACACTCCCTCTCAGCAAGAAATGGATTATCAACCACCCCTATCCTGCACCTATGGAACTCAAACTTCCCTCTTGACAAGGCCTTTGTCAAAATATCAACATCTTGTTCCTCTTTCGGAATGTACTGCAACAACATTATTCGCCTTCGCACACAATCCCGTAAATGGTGATATCAAATATTTACATGCTTGCATCGATCATGAAAAACAAGATTCTCAGAGAGCTTGATGCAACTTTGATTATCATAGTAGATCAAATTTGGATCCATCATCTAACTAAACAACCTAACAAGTATCTTTCTCATCCACATCACCTCACATGTTTCTTGACTCGAAGCCATGTATTCTTCTTCTGCCGAGCTCAGTGCCATAGATCTTTGCTTCCTACTGTAGGAAGAAACCGCTGGAGACCCAACATTAAAAATTCCACCTAATGTACTCTTTCGGTCTAATGGACTCCTCGACTAATCTACATCTGTGAAGTCACATAGCTTCACTCCCTCTGTCTATCTATACCATAGCCCAAACTAGGTAGTGCCTTTGAGGTACCATAGAACATGCTTAATTTCCTTCCAAAATAATTTGGTTGGCCTAACCATAGCTTGGCTCAGCTAATTGAATGCATAGCACATATTTGGTCATGTGTTCACAAGATACATTAGTGAACCCACTAACTATCGATAAACATTAACATCCACTTCCTCACCTGAAGTGGCATCCTCTTTCCTCTAGTTGGTCGCTAGAGGTATCTCCATGGGTTTTCAACTGTCCATGCAGAACCTCTAAAGTATCTCTTTGGCATACTTTCCCTCAGAGACAAACATTTCCCCATCACCTTTCCATTCTTCCAATCCCAGGAGGTAGTGCATGAGACACATGTCCTTCATTTCAAACTCTCTTGCAAGGTCCTCCTTGCAAGATTTGCTCATTTTCTCATCACTAGTTACAATCAAATCATTAACATATAAGACAATAATCAACAATTTACCTTCTACTAAGATATGATAGAGGTTTTCATCCACTTCACTTTTTGTGAAGCCCAAACCGTGAGATAACTATCGATCATGGTGTACCAAGCACAGGGTGCTTGCTATAGACCGTGCAACACTCGCTTGAGTCTGTACACATAAGACTCTCGATCAAAATTCTTAAAGCCTTATGGTTTCTTGATATACACCTCCTCCTCAATATTTTCATTGAGGAACATTGTTTTTACATCCATCTGGTGGATCTTCCACCCCATCTTTGCATCCAGAGCAAGAATTGATCTAATGGATGACTTCCTTGATATAGGAGCAAAGGTCTCCTCATAGTCAATCCCCTCAACTTGAGATTACTTCTTCACCACAAATATGGCCTTGTACTTTTCTATGCTTCTGTTTGCTGCATGCTTTACCTTGAAGATCCATCTTGAATCCACAACTGATTTGTTTGTTGGCCTTGGAACCACTTCCCAAACATTGTTCTTTACAATGCATCCATATTCCTCCACCATTGTATCAACCCATATAGGTTTCTCTACTGCTTCCTCGAAAGATAATGGCTCAGTCTCTACAAGCTTGGTCATTAGAGCCATGTAGCCAGTGTACTGATATGGTGACCTTCTCTGCCTGCATTGATTTGAAGGAGTACCCACATTCTCCCTGACATAGTGCACAAGTCTCTCAACTTCCCTAATCATTTTCCTGCCTTCTCTGGATGGTTCTGCTTGAGTGGTTATCTCCACTCTCTGCTCCTCAATTTGTGGTTTCTCCACAACTTCCTGAGGCTCCTCCTTTGGAACTAAAATCTCCTCTTTTTGTGGGATCTGAAGCTCCTTCTCAAGAGAGCACCGCATGAATTTATATTCAACAAATTTTACATCCCCTTGCACAAATGTCATTCTAAGGGATGGAAAGTACACACAGTAGTTGTGGGGAGTTTTTGTGTAACCCACAAATATCCCCAATTTTGTTGTCAACTCTAGCTTCTTCCTTGATTGTTTGGAGACATGGTAGTAAACAGAGGCTCCAAAAATCATGAAGTGCGACACATCCAGATTTCTCCCCGAGAAAGCCTCCTTCAGTGTAATCATGCCCAAAATCCAATGAGGACTTCAGTTCTGTAAATAGAATATTATGTTGCATCCCTTGGCCCACAAATGGATAGGCAGGCATTGATCATGTAACATCACCCTCATTTCTCCCACAATGCTACAATTATTTCTCTCAGCTACCCCAATCGGCTATGGGTTGTGGGGTGTTGTCAAATCTTGTCGAATGCCTTATTTTGCACATATATTTTTAAATTCATTCAACACGTACTCACCTCCATTATCGCTCCTGAGAGCCTTCACCTTCTCAACCAATGCCTTGAATTCTATGAACTTTGAGAATGTTTCATATCTCTTCTGCATGAATAAGATCCAACACTTCTGTGATAAGTCATCAATAAAAATGACAAAGTATTTGTGCCTGGTAATGGAGGTTGTCGAGAAAGGTCCATACATATTACAGTGGATCCTTTCTAGGACTGCATGGGCTTTTTTGTCCCGATCATGGAATGTGGATTTTGTGTACTTCCCCAAGGCACATCGTTTGCATACATCCTGCTGCTCAAGTGCTCCTTTGGGGAGGCATGTGGTTATCTGTTGAATGGTATTCAAAGCACCATGATGCAAATGACCAAGTCTTCTATGCCAAAATTCACTGACATCGTGACGCTACACCTTTCCTGCCTTTGTGCTCAATGCAGCATAAAGCTCCACATCTAGCTTATACAGGTTCTTCACACGAACCCCGACATGCTTCACCTGTCCCATGGATATGTGTCTCAAGAATTCCCTTCCTTTGTTGAAGATCATAGCATAACCACAACCTTCAAAAACTACAACAGAGATGAGTTTTTTCTTTAGGACCGGAACTATAGGTTTTAACCCTGTACAGAAATTAACTGCAAAATAATTCTTAAAAACAGAAAATAAACAATGGTGAGAGCATAAAACATAAAATAGGTATACACAGAGATTTTCCCCTGGATCCGAAAATTGAGACTACTAGATTGATTTTTCATTATATTCCTTTCAATGTTACAATACATAAATATACATGTCGAAGCATCCATAAACGCCAATCCATTAACCCTGGATTAGAACATAACCATAGTTCTCTTGACCAGATCTACAAGATACCATGGGCAGAAAACCATCATGCCCAAAACCATGTGCAAAACCCATGAAGAAAACCATAGGTAGGTCTGCACACCTAATATAGGGTCAAAAAAAAAAAAATCTAAGGCATTGCCGGGACCTGTAGATGGGGGCTATCGCCCCCCTCTAACCACCCAACTTCACACATGGGGCTAGTTGTGGAAAGAATATAACACACACCCAACAAGAATGAACATGAAATCCTTGAGTGTGAGTGGGGAGATAAAATCCCTATAAAAGGTTACTTTATCAATCCCATCTACGCTTTACCTTCTGTCATCCCCCACCTCAATGTGCACCTACAAATATTTTTCTTCCAGGTCACTGAAAAAATCTCTACACCTTGTAATGTGGAACGATGCACCTGAGTCAAAGTACCACACGCTCCCCATCATTGTGTTTCCCATGCATGTAATGAGGGTAAATTCAAGCTCGAACTATGAAGCTAAAGCTTGACCTACTACTCCCCCTGAGGTCTTCTTACTTGTCTTCTTGTGTGAACACTTCGTGGCATACTGTTTGAATTCATGACAATGGAAACAATTAATTTTTAACAAATATTTCTTCATGTCCCCTTGACTTGATCTTGGTTTGGTTTGGGATTTCTTCTCTTTTCCCTTCTTTTCCTTTCCATCCAATGTAAAATTTTCTTCATCCTCGCCCTTGGATGAAGTCCAATTTCTAGTATTCTACCTTATTTCCTCTTGTACCAAATCATACCATAAGCACTCCCAATTCAAAAGTTTCTTGCTCCGGTTCACTAAATCTTGATAGTTATGCTAACTCTTGGGAAGGCCCAGAAGGACTATGCTTACCAAGTCATCTTCAGGCATAATAACACTAGCCCTACCCATTTCATCATGACATTGTATGAACCTACTCCGATATTGTGGTATAGTTTCATTCTTTTGCATCTTTATAGTTCGAAGTTTATCCTTGAGCACCAGCTTCCTGTGGTTACTACTATTCTCGAACATTTCTATCATGCTTTCCACATCATGAATGAAGTTGATTTTCCATGGAGATTTGAGACAATATGATCCTATACTCCCTCCAATATTATTCTCCTCGCCTTGGCTACATCTTTCTTCCATTGTGTAAGGTCTTGGACATCAACTGGTGGTGGTCTTGGAATATTTGTCTTGACATATTCATCAATCCATTGTCAGCCAATACTACCTCCATGCGGTCCTTCCATGCAAAAAAACTTGAGGTGCCTTCCAAGTCATACTCTAGCATTAGTCCATTGAAGGCCATCATCTCAATTTTGAAGATATCATGCTTCATTGATCTTCAAATTCGAACCTCTGAGACACATCTTTGAATTTCCTGCTCTAATGTGAATCTAACTCTGATACCATGTAGAAATTAGACTGTAGATTTGCAACTGCTCAAGAATTTTTAATCAAAATCACAAGACGCAAACCTACTGCACTGCTCTGTGAACATTAATTCACAATTTAGAACAAAAATTTTAGACATGAAAGAATAAATAACACACATGCAACAAGTATTTTTATCTAGGGAAAGCAATCTCTAAAAACCCTAATGCCTTCTTTCATTAATCTAATGAATAGAGATGTATTACAATTGCTTTGCTCAATTGAGCACACCCTGCAAGTCCATAACCTATCTTTATGCTCACTAAAGGCCTCTGACCCAGACTTAGTCAAATTTTTCCTCTACTTGAGCTCCTATTTCCTTGCATTGTCCTTTGAGGAATTAGACCCCTATTATTCAGGAAATCTCTCAAATTGAATTGCGCAATTTCTTAGGTTGATCATCTGATTATATGCAACACCTGTACACTCAAGACTGGTCTACCACTGATGTTACACTGCCTTGGAATCTCCACCTCAACTGGGTAACTCGAATTCTTTGCATGCACTAGCTACTTTGGGATGATTGATCAATTAACCGAATGATCACTAAGTTTGAATTAAGTTCCACTGCTTAACTGACTTTCCACTAGTTCCTCCAAAATTTGGAACTAGTTTAAGAGAAAACAACCTTAGATAACTTACCTTAATTGCTACAAATTAGCAATCACACATGCTTAACTCAACTCTAACTCCTCCAACTTGAATTTATTGAGTAAACCAGGTAACACAAGCCATGTCACACAAGTTAACATCATTCAAGTTGTCTACTAATGTGGAAATTTGAATTTTCTCAATTTAATCAAAGCAAAATCAAATTGAAAATTTTTTACAATATTTTTCAACAAATATTTAATAAAAATATATAAAAAAATTATGAATTTTCATATTTTATTTATTATTTTATTTTAATTTATATTTTTCAACATTTATTTATTTACTTTATTATAATTGAGAATTAATTTATTTTCTTAACCAATAATTATAAAAATAATATATATATATATATATATATATAAAATCTCTCTTAACTAAATATTTATGCATGATTATACATGCTTATAGCAAACATTATAAGTACATCATTAAGATGATTGTGCTCTTATCCTATTTTGACATAATTATGGTTGCATTAGTAACGACATTGATTTTAATGTAATCATAATCAATATTCATGCGTATAGTAAACATTTTAAGTACATCATTAAGATGATTGTGCTCTTATCCTATTTCGATATAATTAGGGTTGCATTAGTAACAACATTGATGTTAATATAATCATAATTATATATGTTTTTATAATGTAATAATTGTATATAGTTTTATGATATAATAATTTTTGAAAAATATTATAATATATTATTAATTATTATTTTAATTAAATTGCAAAAAAAATTAAAAAATAATAATAAGTTTTAACTTGATATAATATTAAATTTGACTTTTATAAATCATAATAATTTATATTAAAATTGTAAAATAAAATGTATACTTATAACATCAATAATAAATGAAAATAATATTTTAGATTTTGGTGGTTCCTTGGTCGTTGAGCCCTGTTAGGCTTGCTAGGACAATAATCAACCTTGACATGAATGAGGCCTCCAAGTGGCGGTCATGCATTGTTGTCTTTCTCCCAATGAACGACACTCAAATTAATATTGAATGTCCTGATCATTCCTCCTACATCCTCTTTATGATCTGCCTTAAGATTGCCTTGATGCATCAATTAATTTACATGACTTAGCCTCGTCGTTTCCCTTTTTATTCCTTCATGAAGAGGATTGAAGTTGACAGACATTGCAACTCCATCACTCTTCTAGCCATAGTTTCCAAAAGTCACTGCTATAGGTTCATCAATTCAGATTCTTCTGCCATGGTCAAGAAAGGGGCAGAGCTCGACAGGGAGTTAGAGGTTGTGGGTGCCCATCTCACACTCCCTAGCATGAAGAACATGTGGAACTATTCAACCTACATATTCATGTCCACATTTGATGCAGGGTAGCTTTAATGGAGGTCAAGGAACGCAAATGATTGAGCGAGGATCATTGGGCAGTATGAAACTTGCTAGCACACAACCTTTGGACCATGGAGTCAGCCAAAGAGGGCACAAAATGAAATATGGATGAGGTGAATGTTTAGCTCAATAAAACCCATATGTCACTGGACCATTTATCCAAAACCATTGGTATTGACTTCCCACCTATTCCTCTATCTTCGTTGTCCTCCAATTCTTTGGAAAGCTCCGAGGACATAAATTGCTCCCACCAGTCTGGCTCCCCTCCTCTCCCTAATCATCTAACGGGAGAAATGAAAGGAAAGGGTCATGTAGTTGAAGGTTATCCAAGCTAGAAGCCTAAAGAAAAAATGGGAAACTCAAAGAAGTCCCCCACCAACACTACCGAGAATATTATCTGAGAGCACTCTCAGCTAGATACAACCTCCTATGATTGACTAATAGTTGAAGAAAAGGCAGAAGAAGATTCTCCAAGCAATGTGAAAGTTGGCAAAGAAGCAGATAGTATAGCACGACAAGCTCCATCTAGTTCCAAGGGCAAGCAAGCAACTTGATGAGTTCTTCCTTTATATTTCATATGCTATTTTCTCTTCTTAGATCATTATATGGTTTTAGTTTTGATGGTTACATCAACAGGAATCCCTTTTGTAGCGCATAAGCTCTTTTTGTAAGTCTTCTTTACATTTTTGTATGGTCCATGCTTCTTAGAAAGATATTTGATCAATCTGAAGGACCGTCTGATTTCCCTTTCATGGGTAGATGATCCATTTCCAATTCTTTTTAATTTGACCTTGACACCACGCAAACTTTCTCTTATTTGATAACCAACCTTCACAATTACTCTCTAAATATACTCTAATATATTTTTAGTAATATAATATCCCTTAAAAAAAATTAAATATATATATTCACCAAAAACACATGCATGAATAATCCATTAATATTAATTATATATAAAATTTAATTTTCTTAATATTTAAAATTATAAATATTAATTTAAAAATTTATTATTATCTAAATACTAATTTAAATTCAGAATGCGAAATCATGTTATTCAGGGTGAAAATAAATAAATTTTAAAAATTAGTTTTCATCTTTCTTCTATAAAGAAGGGATATACTCAAATTACTTTTATTACATTACATTTTTTTCCTTAATTATTATTCATCCAATTTTATTTTTTTAATGTTAAGGTGGGTTTTAGGTTATTTTGTAAATGCAGAATTTATATGTTGTGGTTTTATGAAAGTCGCACTTCGATCTTATAAGTGAGTAAACAATCAGTTGTAGTTTGCTATATCGATATTACCATCTTGTTAAAGTATGTTAGTGGTGTTTGTTTGTTAACTCAGTTATGTTAGTAACCATTTTTATTTGTTAAAGGTAAGTTTTATTTTTAAGAGTACCCACATAGTTTAAAACCCTATATACATTATTTGGTATTATCTTTTTATTTGACATATAATAGATCCAAATCAACAAGTTAGACTTTGGTTCTCCCCTCTTTCTATATATATATAAATGTTGATTATTATTATTATGTATGCACTTTAACATACAATTCATCAATAAACTTTCATTATTTTAAATTTTTAAGTTAAAATATCTCAAAAAAACCTACACTATCTTTTTATTTGACATAATATAGAGCAAAATCAGCAAGTTAGACTTTGGCCTTTTCCTAATCAGCGTTGGGAACGGGTAAGTGGTTTATAAGATAGGCATAATTGATAAAGCAAATTTATATAAGGAATCTAGTTCTTCTATGCAATAATAATATTTCTGCAAAGACTTTATTCCATCTTTTCAATTGCTGTGCCTCATCGACCATTGAAAGGGTAAATAAATTTAGTCCATGTGGAGTTTAAATAAATTTGCCTTTTGTTGATTTTAACACTAGTAAAGTGTTAATAAACTTTCAATTAGATATACAATATATTTATATTTCGTTCTTACCTTTGTTCTTCCTGAAATATAAATTTTAGTAATTCTTATACCATTTTAATATTCTATTTATAATCAAGGTCTATTTTCCATTTCTATTATATCTAATGACTTAGGATATATGTCATGTTCTATTTCTTTTCTTCTCAATAATAAAGGAATATGAAAATTATTTTTATTATAATATAATTAAGTTATTAATTGGTATTGTTTTAGCTTGATTATGCGGAGATCCGTTATATTTTATAATATATCAACTAAGTGTGAGCTTTATATTCATCCAGCAACACAACACATTATTTTGTTCACTCGTTCATTACTAGTAGATTGTTTCGAGTTTTTTTCCGGGTTTATTATTTGTTAGTATATATATGGTTTTTTAGGCTAATGTTTTTAGTAGATATTTATTTTTAACATGTTTATATAATGATAATTTTGTTTTAGCTTTAAGGGTTAGTTTAATTGGTCGAGTCCCTGTTGTTAAGTACCTTGTTGATCGGGAGGTCACAAGGTCAATTCTCCTCGACGCTCTTGATCAGGAGGTCACAGTGTCAATTCTCCTCGATGCTCTTGGGGTTAGGCCCTGCTAGTATGGCCAAAAGGCTTTAAAAGATTCTCTTCGGGGTTGATCTGGCTGAAGGGCTTTAAAAGATTCCCTTCGGGTTTGATCTGCCTAGATTAGATTCTCTTCGGGGTTGATCTGAAAGATTCTCTTCGGGGTTGATCTAGCCGAAGGGCTTTAAAACATTCCCTTCGGGGTTGATTTGAAAGATTCTCTTTGGGTTGATCTGGCCGAAGAGCTTTAAAAGATTCCCTTTAGAGTTGATCTGCCCAAATTTTCTGTGAATGTAGCAGCCACCGATGAACCACTTCTTACAAAAAAAAAAAGTAATAATAACAATCTTACCATATTATAGATAAAATTTATTAAAATCTTTTTTATCAATTAAATATAAGTTTGGTACCAATATATATTTAATATGTATCACTAAAATGTAATTTTATTTCATCCGAATTAAAAATGTAAACTTTATAAAAATATTATATATAAATATTAATAATAAAAAACGTTGAATTTTTTTTTTTAACTTCATAAAATATTAACTATTTATAAAATAATTATAAAAATAATATTGATATTAGAATTAATATAAAAAATAATATATATATATTAGAATTAAAAAAAATTATTAAGTTGATTGTAACATTTTATAAAAACATGTCCAATGTTGAGTGCATGCATAGCATAAGGTTGGAAACATGCAATAGTAATTTTGTTGAGGTATAGTTATTAAATTAAAGGGTTATCGACAATAGGATTAGTTATATCTTATTGAGCAGTTGTAGTAGATTCAATATTCTCATTGGTAATGGAAGAGCAATACAGGTTGAGATCATATCCTTTGTAAAAAATTAGGTGGCATTTGCTCCAAGTTTATTGGATTGTTTGCACCAACCAAATGTATTTTGGCTATTACACTTATCATCATTTTCCTTTTAATGCATAGAAATCAATTTTTTTCCTCTTATCAAATTTAGATTTATTTAGCATGCTTGTATGTACGAAAAAAGAGTTTTTATCAAAGCTGTTTAGATTTTAGGAATAATTTATAATTCAGATATGATTTTTAGATTAATCCAGATGTGATTTTTAAATTAATTCAGATGTATTTTGAAGGTTGTTTTTTTAATTAGAAGATTTTTTTTTTTTTGTAAATTTGGCAGATGTCTATTTATTTCTATTTTCAAAAGAACTTTTCACAACTATTTGCTATTGTAGGTAGTTTTCTTGCCCAAAGGAAACTAGGTATCCACCTGTCAGCTTTAAATCCTTCCAAAATTTAAATAAGTTCATTGCTATCCATCTAGCAACATTGTATTGGTTGTCTATTCTACTGACTCTACTTATCAAAAATAAAAATAAACATAATTATACTATTCATAGTCAAAACCATTTTTGAATCCAACTATTTCACTATGTCACTCCTCATCAGAGGATGTCACTGGTGTAGGTGCCTTTGCACTGGATCCTGGCATCTCGCTTCGCTGCTCAATTCTCTGTTTCAGGTCTTTCATAATCTGTTCAATTCTACCCAGTGCTAGGTTGTTTCTAAATGTTTGGATCTGGATTGCCACTATCTCCCGTAATAGTTATGCATGAACTGGGTCCTTTTCTTTGTTCTGCTTATGTGCCTCTGTTTCTTCTCTCGCTGCATGCTCATGCTCTTGGTGTAGGGTCATGGCCCGAGCCACCACGTTCTTCATAATCCAGTATTGTTGTATGGTTTTCTTGAACAGTGAGTGCCTCCCTTGAGTGGACCCTTGGGTCTGGCACCATGCTTTCCCATTCATCCATGGGGATATCTTGGTATTTGAGATTGGCTTTTAAATCTCTCTCCCAACTCATAATCTGAGCTCTGACATCCAGTGGATTTCCTTCCATGTAGGCATCAATGATCATCTTCATGTGTTCCCCATCAGGTTCCTTGCCTCTTTTTTTTGTTGTCCACTTGTCTCCTCCTCCTTTTTGGTTCCTCTGTTTCCTCTTTTGGGGGCCATTTTGCTCCCTATTTGGGTGCTGTTGTCTCGCGTCTGGTATGTTCTGTCTTGGTCAGAGTTCTTACTTCGGTGTATTGGATTACTTATCACAAAATCGATGCATTCATCAGCTTTATGATTTTGACAGAGTTCAATTCCCCAATTTATCTTTTTCTTTACTTTGTTTGTGCCTTCTATCTTCTGGTTTCTAGGCAGGGTTTGTGGACCATCTACCTCCTTGTTTCTAGGCGGTTTGGGTTTTGTGACTATTAATTTCTTTTTCAGGGTCAGGTTTCTCTTAGGTTTTCTTCCCTTAAGCCCCCCTTTATAGCTTTCTAAGCCTTCCATTCATTTCTCCTCGGTCCCAAGTTTTCCTCCTCAGAAGGGATCAAGGTAATTTTCTTTTCCCACCTTCCCCAAGGTTTCTCAGACGTATCTACAGGGTTCCTGGTGCCGCTCCTCTCTTCCCCCTTAGGACACCTGAATTCTGGCATTCCTTTGGTCCTTAGGCTTTTCCCTTCCCAGGTTTCTTCCCTAATAGCTACTGTCACAATCCCCTCCATTCCTACGAGCCTAGCCTAGATCGAGAGCCTTCGAGGGATACTACTGGCTGATTTTGCAGGCTGGCCCTCTCCCTTTTTGGGTGTTAGCTCTTGCCTCCATTTTTCTCTGTTCAGGAATTGCCTATGGTCTGCAGGAATGGTGTCTACTGCTCTGGGAATTCTAGAGGCTTTTCCCTTGTTTTTGTCTATCTTAAACCAGAAGCTAAGCTAATTATCAATCTTCCTGCTACAGAGACTCATGATGCTTTCAGAGTTGGGGGGTGAAGGGGCTACATACCTACTTACCGCGTGGCTGCTTCTTCCTGCTACTGCTTGCGTCTTCACTCTACTGCCACCTCCCTTCTCGCCACCTTTCCTCGTCTTCGTCTGCATGCAAAGAGCTGTTTGTGAGTTTTCTTTGGTTTTAATCTCTCTCTTACTCCGACCCTTGACCCTTACCGACATCTGGCTATCTTGGTTACCGACACGGATCCCTTCAAGCTTGTCTCAGGATGCTACCCTCCTATCCTTTCTCCCAATGTCCTTCATTAATTCCCACCTTCTCCCGGATGCTCTTGTTGTGTCACTTCTGACCTCATTCTGCCACTTGGTGTCCTTCCTCTGCCCGCTTCTCTGTTCTATGTCCTGCCCTCCTCTCTATCAGTTTGGTTTTTTCTCTCCCTTATACTCTCGAGGTGCGTACCTTCCTTGCCCTGCTCTGTCAGCTGCCCGATCTCCTGTCTTCTCACTTCATTCTCTGCGTCTATCCTTTCCTCCAGTTGTCCTCTTCCTTCTTCCCAATCTCTCCTCTGCAGTCTCTCTATATTTCCTCTCCTATTCATATTTCCTTCCTTATCCTTTTCGAGTAGTTGTCTCAGTTCCGCCATTTCCTCCTTCTGGCTTAGCTCGACCTCGCTTTCATCCAGCGGCCTTCCTCCATTTCTACATCCCCAATTCGCCAAGTTGTTTGCTGGTTCATTGCCTTTCCTTCTCACATGGGTGAGAAGGATGTAGGCTACCTTTCGCAGTAAGTCGCTTATTTCCTCCACTAACCAGGCTATTCTCCAACTTCGACTCTTTTTTTCCACTGAAGTGCCATTACGTAGTTGTTTCATGATGTCTACCACTAGTTTCGCATCTCCTTCCACCTGCAACTTTTGGTACTTCTCCCTTATGGCGATCTCTCGTCCTCTTCTCAGCGCATGAAGCTCAGCTTCATTGTTGGTTGTGTTGCCACAATCCATCGTGTAAATTCTTAATGTCCTTCCCCTGTCATCTCTAAAGACTCCTCCTATCCTTGCCTCTCCAAGGTTACCCTTCGTTGCCCCATCGAAATTCAACTTGATGAAGCCCTATTGGGGATTAATATCGTAGTTTCTCTCTTCCGCCTCATTATTATGGTATTTCCCTGTTGTAACTTTCGTCATGCTTGAATTTAGTTGTAGGCGAGCCATTATTCTTGCCTCTATCTAGTCGACTTTCCAGTCTTCCTCGTACCATTTCTCTGTGAGAATGGTCTCCCTTATATTCTGGGTGATTTGGTTCCATATCTCGTCCTTTGCTCTACCATCTTCCTTGAAGGTCAGGCAGTTTCTCTCTTTCCAAATGTTCCACAAAACGAATCCTAATGAAAGTTTCTAGGCTCTGTTCAGGATTGTATTTTGGTAAGGTTTGTTTTGCCATTTTTCTATTGTTATTTTGATACTGTTTTTGTTTTTGTCACTAATTTCAAAAAGATCTTGGTGTTGTCTCCACACGTTGTTGCTAACTTTGTAGTTGTTAGTTATGTGCTCCATGGTTTCTTCTTGTACTTGGCAGAGGGCACAACGCAAAGGGCCTTGTGTTCCTTTTTTCCTTAGCTGGTCCTAGGTTAGAGCTCGCCCGTGGCTCAGGATCCAGGTGAAAAACGCTACCTTCGGCCAAGTTTTTGTTTTCCAAATGCTGTCCCATTTTTTTGTTTCTGGGTTTTTGTTATATCCTTCTTTTAGATAGTATACTTCAGCTATTGTGAACATTCCTTTTATTCTCTTTCCCCATCTGATAGTGACTGTCCCTGCTTTGGCCGTAATTTTCCTTGTTTCCATTTCTTTTTCATATATTCCCCATTGAGTTGTTTCTGGCGCGTCTGGCCAATTTTACTTTTCTTTCCACCTTCTCCAGTATTCGTCCATTTCCGAGCTCTAATACTTTCGTACTGCACCCCTCTCAGTCTATGTGGTGAACTGGTGTATCTCTTGGAGTTGAGGTACTTGGTTGAGTTTGTCTCTTTGTTGCCAAGCCTCTTCCCAGAAGTTTGCTTTGTCCCCCTCTCTTGTATCCCAAAAACTGTGCTCTCTTATCAAATCCTTGTTGGCTCTTGCAAAATTCTAGATTGCTGAGCCTTTTTTTCTGTTCGGCTTCTCAAATTGCCTTCTGGAGACCTGGGCATCTCATATTTTCTTTCCCATAGCTTTTTCATAGGTCTTTGCCCCTTGTATCCATCACCACCAAATCTTTTCTCCCATTACCTGGTTCAGGGTATATGGGTCTCTCATTCCTAGACCACCTTCTGTTAAGGGTTTTCTTAGCCACTTCCAAGGTAGAAGCGCCCACTTTTTTATCTTTCTCGCCCCTTGCCATAGAAATTTTTAAAACATATCTACCATTTTTTGACATATTGTTTTGGGTGTAGCTTGGCTAGTCAGTTGATATATCGGTAGGGATTGAAGTACCAATTTGAGCAAAATTATACGACTCGGAGTATTGAGGGCCCTGAAAGTCCAATTTTCCATTTTCTTTTGCAACTTCTTCATCAAGATTCCCCAATTAGCAATTATGTTTTGCTTATCATTTAGCTGGATGCCTAAGTACTTAGTTGGGAATTTGCCGATTCTAAATCCCATGGTTCTTGCAAGGAACACTTGGGAGGCATTCTAGGTGTTGAAGAAATAAATTTTCGATTTTTCTTTTCTTACCTCTGTTCTCGAGGCCCCTGTGAATTCTTTAAGAATTTCCATTATTTTTTTTGCTTCTTTAAGAGTTTCCTGTCCATATAACATAACATCGTCAACAAACTGTTGATGAGTTAGAGGTAGGTCATTTCCCCATAGTCTTAATCCCTTTAGTTGTTTGCTATTAACTTTTGCTTTTATAAGTCTTCCAAGTCCATCCGCTGCTAGGATGAATAGGAACGGTGATAGCAGATTGCCCTGCCTGAGTCCTTTGGATGGATTGAAGGCTTCTGTTAGAGACTCGTTTAATAGAATTGACATTACTGGCGTAGTGATCATTGACATTACCCAGTTAATCCATCTGTCATCGAAGCCGTAAGCCTTGAGTATACGTTGTAGGTATCTCCAGCTTAATGTATCATAAACTTTTGCGAGGTCGATTTTTATCATCATTCCTTTGGTTTTTGAATTCTTCAATGAGTGAATTGCTTCTTGTGCTACTATTATCCCATCTACTATTTGTCTGCCTTTTATTAACCCCGTCTGTTCAGGGGATATCAGCTCTGATAGTATTGGTTTGAGACAGTTCACCATGATTATAGCTAGAATTTTATATATCACATTGTAGAGCGCTATCGGACGGAACCCTTGAAGCTCTTCTGTTTTTCCTATCTTTGGTATTAGATTTAGGAAAGTAGCATTTAAGGCTGGGTGCATTCTTTTGGTGTAGTGGGACTCTTCTATTGCATTCACTATGTCTTGGCTCATGAAGCTCCACGTGGCTTGAAAGAATTCCGAGGTAAATCCATTCGGCCCAGGTGCTCTGTTCTTTTCCATTCCCTTTACTATCTCTTCCACCCCAGCTTCCTTTATGACTCTTAGGAGAGCCAAATTTTGTTCTCTATTTACAATTTTGGGGATGTTTTGACTTATTTTGTCAATGTCATCCTCCTTGCTGATGTTGGGTTCTATCAGGATTTCTTTGAAGTGCTACACTATCAAATTCTCCAATTCTGCTTTCTGGGTTAACCTGTTGCCTTGCTTATATTTTAGGGAGAATATTTTATTTTGTTGTCGGTGTTGTCTCATTGCCTTATGGAAGAATTTTGTATTTTTCTCTCCTTCTTTTAACCATTGGATTCTAGATTTTTGTTTCCATAAGATTTCCTCTTGTTTGCTTCTTTCCTCTATTTTGTTTAGCACCAGTGCTTCTTCTTCAACTAATTCTTCACTTCTTCCTTCGTCTATGATTTTCTATTGTACTTTCTCCATTGAAATCTGCAATTTTTCCTTATCCTTGTGAATATTTCCAAATTCTTCTCTATTCCACTGTTTAATCTTTCCTTTTAGATCTTTCAATCTTAGTTGGAGAGTGTGCATTTTATTTCTTCCTAAGTTCCTTCCCTCCCGTTCTCATTTTCCTTCCACCAAATCTTCATTTTTTCTATAAATTTGGGATCTCTCAACCAGAATGCCTCAAACCTGAAGGGTCTATTCTGGTTCTGCTAATTCATAGCTATCTCTAGTTTAATGGGCCAATGATCTGACCCTAGACACGGAAGGATTGTAGCTTCATAGAAAATATCCTTTCCTAAGAGATGTTCTGTTGCAAGAAATCTGTCTAACCTAGAAGCTATTTGATTTCTCCCTCCTCACCGATTGTTCCAGGAGTATTTCCCATTTATATTTGGGATATCTATCATTTTCAGTTCTACCTATAGGTCTTGAATTTCTCCATTTCTGGTTCTTCTCTTTGCAATCCACCTTTCTTTTCGTCTTTTGATATTGTCATGTTGAAGTCCCCTGCTATCAACCACAGTTTTTCTTTATGCAGGTTACCTAACTGTTGGAGCTGGAGGAGGAAGCTTCCTTTTTCCATTGGAATATGTGGTCCATAAACTGCCGAGACTAGAAACCAGTCATTGTTTCCTATTAATCGGAACTTCCCCGTGAGAATCCTTTTCATTCCTATCCAATAGTCAGTTGTGATTTCTGTTGGGTTCCATAAAATCGCAATACCTCCCGCACTTCCATTCGCATCTATGGTCATGCATTCATATTTTGGTTTGATTTTGTTTAGGATCTCCTCCATTTTCCTCCCTGGGATTTTTGTTTCCTGTAACAACATTATTTGGGGGTTTTCTCTTCTTAGGCTTTCCGCTAAGTATCTCTATTTGCCTTTACTGTTCAGGCCCCTTATATTCCAGGATGTGACTATCATGAGGTGGTTGGGTTGGTTTGGTGGAACACTGCCGAGAGTAGAACTACTCTTCCAGTATTCACTAGAATTTCACCCATGAGTTGTACCGATTCCTGTATATTCCTTCTACATCTTTTTTTCCCTCCTTTTGTTTTGCTCTGAAGGTCCTGAGTATTGTCCTGTTGGAGGCCTAGTTGTTCTACCATTCCCAGCTTTCCCTTGCCCTATTTTTCTTTGTATTGTTGGAAGGTCTCTCTATATAGTTTTTTCTGCTCTTCTGGGATGAATCTTTCATCCAGGTGTTTCCATTCCTTTAGGAGTTTCCATAATACTTCTTCTTCTGAACTTAATTCTTCTCCCCTGCTTGTATTAATTTGCATTACTACATTTTCCATTTTCTCCCCTGTTTCTGGTCCTCCTTACTTGATCATTTGCCTTGAGCTTTCTGCTTGATGTGTGATGTAACTTGACTTGTGTTGTTTCCTTTTTCTTTTTCTCCCTGGTAATCCATTGTTTGAGTCTCATTTTCTTCCTCTTATTCTGGAAGGATTTCAAAGCTATTTCTATAACTTGTTTTGATTTGTTGTTCTTTCATTGTTTCTTTGGGGTTTTCCTTTGTGTGTCTTCGTTTATATTTTACCTCCTAAAACCCTTCCTTGTCTTCTTGATTTTTCCTCTGTGGTTTGTTTTTTCTTTCCTCTTCTTCTATGTTGAGCAGACATTCCTTGAACAGGTGACCATACTCATGGCATCTTCTGCATCTGAAAGGAATGTGCTTATAATCCAGGGTTTGTTGCCATACATCCTCATGATATTCTAACTCAACTGTGTCTGGAATCGGTTAGCTATGTTCATGTAGACACAAATTCTTGCGTATGAGGTGTATCTTCCCTTTTTTGTAGTTTCTGCTATTTTAAAAAAGCTTCCTATAGTGTTTCCTATTCCTTCTAGGATTTTTGGATCCCAGAAGTCCATTGGAAGTCTGAATAGTCTTACCCATATCGGTGCTACTAAGAACTTTTCCTTATCTGGGTTATAACATTCTTCCCAATATCTCATAAACAATCCCGCATTATAATGGAAATATGGACCATTTTCAAACACTTTTTCTTTATCTTGCAGGTTCGAGAAAATTACCATGAAGAATCCTCGTGCTCCCAGCTTCAGTTCAATGTGGCCTCGGGGTTGCCACTTTTGCTGGATCCATCTGGTGAGGTCCTTTTTTGTCGGCCATACTCCGATGAATTTGCATATTAGTGCATGATCTTTCATGTAGCTTCTGTAGCGCTCCAGTTTATTCATTGGCATGTTAAATTTTGGCTTCTTCACTGCACATGGTAAACACCTTCCTCTGTTGTCGGCCTGCCATCGTGCTCCTAGAACAGGTCCCCGTTTTCTTGTTTCTTCCGCCTGGTTGCTGTTGTTCTGTCCTACCCTTGCCACTACATCTCGATAGAGAGGGATCTCTCGCCTCCTCCCTTCCTCTGTCATTGCTATTAGATCTCAGTACCAGTGTCTGTCGTCGACTGTATCTCTTGCTATTTTTTCTGTGCTGCCTAGCTCATGGCCGCGTGACCATTAGGGTTTTTTTTGGCTCATATATAATTTGAAGCAATTATAAATAGTGTGGTAGTATTATTATATCTGCGGTAAGTATGGTAACGCATTTAGTTTTGTTTTTGATTTGGTATTAGTTTGTCTTTGACAAAAAAGTTATGATGCTTATCCATAGTTTAACATTAGGTATTTAAATTTTGTTATTTTATTATTATTATTTAAATTTATTTATGTTAAGGTGATTTGTTAAAGTTTTATTATGGGTTGTTTAGTAACTTCCATTTATATTAGTTACTATTTTTTTGTTTTTAGTTTTATTTATTTTTTATTTAACTTTTTGACTTTTTTTTTTTCTTTTTTTCTATTATTTTTATTTTCATGAATTATAATTTTTTCACAATATTTTCAATTTAAAATGACTTATTATTATATTAAAACAAATTTTAATAAATTTAATTGCAAACCATATATATATATATATATATATATGTATGTATGTTAATAAAAATAAAACACACATATAGATATATGTGTGTTAACATAATCAATATTAGTTAATCATATTTCTTTATTTTTTATGGTACTTAACAATATAATATTTTATGATTTATTGTTATTTTTATTTTGTGATAAAATTTGTTTTTGTTATTTTTTTTTAATTAAGCTATATTTAAATTAAGCAACAGGTACTAGCTACTATGTAACCCTTATTCATAAAACAATATAATTTTTACTACCCAAAAAATAAATATTTTATTGATCTTACCATCAGTGAGTAACTTCATTAAAATAATGATAAAAAATCTAATATTCTCAATTAAAAACATTCTCCTAACTAAACCTAATATTCTCAATCAAACACATTCTCCTAATTTAGTTTTTAGAATTTAGAAAATTTCGTTATAAATCTCCATCCATGATATAGATATATCATTGTTTTATTAATTAAAATTTCCTATTTTACATAAGCATTTACTATTGAAAAAATAAATCATTTCTAATTCAAATTAATTTTTAGTTATTATTTTTCATTCAAATTAACATTTAACATTGCATTAAGTTTTTTTAACTACAAATTTCATAAATTCCAACAAACAGGATTAAAGGTAATATAATAAGTTTTAACACATTAAATAAATAAATAAATAAATCTCAAAATTAATAAATTTATATTTAATAATATCATTAATAAATAAATAAATATCCAAACTAATTATTTATATTTAATAAATATTATTAATATTAAATAAATATCAAATACAAAGTATGTCAAAGCATATATTTTTTTTTAGATAATTTAAGAATAGTATTTTAGATAATAAAATCATTTTCAATATCATTAATTAAAAACAAAAACAACATATTGAAAATTCACCCACGTGTAATATCTTAAAAAAAATATAAATATAAATTTTATAACCAACTAAATTTAAAAAAATATTTAAAATGTTATCCCAATTAATACACTTTGATTTCGTGGAATCTTCCCCCATTAAAATAATCCAATGAATATGAACCATCACAGCCATGATAATTTTTAATTTTTAAGTCCATGAATACTAGCCCAAATATCATGCCGTGTAGATCATTTTCTGGTCGCAGAGAAAGTACTTGGAAGCATCCATATTACCTTGTATGGGATCGAACCACGGACCCATACAAGGTGGAATATGGACCTGACTTTTGGTGTTGGCTTTTACATGGTGGAATATATGGAAGGAGATAAATTCATGGATATTTGAAGGTCGAATCAAACAAACGTTGTCTCTACAGGAATTCATATTTAAAAATACACAAGGAAACAATTCTCATTTCCACTCCTCCAGGGAAGATAATCAAACAAGTGAACTGGAGGAAAATATATTGAAAAGACTTAGAGATGTCATCTAAGATGTGGGTATTTTCTCTGTAAAATAACATAGCTTGCAAGGAAAAGGGTATAAGCATTTGTATGCATCCTTCTTCAAACGTTTTTTAAATAATTTTTGACGGGGTTTTAAAAGGAAATCCTGGTTTAACAGGCTATGGGGGAATTTTCAAATAGCTTGTTCAAATCTTATACATGTTTATGCATATTATTGTAGCTTCTCATCAAATAACACGACAAAATTTGAGGCTCTAAAAAGAGGTTTACTCATAAAAAAGAGAGAAGGTTTCTGCCTCAGACAGGTTCACAGAGATTCGAAGCTGGTCATTCAAACAGTTACAAAGCTATTGTGTGGTCGTCAGTTGGGTGCAATCATTCATATTTGGAACAAAAAGTTGTGAGTAACATTAATTTTTTTCTCGACAACTTTGATTATGCCATCCCAATGCACACACAGCAGGAAGAAAATCAAGTTATCGATGGATTGGAAAATTGGGGTTGTAAGGTAGAGCATGTAGCACTTGATACACCCTGGTCGGTGATGGAAGGGAAAAAGGAAGCTGAGGAGCTCAAGGGGTACATATTTCATGATAAATTAAGTGTGAGTGCCTAAATGCTTGATGGGGGTGTCTCCTGGAAAAAGTCTCTTTTCAACGACAACTCCCAATAGCACACATTGACGCCAAGTTTCTCCGTATAGTAAGATAATCATGAACATGCGTAAAACTTGGATGGCCAATAAGGTGGCGCCCCTTGAGAAGGGACATGACCATAACACTTGGCATAATAGATCACATGCATGGAAGGAGCCCTGTCATATGAATGCATTAACCTTAGTGATTTGATGCATCATAAATGTCCACTACAAGGGAAAATTTTAAGAACCACCCTAAATTTATATGTATAATAAATGGGTGAATCCCCATGATACATAGGAAAAATGGGAGGCGATTTTATCAATAGTATAATATGTATATATAATTTTTTTGGTGAATGTCTCGCCAGATTATATTATCTTGTAAAGTCATGGCGAATCTTTCACTAAATTATAAAATCTTGTAAGATCTTGGAAAAATTTTCACTGAATAATAAAACATTGTGAAGTCTTGGCAAACATTTTGTTAAAGTATGAAACCATATATGATAATAGGAAAACATATTCATTACACTGTAATATACTAACATACATGTTTGGAAAAAAAGAAACATAATTTTCTCTTCCTACAAACAATGTTGCAAGTTTCAGTGGTCGTGTTTCTGAAGGTTCTTACTGTACACTCTTTCAAACCCTTCTATTAGTTTTGATAATATTCCACAATAAAGTTCTTGTAGGTGTTGATCTTGACCACCAGTTCTAGGAGAGATTAATCTTTTCTCTACCACTTTTGTCAAGCTATCAAATTTCTTTCTTATTCCATGGACTTCAATTGCGAGATCAAAAAAAGCACATCAAGTTTGTCTACCCCAACAAGCCAACAAGTAGCAAGCCCAAACTATATAATATAAGAAAGTAGTAGGTATCCCAAAGGCCTGAAGGGGATCTAATGGAAAGAAGTGATTGTTGTCAGAAGCCTTCCAATCAATATATAAATATATAAATGTAGATTTATTATTATTTCAATTGGAAATCTTCAATTAAATAATAAAATTTAATTACGTCTCTCCCAATCTGTTATCACTTCAAAATTTCCATGGGGTTGTTTAATGTTTTGTTTAAAGAAATAATAGAGGTAACCGCAAACCTAATTTTGAGATCAGGATCTAGCCTTCCGAATGCTCAGAGAGGACTCTCTCTTAATGATTTAACTTTTTTGAGTTAAATGATTTTAGGCTAGTTATGTAAGCTCGATTTGGTTTTGATTTGATTTGTTGGTCGAATTACTAACTTAGATGGATAGAAGACTGGCTATTTTCCATTGGGCTATGGAGTCAATGTGTCAAGAAAACATGACTGAATCAAGTTCTAAAGGAAGTGTCCACAGGGCAAGGTAGTTGAGCAAATTCAGATCTTTTAGGCTGAAGGGTGAAGTGGTTTTCAATCGGGATCAAGGAGCAGTTAAGGATTCCTCAAACCGGATAATGAGGGAAATGAAAGAGGTCAATCAAAACTAGGGAGCAATGAAGAATTCCCTACTCTAGATATCAGAACAAAACATCAAAATGAATAACTATTCAAGACAGAGTGTACTTAAACAAATTCTATAAAAATATTCCAGTTGTTACATCCAAATTTGGAAAACATGTAAGTATGTGAAATACTTAAGAAAATAGCAATTTAACAAATGAAAGATACTTCACTGAATTGACCCAACACATGAATCTTGTAATGCAATGCCTTTATTACTCAGTCCAATCTGGTGACTTGAAAATGTTACAATAAACCCTTAGGTTTCAGATCAATACAACCATAGAAAGGTTCAACAATCCACCCTCAATACTTTGAATTGTGAAGTATTTATACAAAAACTATTACAAAAAATCCTAAAAGTGATTTAGGAATTATTCAAGGAAAAAAAATATCTTTATGCAAGAAGATAGAGACACCTAGGAGACTAAAAGGCTAGTTGTCCCTGCTTTTACTGATTTTTTTGTTTGATCTTTTGATCTTTTGTTGCTTTCTCTCTTTTGTTGTTGCTCTATGCTGGCTGTCCCTTTACTCTACCTTTGAATTTTAAACTTTTTCTTTCATCTGATACTCTTTGACTTAATTGATCTGTTACTCTTTGTTGTTTTACATTTCATTTTCACAGTAAATCATTCAACTTTTCCCAAGTCTTTGCATCTGGTAATTTGATCTTTACCATTCTTCTAAAGATTTCATCAGCCTCTATGTATTTTGCAAATATAGGTTTGTTGATAACGAGATATTTTACCTCATGCTGGAGGTAAAAGAGATTCTCAAAAGTCTGATATAACACTTTTCCTGTAGGAATTCCTTTCATGGTTGAATTGTTTGCTTGGTCCTTTGCCACTTCTCTGATTTTCTTATCATAGTCTTCATGCCTCATCAACCTGTCATTAATGATCAATGGACTGGGCAGACCTTTCTGCCTCAAAACATCAAATTTCACCATGAATCTGGTTATTGCAAGCTCCATGTTTTGACACCTGTCTTCAAGTTGCATCATCAAGTTCCTCTTGGTGATTACTTTCTTTACTTCTAGAATTGTTTCAGTCCTGTCACTTATACCATTCTCTTCCAATGCTTGTTTGTTCTCGGAATTAAGAAACTTAATGATTTCATTGGTCTCCTCTAGTTTGCTACCAAGTTCTTCCTTAACTTTTTAAATAGCTTCAGCTACTTCTTTGATTAAATCCTTATGCTCAAAGATGACTTGGATGGATGACAAAATATCATTAACAAAGTTAATGATATTGGCCCACAACTGCTGCTTTTCTTGGGCAAGTGGTTCTTTCAATGTCAATTCTTTCTCTAACTTCTGTATTCTCTTAGTTATTCTGTTTGACTTCTGTGTTTCATCCTTATGTATGATTTGAACTAGTTTCTTTTCATCATCTAGATTTTTTATTTGATCTTTAAGTCTATTTATTTCATTTGTTTGAATGGACATATCCTGCATAACTTTGATTACTTGACCTGCTTCATCACTAGGATGAGTTGCCACAATAGATAATTATGTATCTGATGTAGTTGCTTATGTAGTGGGAAGTGTTGTAGCTACTGGAACTACTGAATTAGAAGGAATTGATGTAATAACTGTAGGAATAGTAGTGACAGTAACTGCTTCCATGCTGGCCTTTTTCTCCTATACTAACTTATCCATCTCATTTTCCATTTTTGTTATTTGAGCAGTTAACTGAAGAATGAGGTTCATCATCTCATCTTTTTGGTTTTGATTCTCTAGAACTTCCTTGGTCTGTGGATGTTTAGTAGGAGGCAATTTAAGTTGTTTCTTCAATGCAACAATGTCTGCATTATTTTTCTTAATGAGTTCTTCGGCACCTTTGACATTATTTGGATCATATCCCATTTCAATAACCAATTCTTCAAGGGATTTGATTCTGTTATCTTTACCTTGTGAGAATACTTTTTCTAGTTTCAACTATACTTTTATATTTTCCAAAGAATCGTGAAGCTTTTGGGCACTCATAGCCTTGTCGGTCATAGTTGAGTATAGCTTTTATCCTGCTTGCTTTTGAAATTCTATTTGGTCTATAGGATGAACATCTTTGGCAGGAATCTCATAATCTGTCTTTTTGTAATTTGTTGATGACTTATGGTGTTGTACTGTGGGTTGCAAAAAGGTCATCTGCAATTTTCCTGTCTTAAAATCAGATGCAGAAAGTAATATGTTATGACCTCCAGGAGTATGCTTCAAGTACTGTGAATATATTTCATCTTTTATTTCTTCATTTTTGGCCTTAATGTATTTGTATCTTTCTTTGATGTCTATTTCTTTGTCCTTTGGTTCACTTGAAGAAGAGACTTCAACACTATGCTACTTCTGGATTATCTGAGCACTAGAAGTTGAAGGCTAATGAGTTTCCTTTGAACCTAATGGAAGTGAATTTTCTTGAATTACATTGTCTGTATTAGTGATCTCAATTGTATCAATTACTTCTTCTTGCTCATTTACTGGATTCAGCTTTGTTCTTTTTCTATACATAATTTCAAATTTGTTATTTGTTGTATCTTTGTTTGAGCAAGAACCTTCTTCTCTAGTCCTTTTTGCATTTTTGTCCTGTAGGGTTGGAATATGTAGAATGGAACTAGTATCCATCTGGTTCTCCATATCCAATAAGGTGTTTTCCAACCACTCTGATTGGTTGGCATATCTTTCAATCTTTGGCCTGGACTCATGCATTAAAGGGCTCAATTTAAACTTGAGTCTCAGTTTGTTTATGACACCCAAAGGATCATACTTCCATTTGAAACTATCATTGAACTTAATTTCCCGTAAACATCTTTCTGCTTCCCCTCCAACGTCCCTATTATTGCAGATAAAAGGACCAAGTTGGTTCTAGATTTTAAATTGTGATTTCTTCTTGACTAATACAAAATTAATATCATCTGAATTTATGATCTGCCTGATATATTCTAGTGCAAATATCCTCATGGGGAGATATTTGGGCAGCTTATATGGAGTGAGTTGGCATCCATACACCCTAATTTCAGTCTGGTTATGGTATAAATACCAGTCTCCTGTTCTGATGTGCTTTGACAACCGTAAAACTTTCTTTATCTCATCACTGACCCGGGGTTGATTGCTACTGCTTAGCATGTTAACAATTGGTGAACAAATGAATCAATGAAATCCTTGTAGCTGAAATCAGTGGATTATTTTTGGATTATGGGTGTCCAAAAGATAACAGATCTAGGATTTCCCTTAGTTTCCAGTTTTTGGATGCTCACTGTAAACCTTTCTGATTGAGAATATAGAAACATATGGAACAATACTAAAGAGTATTTGAATACTCTTTCATCTCGTAATCTGATCAATTGATCATGGATTCTCTCTGCTAAGAATTGGGAAAAATTGAAGACTGTAGCTAAGAATAGAAAGGAAACCAAGTATAGGTTCATCTACATGTTCATCAGTAGTATATCCTAGAATATAGGACAACATGGTTACAATCTGTCTGGCTCTCTAAGAGAAAATGGTGGCAGAATATAGAGGGATGTCTGTAGGAACTTGGGCTTTTTTTGTTAGGTCCCTATAATACTAGTGATCACCCCATTACTATTGTAGTTGTATCCCTTATTAATATTGTTGTGCCCCTATTGTCCCCATATCGTTATTACTGTGCCCCATAGAATCCCTCTATTGTTATTTTTGTGGCTATATATTATTATTGTTAGGTCAGCTGGGTTATATTGTGACTCCTTAGACTCTTATATATATAGAAAGGAGGTTTTTTCATTTGAATCATCCAAGAATTGTTCATTTATGTAAAGTAAAGGAGGTTTCCCCCTCGAAGAGGCTGAATTCTAAGGCGTTCAACTATCTTTTCTATCTTTTTGTGAGCTAGTTTCATAACATTTGGTATCGGAGCTTTGGATTCTAGGGTTTCGCTGCTCCAAATAGGTCATCGTGGCATTTTCGCTATAACATTTTTCTGTGATGTTTCAGAAGCTAAAAAAAAATCCAATTGATATGAAATCTCACTGAACCTCGGGTATTAATTTCAGAGCTTTTTGCACTATATGTGCGGAGATATGATCTGAGGAAGCTGGTCTTTTTGCAGACTCCTGAATTACATTCCAAACATGTGACCTGGGGAAAATAGTCATAACTTTCTCTCTGAGCATTCGATTGAAATTTCATAAGAAGGTATAGAAAGAGGACGGATTGTAGTTTCTTGTATATATTTTTTAGAGCCAAAGGTCAAAACAGTGACTCGTGGCACGTCGTACAAGTTCGCTCTACTGAACTAGTCTATAATCAGGTCACTGTGGGAGATTTGGCATAACTCTTCCCTGGAGAATCCAATTTCGATCAGACTGGTGGCATTGGAAAGAGGACGCATATGGCTACTGCAGATCGCAATTTCAGAACTAGATGATCTGAAATTACAGAGATACATCAGATTCAATATCAAGCTCCTACAAAGTGAAAAAGGGTGTGTAGTTTTTTTTTAATTTTTGCATAAGCTTGGTTTGAAAAATTATTTTTAAGGAACTCAAAGGGCATAGTAAAGCATTATTATCTGTAATTGATGTCCCGGGGTAAGAAAATAAAAACACCTAGTAAGAAACTTGAAAGATCTACCATGACTCATGAAGAAGAGGAAGAAATGCAACATGATATATCAAAATTACGAGACCAAGTGCAACAAATGTCACTTGCATGAAAAGTAATAGAATCTAAGATGGATGGTTTAAAGAAAGATGTAGAAGCTAAGATGGATGGTTTAAAGAAAGGCGTAGAAGCTAATATGGATTGTTTAAAGAAAGGCATAGAAGCTAAGATGAATGATATGGAAACTAAGATGGATGATGTGAAGACAGGCATGGAAGATTTGAAGATAGATTTGACAAAGTTTCTACAAGAAATGCTTACTAATGGTGAAAGGGTAGTAAAGGAAACTCATGACGAGAACAAAAGAAATGTTAATCATGATTTCATAGACTCTAATGTTGGATCGAAGACCCACCATATTCAAAAAATCAATATGAGGAAATTTTATGGCAAGTATCCCGTAGCATGGATATTATAGATGGAGCAATTTTTCGATCTCAATAATGTGAAAAACACACAAAAGGTACGTATTGCAACTTTATATTGGAACCAAATTAGTTTGTATGGTATCAATGGCTTTGCTCTCGTAAACAAATTATCACTTGGGCAATTTTTACGGAAGAATTGACAACACATTATGAGGATACAAAAAGCAACACTTTTTTTAGCCAATTGATAAGTCTCAAACAGAAGGGTTCAATAATGGAGCACATTGAGGAGTTCCAAAAATTGAACATAAGGGTAAAAAATATTCCAGAGGAGCATAGGATTGATGTGTTCGTAGGGACTTTAAAGGATAATATCCAACATGGTGTTCGCCTTTGGGAATCTGATTCATCATAGAAGGCATTCAGGTTAGCAAGAAAAATGGAAAGCAAAATTATGGCAACCAGGGAGCATAACGCTCACAATTATAAAGATGGAAGTGTTGTTGCCTCTAGTATTCCACAACCTATAAGGTTGACACCACAACAATTGGAAGAAAAAAGAGAAAAAGGACTTTGTTACAGTTTTGATAGCAAATACACTAAAGGTCATAAGTGTGCTGAGAAGAAATTATTCTACATAGATTGTGAAGAGGAAGAAGAAAAGGAGTAGGAAAGGTCAAAAGAAGAGGATATACTCCAGGAACAAAGCCTAGATAAAGAAGAAATGAATCCAACCATATCTTGTAATGCATTGGCTGGAATTACCACTCCTCAAACCATCAAGATAGAAGGACAAATCAAGAAGAAAAAGGTAATAGTGTTGATTGATTCAGGAAGTACCCACAATTTTATTCATTGTAAAGTAATTTATTTTTTTAATGTTAAGATGGGTTTTAGGTTATTTTGTAAATGTAGAATTTTATATGTTGTGGTTTTATGAAAGTCGCACTTCAATCTTATAAGTGAGTAAATAATCAGTTGTAATTTTCTATATGATATTACCATCTTGTTAAAGTATGTTAGTGGTGTTCGTTTGTTAACTCAGTTATGTTAGTAACCATTTTTATTTGTAAAAGTATAACGGTAAGTTTTATCTTTTTTTATTAAGAGTACCCACATAGTTTAAAACCCTATATACATTATTTGGTATTATCTTTTTATTTTTATTTGACCTATAATAAAGCCAAATCAACAAATTAGACTTTGGTTCTCCCCTCTTATATATATATTATTATTATTATGATGTATGCAATTTAACATTCAATTCATCAATAAACTTTCATTATTTTAACTTTTTAAGTTAAAATAACTCAAAAAAAGCTACATTATCTTTTTATTTGACATAATATAGAGCAAAATCAGCAAGTTAGACTTTGGCCTTTTCCTAATCCGCGTTGGGAACGGGTAAGTGGCTTATAAGATGGGCATAATTGATAAAGCAAATTTATATTTTTGCAATAACAATATTTTTGCAAAGACTTTATTCCATCTTTTCAATTTGTGCCTCCTCGACCATTGAAAGGGTAAATAAATTTAGTCCATGTGGCGTTTAAATAAATTTGCCTTTTGTTGATTTTAACTCTAGTAAAGTGTTGATAAACTTTCAATTAGATATACAATATATTTATATTTCGTTCTTAACTTTGTTCTTCCTGAAATATAAATTTTAGTAATTCTTATACCATTTTAATATTCTATTTCTAATCAAGGTCTATTTTCCATTTCTATTATATCTAATGACTTAAGATATATGTCATGTTCTATTTCTTTTCTTCTCAATAATAAAGGGATATGAAAATTATTTTTATTATAATATAATTAAGTTATTAATTGGTATTGTTTTAAGTTGATTATGCGGAGATCCGTTATATTTTATAATATATCAATTAAGTGTGAGCTTTATATTCATCCAGCGACACAACACATTATTTTGTTCTCTAGTTAAAATATATCAATTAAGTGTGAGCTTTATATTCATCGAGCAACACAACACATTATTTTGTTCACTAGTTCGTTAATGGTAGATTGTGTCGCAGTGTTTCTTCTGGTTTATTATTTGTTAGTATATATATAATTTTTTATGGTAATGTTTCTAGTAGATATTTAATTTTAACATGTTTATATAATGATACTTTTGTTTTAACTTTAAGGGTTAGTTTAATTGGTTGATTTCCCGTTGTTAAGTATCTTATTGATCGGGAGATCACAAGGTCAATTCTCCTCGACGCTCTTGGGGTTAGGCCCTACTAGTATGGCCAAAAGGCTTTAAAAGATTCTCTTCAGGGTTGATCTGGCCGAAGGGCTTTAAAAGATTCCCTTCGGGGTTGATCTGCCTAGATTAGATTCTCTTCGGGGTTGATCTGAAAGATTCTCTTCGAGGTTGATCTTCTCTTCGTGGTTGATCTGGTCGAAGGGCTTTAAAAGATTCCTTTCGGGGTTGATCTAAAAGATTCTCTTTGGGTTGATCTGGCCGAAGGACTTTAAAAGATTCCCTTTAGAGTTGATCTGCCTAGATTTTCTGTGAATGTAGCGGCCACCGATAAACCACTTCTTAAAAATAATAATAACAATCTTACCATATTATAGATAAAATTTATTAAAATGTTTTTATCATTTAAATATAAGTTTGGTACCAATATATATTTAATATGTATCAATAGAATGTAATTTTATTTCATTAGAATTAAAAATGTAAACTTCATAAAAATATTAAATATAAATATTAATAATTAAAAACGTTGATTATTTTATTAGAAAATATTTTTTACTTACCTTCATAAAATATTAACTATTTATAAAATAATTATAAAAATAATATTGATATTAAAATTAATATAAAAATTCATATATATATTAGAATTAAAAAACTATTAAGTTGATTTTAATATTTTATAAAAACATGTCCAATATTGAGTGCATGCATAGCATAGGGTTGGAAACATGCAATATTAATTTTGTTGAGGTATAGTTATTAAATTAAAGGGTTATCGACAATAGGATTAGTTATATCTTATTGAGCAATTGTAGTAGATTCAATATTCTCATTGGTAATGGGAGAGCAATACATGTTGAGATCATATCCTTCCTAAAAAATTAGGTAGCATTTCCTCCAAGCTTATTGGATTGTTTGCACCAACCAAATGTATTTTGGCTATTATACTTATCATCATTTTCCTTTTAACATCATTTTCTTTTTAATGCATAGAAATCAATTTTTTCCCTCTTATCAAATTTAAATTTATTTAGCATGCTTGTGTGTACGAAAAAAGAGTTTTTATCAAAACTGTTTAGATTTTAGGAATAATTTATAATTCAGATATGATTTTTAGATTAATTCAGATGTATTTTGAAGGTTGTTTTTTTAATTTGAAGCAATTGTTTTTTTTTGTAAATTTGATAGATTTTTATTTATTTCTATTTTCAAAAGAACTTTTCACAACTATTTGTTGCTGCAGGTGGTTTTCCTGCCTGAAGGAAACCAGGTATCCACCTGTCAGCTTTAAATCCTTCCAAAATTTAAATAAGTTCAGTGCTATCCATCTAGCAGCATTGTATTGATTGTCTATTCTACTGACTCTACTTATCAAAATAAAAATAAACATAATTATACTGTTCATAGTCAAAACCATTTTTGAATCCAACTATTTCACTATGTCACTCCTCATCAAAGGATGTTACTGGTGCAGGTGCCTTTGCACTAGATCTTGGCATCTCGCTTCGCTGCTCAATTCTCCATTTCATGTCTTTTAGAGTCTATTCAATTCTACCTAGTGCTAGGTTGTTTCTGTATGTCTGGATCTAGATTGCCGCTATCTCCCGTAATAGTTCTGCACGGACTGGGTCCTTTTCTTTGTTCTGATTCTATGCCTCTGTTTCTTCTCTCGCTGCATGCTCATGCTCTTGGTGTAGGGTCATGGCCCGAGCCACCACGTTCTTCATAATCCAGTATTGTTGTATGGTTTGCTTGAATAGTGAGTGCCTCCCTCAAGTGGACCCTGGGTCTGACACCATGCTATCCCATTCATCCATGGGGATATGTCGGTATTTGAGATTGGCTTTTAAATCTCTCTCCAAACTCGTAATCTGAGATCTGACTTCTGGCGGATTTCCTTCCATGTAGGCATCGATGATTTTCTTCATGTGTTCCCCATCAAGTTTCCTGCCTCTTTTTTTGCTTGTCCACTTGTCCCCTCCTCCTTCTTGGTTCCCCTGTTTCCTCTTTTGGGGGCCATTTTGCTCCCTGTTTGGGTGCTGTTGTCTTGCATCTGGTGTGTTCTGTCTTGGTCAGAGTTCTTACTCCAGTGTATTGGATTACCTATCACAAAATCGATGCATTCATCAGCGTTATGATTTTGACAAAGTTCAATTCCCCAATTGCTCTTTTTCTTTCCTTTGTTTGTGCCTTCTATCTTCTGGTTTCCAGCCAGGGTTTGTGGACCATCTACCTCCTTGTTTCCAGTCTGTTTAGGTTTTGTGACTGTTAATTTCTTTTTTAGGGTCAGGTTTATTTTAGGCTTTCTTCCCTTAACCCCCCCTTTACAGCTTTCTAAGCCTTTCCATTCCTTTCTCCTCGGTCCTGAGTTTTCCTCCTCAGATGGGATCAAGGTAATTTTATTTTCCCACTTTCCTCGGGTTTCTCAAACGTATCTGTGGGGTTCCTAGTGCCACTCCTCTCTTCCCCCTTAGGACACCTGAATTCTGGCATTCCTTTGGTCCTTAGGCTTTTCCCTTCCTAGGTTTCTTCCTTAATAGCTACAGTCACAATCCCCTCCATTCCTACGAGCCTGGCTTGGATCGAGAGCCTTCGGGGGATACTGCTAGCTGATTTTGTAGGCTGGCCCTCTCCCTTACTAGGTGTTAGCTCTTGCCTCCCTTTTTCTCTGTTCAGGAATTGCCTATGGTCTGCAGGAATGGTGTCTACTACTCTGGGAATTTTGGAGGCTTTTCCCTTGTTTTTTTCTATCTTAAACCGGAAGCTAAGCTGATTATCAGTCTTCCTGCTACGGAGACTCATGATGCTTTCAGAGTTGGGAGGTGAAGGGGCTACATACCTGCTTACTGCGTGGCTGCTTCTTCCTGTTGCTGCCTGCGTCTTCACTCTGTTGCCACCTCCCTTCTCGCCACCTTTCCTCGTCTTCGTCTGCATGCAAAGAGTTGTTTGTGAGTTTTCTTTGGTTTTAATCTCTCTCTTACTCTGACCCTTGACCCTTATCGACATCTGGTTGTCTTGGTTACCAACACGGATCCCTTCAAGCTTGTCTCAGGATGCTGCCCCCTTGTCCTTTCTCCTGGTGTCCTTCATTAATTCTCACCTTCTCCCGGTTGCTCTTACCGTGTCACTTCTAACCTCATTCTGCCACTTGGTATCCTTCCTCTGCCGGCCTCTCTATTCTTTGTCGTGCCCTCCTCTTCGTTAGTTTGGTTCTTTCTCTCCCTCGTACCCTCGAGGTGCGTACCTTCCCTGCCTTGCTCCGTCAGCTGCTCAATCGCCTATCTTCTCACTTCATTCTCTGTGTCTGTCCTTTCCTCCAGTTGGCCTCTTCCTTCTTCCCGATCTCTCCTCTGCGGTCTCTCTAGATTTCCTCTCCTATTCGTATTTCCTTCCTTATCCTTTTTGAGTAGTTGTCTCAGTTTCGCCATTTCCTCCTTCTAGCTTAGCTCGTCCTCGCTTTCATCCAACGACCTTCCTCCATTACTACATCCCCAATTCGCCAAGCTATTTGCTGGTTCATTGCCCTTCCTTCTCACATGGGTGGGAAGGATGTAGGCTACCTTTCGTAGTAAGTCACTTATTTCCTCCACTAACCAGGTTGTTCTCCAACTTTGACTCATTTTTTCTGCCATTATGTAGTTGTTTCATGATGTCTACCACTAGTTTCGCATCTCCTTGCACCTGCAACTTTTGGTACTTCTCCCTTATGGCGATCTCTAGTCCTCTTCTCAGCGCATGAAGCTTAGCTTCGTTGTTGGTTGTGTTTCCACAATCCATCGCGTAAATTCTGAGTGTCCTTCCCCTGTCGTCTCTAAAGACTCCTCCTATCCCTGCCTCTCCTGGGTTACCCTTCGCTACCCCGTCGAAATTCAACTTGATGAAGCCCTGTTGGGGATTACTATAGTAGTTGCTCTCTTTCACCTCATTATTATGGTATTTCCCTGCTATAACTTTCATCATGCTTGACTTTAGCTGAAGGTGAGCCATTATTCTTACCTCTGTTTGGTTGAATTCCTAGTCTTCCTCGTACCGTTTCTCTGTGAGAAAGGTCTCCCTTATATTTTGGGTGATTTGGTTCCATATCTCGTCCTTTGCTCTACCATCTTTGGTGAAGGTCAGGTGGTTTCTCTCTTTCCAAATGTTCCATAGAATCCTAATGAAAGTTTCCAGGCTCTGTTCAGGATTGTATTTTGGTAAGATTTGTTCTGCCATTTTTCTATTGTTATTTTGACACTGTTTTTGTCTCTATCACTGATTTCAAAAAGATCCTGGTGTTGTCTCCACAGGTTGTTGCTAACTTTGCAATCGTTAGTTATGTGCTCCATGGTTTCTTCTTTTACTTGGTATAGGGTGCAATGCAGAGGGCCTTGTGTTCCTTTTTTCCTTAGCTGGTCCTAGGTTAGCACTCGCCCGTGGCTCAGGATCTAGGTGAAAAATGCTACCTTCAGCCAAGTTTTTGTTTTCCAAATGCTGTCCCATTTTTTGTTTCTGGGTTTTTGTTATATCCTTCTTTTAGATAGTATCCTTCAGCTATTGTGAACATTCCTTTTATTCTCTTTCCCCATCTGATAGTGTCTGTCCTTGCTTTGGCCACAATTTTCCTTCTTTCCATTTCTTTTTCATATATTCCCCATTAAGTTGTTTCTGGCGCGTCTGGCAAATTTTCCTTTTTTTTCCACCTTCTCCAGTATTCTTCCATTTCTGGGCTCCAATAGTTTCGTACTGCACCCCTCTCAGTCTATGTGGTGAATTGGTGTATCTCTTGGAGCTGAGGTAGTTGGTTGAGTTTGTCTCTCTGTTTCCAAGCCTCTCCCCAAAAGTTTGCTTTTTCCCCCTCTCTTATTTCCTAAAAACTGTGCTCTCTTATCAGTAACAGACAAAGCAAAATTTGAACAGAAATCAAATGGACTATACCTTTCTAGCTGCCTTCTTTCCCGAACTGATCTTCTCACAGCCAGAGTTTATGGCTCTTCATCTTCTGATTCCTCCTCTGCTGTAGAGTCTGATTCTTCCTCCTTTACCTCAAACTTTATCTTCTCAGGTTCCTTTGGTTGGACTTCATGTTTAATAACATCTTTCACCTCTCTGAACACCACATCTCGGTTGTACACAACCTTCCTTGTTACTGGGTTCCAAAGCTTATAACCCTTTAAACCATCCTTATACCCAATAAAAATACACTTTTCATATTTACTATCCAACTTTGTTCTTTTCTCCTTTGGAACATGTACATATGTATCACATCCAAATACCCTCAGATGTGAAAGAGAGGGTTTCTTACCAGTCCATACCTCTTGTGGCGTCTTATCCTCCAACTCTAATGAAGGTGACCTGTTGACTAGGTAACATGCAGTATCCGCCGCCTCTGCCCAGAATTCCTATCCTAACTCAGCACCACTGAGCATGCTTCTTGCCCTTTCCATCAACATCTTGTTCATTCTTTCTGCAACTCCATTTTGCTGAGGTGTATATGGAGTAATCTTCTGTTGTGCTATACCACACTTCTTGCAGAATTCTTCAAATTCCTTATTGCAAAACTCTCCACCATTATCTGTCCTCAGCACCTTTATCTTCTTCTCTGTTTGATTTTCCACAAGAGCCTTAAATTCTTTAAACCTGTCAAAGACTTCAGATTTCTTCTTAAGGAAATATATCCATGTATTCCTTGAGATGTCATCTAGAAATGATACATAGTACACAGACTTACCTAGTGATGGAACCTTCACAGGTCCAAACATCACTGTGCAGAAGCTTTAATATATGTTTCGCCCTCTTACCACCAGAGGGGAAACTCACCCGATTCTGCTTCCCGTATACACAATTTTCACAGAACTCAAAATCCAGAGAGCTATTACTCATACCTTCTACCATACCTTTACCATGAAGTATTCGAAGGTCCTTCTCTCCAATATGTCCAAGCCTTTGATGCCACAGCATGGTCTTTTCTCCAGAGACCACTAGATTTTATGCTCCACTTTCAGGAACCATGGAACTGTTGCACCCATCAAAAACAGTGTTACCTTGCAGCTTGTACAGATTTCCAATCCGAACTCCCCGCATCAATAGCAATGCTCCCCAAACCATCTTGCAGGTATCCTTCTCGAACACTGTTTTTACACCTGCATCATCCAGCTTACTAATAGAAATCAGATTTTTTCCTAATGCAAGAATATGTAGAACACCCGGAAGTGTTCTAACCCTTCCATCTTGCAGCTTCAACTTTACTTTTCCACGACCAATGATTCTAGCCTTCCTATCATCCCCCAAGAAGACATCACCACCATCATATTTCTCATACTCACAGAACCACTCTCTATGGGGAGTGAAGTGAAAGGATGCACCTGAGTCAATCAACCATGCCTCATGATCTACATGTGTACTTGAAGAAGCCAAGTACACATCCCCACCTTCATCTGAGGTGGTTTTCGTCTCTGCAGAAGGAGCCTCATCAGATCCCTTTCCTTTGTCAAGAGCTTTAGATTTACAGTCCCTTTTGAAGTGGCATTCTTTTCCACATTTCCAGCACACCACCTTTACCGGTTTTCCTGGAGATTTAGATCTCCCTCTAGATTTATATCTCCCACTCGATGACTTATTTTTGTTTTTGTTCTAGGACCGTCCTTGTACAGACAAGGAATCACCATTTTGGCTCTCCATATTTTTCCATCCCATCTCCTCCGTCAGCAAGGCTGAGACTATTTCATCAAACTGCAAGGCAGTTGCATTACTACCTATTGCAATAACCAGACTATCCCACGAATCTGGTAGAGAACAAAAAAAACGGATGCACTTATCTTCATCAGAAATTTTAATATCAACAGATGCTAACTGACTTACCACAGTATGAAATGCATTTAGATGCTCTATCACCGAGTCTCCATCTTTCATCCTCAGGTTATACAGCTTTTTCCACAGGAATAGTTTATTCACCAGAGACTTAGATTGGTACAAAGTCCCTAGCTTGTCCCACAAAACCTTTGTTGTAGCTTCCCCTGATACATTTAGCAATACTGAATCTGAGACACACAATCGTATTGTGCTCTTTGCCTTCTAATCCAACTTCTTCCATTCTTCATCGGACACTCCCGTTGGCTTAGTACCCAGATCTACTACGATCCACTGATCTTTATCCACCAACAGGTCCTCCATCTTGAGTTTCCACAACTCAAAACTCTGACCATTAAATTTCTTGATCTCTATATTTCCACTGCTCCCCATCTTCTTTCACCACCAGAATCGATCTCGCAGATCTCCCACTGAACAAGGTCTACCACAGGCCCAAGCGAAACCCCTCAGCAACAAAGGCGTCCCCTTGAAGCCAAATCTGCTTTGATACCAAATGTAGGTTTTAACCCTGTACAGAAATTACCTACATACGAGTTCTAAAACACAGAAAAATAAACAATGCGAGATCATAACACATAAAACACATATACACAAAGATTTTCCCACTGGATTCCAAAACCGGGACTACCAGCTTGATTTTTTTATTATGTTCCTTTCAATGTTACAATACATATTTATACATGCTAAAGCATCCAATACCATGGACCGAAAAACCATCGCGTCCAATACCATGGACCGTAAACCATCGCGTCCAAAATACATGTGTGAAAATCATGCACAAAACCATAGGTGGGTCCACCCAACCTAACATACGGTCCAAAACCAAAATTTTCTCGAGCACTGCCCCGCACCCCATAAAGTGGGGTTACGAGTACACCTCAAATCTCCTGTGACCTCCCCCCCTCTAACCCATTGTTAACTACATGGGCTAGTCGTGGAAAGAATATAACACAACCCAACACCCATTGAGTTGTTTCTGGCATGGCTGGCCAATTTTCCTTTTTTTTCCACCTTCTCTAGTATCCATCCATTTCTGGGCTCCAATAGTTTCGTACTACACCCCTATCAGTCTATGTGGTGAATTGGTGTATCTCTTGGAGTTGAGGTAGTTGGTTGAGTTTGTCTCTCTGTTGCCAAGCCTCTTCCCAGAAGTTTGCTTTGTCCCCCTCTCTTATTTCCCAAAAACTGTGCTCTCTTATCAAATCCCTGTTGGCTCTTGCCAAATTCCAGATTGCTGAGCCTTTTTTTTTTTCCGTTTGGCTTCTCAACTTGCCTTCTGGAGACCTGGGCATCTCATATTTTCTTTCCCATAGCTTTTTCCATAGGTCTTTGCCCCCTTGTATCCATCGCCACCAAATATTTGCTCCCATTACCTTGTTCAGGTTATATGGGTCTCTCATTCCTAGACCTCCTTCTGTTAAGGGTTTTCTTAGCCACTTCTAGGGTAGAAGCACCCACTTTTTTATCTTGCTCGCCCCTTGCCATAGAAATTTTTTAAACATATCTACCATTTTTTGACATATTGTTTTGGGTGTAGCTTGGCTAGTCAGTTGATATATCGGTAGGGATTGAAGTACCGATTTGAGCAAAATTATACGACTCGGAGTATTGAGGGCCCTGAAAGTCCAATTTTCCATTTTCTTTTGCAACTTCTTCATCAAGATTCCCCAATTAGCAATTCTGTTTTGCTTATCATTTAGCTAGATGCCTAAGTACTTAGTTGGGAATTTTCTGATTCTAAATCCCATGGTTCTTGCAAGGAACACTTGGGAGGCATTCTAGGTGTTGAAGAAATAAGTTTCCGATTTTTCTTTGCTTATCTATGTTCCCAAGGCCCCTGTGATTTCTTTAAGAATTTCCATTATTTTTTTTGCTTCTTTAAGAGTTGCTTGTCCGCATAACATAACATTGTCAACAAACTGTTGATGAGTTAGAGGTAGGTCATTTCCCCATAGTCTTAATCCTTTCAGTTGTTCATTGTTAACTTTTTCTTTTATAAGTCTTCCAAGTCCACCCGCTGCTAGGATGAACAAGAACGGTGATAGTGGATCGCCCTGCCTGAGTCCTCTGGATGGGTTGAAGGCTTCTGTTGGAGATCTGTTTAATAGAAATTACATTACTGGCATAATGATCATTGACATTATCCAGTTAATCCATCTGTCATCAAAGCCATAAACCTTGAGTATACGTTGCAGGTATCTCCAGCTTAATCTATCATAAGCTTTTGTGAGGTTGATTTTTATCATCATTCCTTTGGTTTTTGAATTCTTCAATGAGTCAATTGCTTCTTGTGCTATTATTATCTCATCTGCTATTTGTCTACCTTTTATTAACCTCGTCTGTTCCGGGGATATCAGCTCTGATAGTATTGGCTTGAGACGGTTCACCATGATTTTAGCTAGAATTTTATATGTTACATTACAGAGTGTTATCGAACGGAACCCTTAAGGCTCTTCTATTTTTTTTGTCTTTAGTATTAGAGCTAGGAAAGTAGCATTTAAAGCCAGGTGCATTCTTTTGGTGTAGCGGGACTCTTCTACTGCATTCACTATGTCCTGGCTCATGAAGCTCCACGTGGCTTGAAAGAATTCCGAGGTAAATCCATCCAGCCCAGGTGCTTTATTCTTTTCCATTCCCTTTACTACCTCTTCCACCTCAGCTTCCTTTATGACTCGTAGGAGAGCCAAATTATGTTCTCTATTTACAATTTTGGGGATGTTTTGACTTATTTTGTCAATGTCATCCTTCCTACTGATGTTGGGTTCTATCAGGATTTCTTTGAAGTGCTGCACTATTAGATTCTCCAATTTTTCTTTCTGGGTTAACCTGTTGCCTTGCTTACCTTTTAGGGAGAATATTCTATTTTTTTGTCGATGTTGTATCATTTCCTTATGGAAGAATTTCGTATTTCTCTCTCCTTCCTTTAACCATTGGATTCTAGATTTTTGTTTCCATAATATTTCCTCTTGTTTTCTTCTTTCCTCTATTTTGTTTAGCACCAGTCCTTCTTCTTCAGCTAATTCTTCACTTCTTCCTTCGTCTATGATTTTCTATTGTATTTTCTCCATTGAAATCTGCAATTGTTCCTTATCCTTGTGAATATTTCCAAATTCTTCTCTATTCCACTGTTTAATCTTTCCTTTTAGATCTTTTAATCTTAGTTGGAGAGTGTGCATTTTATTTCTTCCTTCCCTCCCGTTCTCATTTTCCTTCCACCAAGTCTTCATTTTTCTATAAATTTGGGATCTCTCAGCCAGAATGCCTCAAACCTGAAGGGTCTATTCTGGTTCTGCTGATTCATAGCTATCTCTAGTTTAATGGGCTAGTGATCTGACCCTAAACATGGAAGGATTGTAGCTTCGTAGAAAATATCCTTTCCTAAGAGGTGTTCTGTTGCAAGAAATTTGTCTAACCTAGAAGCTATTTGATTTCTCCCTCCTCGCCTATTGTTCCAGGTGTATTTCCCATTTATAGTTGGGATATCTATCATTTTCAGTTCCGCCTGTAGGTCCCTAAATTTCTCCATTTCTGGTTCTTCTCTTTGCAATCCACCTTTCTTTTCGTCTTTTGTTGTTGTCATGTTGAAGTCCCCTGCTATCAACCACAAATTTTCTTTATGCAGGTTACCTAACTGTTGGAGCTAGAGGAGGAAGAATCCTTTTTCCATTGGAATATGTGGTCCATAAACTGCTGAGACTAGAAACCAGTCACTGTTTCCTATTAATCGAAACTTCCCCATGAGAATCCTTTTCATTCCTATCCAATATTCAGTTGTGATTTCTGTTGGGTTCCATAAAATCGCAATACCTCCCACACTTCCATTCGCATCTATGGTCATGCATTCATATTTTGGTTTGATTTTGTTTAGGATCTCCTCCATTTTCCTCCCTGGGATTTTTGTTTCCTATAACAACATTATTTGGGGTTTTTCTCTTCTTAGCCTTTTCGCTAAGTGTCTCTGTTTGCCTTGACTGTTCAGGCCCCTTATATTCCAGGATGTGACTATCATGAGGTGGTTGGGTTGGTTTGGTGGAATACCGCTGAGAGCAGAACTACTCTTCCAATATTCACTAGCATTTCACCCATGAGTTGTATCGATTCCTGTATATTCCTTCTACCTCTTTTTTTCCCTCCTTTTGTTTTGCTTTGAAGGTCCTGAGTATTGTCCTGTTGGAGGCCTAGTTGTTCTACCATTCCCAGCTTTCCCTTGCCCTGTTTTTCTTGGTATTGTTGGAAGGTCTCTCTATATAGTTTTTTCTGCTCTTCTGGGATGAATCTTTCATCTAGGTGTTTCCATTCCTCTAGGAGTTTCCATAATACTTCTTCTTCTGAACTTAATTCTTCTCCCCTGCTTGTATCAATTTCCATTACTGCATTTTCCATTTTCTCCCCTGTTTCCTTGTCCTCCTTACCTGATGGTTCGCCTTGAGCTTTCCGCTTGATGTGTGATGTACCTTGACTTGTGTTGTTTTCTTTTTCTTTTTCTCCCTGGTAATCCATTGTTTGAGTCTCATTTTCTTCCTCTTCTTCTTGAAGGATTTCAAAGCTATTTCTATAACTTGTCTTGATTTGTTGTTCTTTCATTGTTTCTTTGGGGTTTTCCTTTGTGTGTCTTCTTTTATTTTTTACCTCCTGAAACCCTTCCTTGTCTTCTTGATTTTTCCTCTGTGGTTTGTTTCTTCTTTCCTCTTCTTCTATGTTGAGCGGGCATTCCTTGAACAGGTGGCCATACTCATGGCATCTTCTGTATCTGAAAGAAATGTTCTCGTAATCCAGGGTTTGTTGCCATACTTCCTCATTATATTCTAACTCAACTGTGTCTGGAATTGGGTCAACTATGTTCATGTAGACACAGATTCTTTTGTATGAGGTGTATCTTACCTTTTTTGTAGTTTCTGCTATTTTAACAAAGCTTCCTATAGTGTTTCCTATTCCTTCTAGGATTTCTGGATCCCAGAAGTCCATTGGAAGTCCGAATAGTCTTACCCATACTAGTGCTGCTAAGAATTTTTCCTTATCTAGGTTATAGCATTCTTCCCAATATCTCATAAACAATCCCACATTATAATGGAAATATGGACCATTTTCAAACACTTTTTCTTTATCTTATAGGTTCAAAAAAATTACCATGAAGAATCCTCGTGCTCCCAGCTTTAGTTCAATGTGGCCTCGAGGTTGCCACTTTTGTTAGATCCATCTGATGAGGTCCTTTTCTGCCAGCCATACTCCGATGAATTTGCATATTAGTGCATGATATTTCATGTAGCTTATGTGGCGCTCCAGTTTATTCATTGGGATGATAAATCTTGGTTTCTCTGCAGCACATAGTAAACACCTTCCTCTGCTGCTGGCCTGCCATCATGCTCCCAGGACAGGTCCCAGTTTTCTTGTTTCTTCTACCTGGTTGCTGTTGTTCTGTCCTTCCCCTGCCACTGCATCTCAATAGAGGGGAATCTCTCCCCTCCTCCCTTCCTCTGTTATTGCTGTTAGATCTTAGTACCAGTGTCTGTCGTCGATTGTATCTCTTGCTATTTTTTCTGCACTGCCTAGCTCATGGCCGCGTGACCATTAGGGTTTTTTTGGCTCATATATAATTTGAAGCAATTATAAATAGTGTGGTAGTATTATTATATATGCGATAAGTATGGTATAATACATTTAGTTTTGTTTTTGATTTGGTATTAGTTTGTCTTTGACAAAAAAGTTATGACGCTTATCCATAGTTTAACATTAGGAATTTAAATTTTGTTATTTTTTTTTATTATTATTTAAATTTATTTATGTGTAAGGTGATTGGTTAAAGTTTTATTATGAGTTGTTTAGTAACTTCCATTTCTATTAGTTACTATTTTTTTGTTTTTAGTTTTATTTATTTTTTATTTAACTTTTTTATTTTTTATTTTTCTTTTTTCTATTATTTTTATTTTCATGAATTATAATTCTTTCACAATATTTTCAATTTAAAATGACTTATTATTATATTAAAAACAAATTTTAATAAATTTAATTGTGAACAATTATATACACACACACATATATAGATATGTATGTATGTATGTATGTATGTTAATATAATCAATATTAGTTAATCATATTTCTTAATTCTTTGTTATGGTACTTAACAATATAATATTTTATGATTTATTTTTATTTTTATTTTGTGATAAAATTTATCTTTGTTATTTTTTTGTTTAATTAAGCAACATGTACTAGCTACCATGTAACCCTTATTCATAAAACAATATAATTTTTACTACCCAAAAAATAAACATTTTATTGATCTTACCATCAGTGAGTAGCTTCATTAAAATAATGATAAAAGTCTAATATTCTCAATTAAAAACATTCTCAAAACTAAACCTAATATTCTCAATCAAGCACATTCTCCTAATTTAGTTTTTAGAATTTAGAAAATTTCGTTATAAATCTCAATCCACCATGTGGATGTATCATTGTTTTATTAATTAAAATTTCCTATTTTACATAAGCATTTACTATTGGAAAATTAAATCATTTCTAATTCAAATTAATTTTTAATTGTTATTTTTCATTCAAATTAACATTTAACATTGCATTAAATTTTTTTAGAACTACAGATTTCATAAATTCCAACAAACATTATATTAAAAGTAATATAATAAGTTTTAACACATTAAATAAATAAATAAATCTCAAAATTAATTGTTTATATTTAATAAATATCATAAAATAAATAAATAAATTTCCAAACTAGTTATTTATATTTAATAAATATTATTAATATTAAATAAATATCAAATACAAAGTATCTCAAAGCATATATTTTTTTGATAATTTAAGAATAGTATTTTAGATAATAAAATCATTTTCAATATCATTAATTAAAAACAAAAACAACATATTGAAAATTTACCCATATGTAATATCTTAAAAAAAATATAAATATAAATTTTATAACCAACTAAATTTAAAAAAATATTTAAAATGTTATCCCAATTAATACACTTTAATTTCGTGGAATCTTCCCCATTAAAATAATCCAATGAATATGAACCATCACGGCCATGATAATTTTTAAGTCCCTGAATACTAGCCCAATAACAAAACATTTTTTATATATATATATATATATATATATATATATATATATATATATATAATATAATATAATATAGTTTATTTTCAAATTTTATACAAATTACTATAAAAACAAACATAATATTGTTGGTAATTTCTACTGTATAAAAGCTAAGATTTTATAAGATTGGAGTCATTTTTTTATAAAATGTAAAATAAACTATGAAATAATAAATCTAAAATAAACTAGGTATCATTAATCAAAAATTTTATTGTGATTTATTAATATATCATGTTATATTATGCTAACAAATCTACTCTTATAACAACATGGAGTATTTAATCTCATTACAACATTTATGTGCTGATAAATTCTAACACTTTGACCATGTATTTTATGGATGTCTTGTTAATGCTCCAAAGCTTTATGGGCGGAAATTTTATTGAGAGTGATTGTATTACTCTCAATATCAATGGAATAATCAACTTGGATAGATCATTTTTTGGTAGCAGAGAAAGTCATGCGAAAATATATCTACTTGGAAGCATCCATATTACCTTGTATGGGATCAAACCACTGACCTATAAGGCTTGATATGGATCTCAAGGAAGCTCCTCTGAACAGACTGTTCCATTTTGAAAGTTTTTGGTTGAAAGAGACCGATTTGGTAGAATGGATGAAACAATGGTGGTCACAATCGGATATCCAAGGTTGGAATTGCATGTTAAAATTAAAAGCTTTAAAACACAAGATTAATGGCTAGAAAAAGCATATTTTTTTGAAACATATTTAAGGAGCAACTTGCCTTGGAAAATGAAATGATAAAGATACAACAAAGGATTATCCTTGAGGGTTGATCTCAAGAGTGAGTTATTAAGTGCAGAGGAAATAACTCTACAAAATTTAGAGAAACACAGAAAACAAGAGGAGATTCTCTGGAGACAGAAATCTAGAATATAGGGCTTGAAGGAAGGAGAATGTAATTCTAAATTCTTCCATACTGCTATGGTGCGACGTCATCAACATAACATAATTTTCTCACTCAAGGACCAAGATGGAGAAAGAAAGGTTCAACATGAGGAGATCGAGCTGGAATTGCTAACGTATTTTAAAGACTTATATTCATAAAAAATCGTAAGAGGAATCACTACATCAAAGCAGTGATGAAACACATTCGCAGTATCCTAATGAAAGAACATAATGTAGCTCTAATGAGACCGATCTCCTTTTTAGAGGTAGAATTTGTAGTCATGAATATGCCAAAGAACAAGGCCCCGAGTCCAAACAGTTTCACAAATGATTTTTTTCAAACCTATTGGAATTTATTGGGGGAGGAAATTCATGAATTAGTGGAGGAATCATGACAGGCATGAACAATTTTCCTGGCATTAAATGTAACTTTCTTCTCATTGGCACCTAAACTAGGTCGATTTGGAAATCCTGATGGATTTTGTCTAATTGTTCTATGCAATGTATTGTATAAAATTATTTCTTTGGTGATAGAAAATACACTGAAACCAATCCTACCTCAAATAGTATTTCTAAATCAAACTGATTTTTTGTGGGGAGATAGATAGAAAATGGTATTATTGCATTGCAAGAAGTAGTTTACTCTTTAAAGCAAACCAAACATCCAGGTATGATCATAAAATTAGATCTCTCGAAGGCATATGATAGGCTCAGTTGGACATACTTATACTATGTCCTACAAGCTTTTGGTTTCTCGGAGAGGTGGATAGCTTGGATAAGATCTTTTGTATCATATGCATGTATGTCTATACTTATCAATGGTGTGTCATCATTCACATTCCAACTTTCTAGAGGGCCAAGACAGGGAGACCCTTTGTCACCCTTTCTATTCATCCTTGCAATGGAGGGTTTGGGATGATTGTCCTCGAAAGCGACTGAAACAAGATTTATTCATGGTCTTCGTTTATATGGTAAGGACTTACCAATTTCACATCAACAATTTGTAGATGGTGTCCTATTATTTTCACTTACGACATGGTGCGAGGAAAAAGGAGTGGATATTTTATTACAACTATTCATGGAGGCCTTTGGGATGATGATCAACAAAAGTAAGTCAAATATTTTCTTTTTCAATTGTCCAGAAAATGTGCAAAATAGGTTAATTGGTACACTTGGATTCAGTAAAGGGAATCTACAATCCAAGTATCGAGGAGTGCCCTTGGTCTTGCACCACAACCAAGTTGTATGGTGGGAAGGTCTTATTGAGAAGACTATATGTAAAATAACGAATTGGGCCTTTATAATACTAAATTTCCCCAATCAAGTAGTTTTCGTCAAAGTGATATTGCAGGGGCTACCCAATTATCAACTCTCATTAATGCCCATTCCAATCATAGTCTCTCAACAATTGCACTCCATTTGGACAAATTTTCTATGGCATGGCCATTCTCAATCTAGAAAGTGGGCCTTGTTTGGTTGGGCATCTGAGACCCTCAGCTTATCAGTCAAGCCTACACCATAAAGCTTTGGTGGCTTTGGGTCAACAGTGGTTCACAAATATGGAAATAAATATGGACCTAGAAATATATGCCTAATTCTACACAACAAGATAGATTAAGGTCTGGTGGATTTATTAAGGGTTTCAGTATTTGGAACTGGGCGCAGGAATGCAAAACTCTTGTTCGTAAGCATGCTTTCTGGGAGCTTAAAGGAGGGAAAATGACATATTTTTGTGAGGAATCAAGGAAAAAATTCCATGCATTGGAAGACAATAAACAATTTTCTCAAATTAAAAAATTTACACAATATAAATGAGCTCCAAAGGTTGCAAACTATTGGAAGCATTCTCAACAAGAGTTAGAAAGAAGGCAATGGAAAGAAAAGGAAGATTGGTTCAATCAAGATACAAATTTCAACTGGGAAGTGTTTCAACAATTATTGTTGTATACAAGGATACACACATCACACAAACAGGATGTTCTAAGTTGGGGTCATAAAGTAGTAGGTTCATTCACCCTAAACAAAGCATATTCAGTTTTATTGGAAGTTCAACTGATTAATAACAGGAAAATATGGATGAAGCTATGGAAAGAGTTGGGCTGGCCAAAGATTGCAACTTTCTTATGACAAATAGCATGGCGTCACTCTTTAACTTGGGATCGCTTATGAAGAAAAGTTTCGAAGGTTTTTCATATTGCGCATTATGCTTACAGGAAGAAGAAACTATAAACCATCTCCTTCTCACTTTCCCTCTTGCAAACGAACTGTAGAACTACATAAAACAATTTTTTGGATGCTTGCTACCGAATTCTATGAAAACTTCATCATGGATAGAATAGTGGTATGAAATTAAGTTTAATAATCATGTGGTATCAAAGGCCTGACTTTTGGTGTTGGGTTTTACATGGTGGAATATATGGAAGGAAATAAATTCATGGATATTTGAAGGTCGAATCAAACAAACATTGTCTCTACAGGAACTCATATTTAAAAATACAAAGGAAAGAATTCTCATTTCCACTCCTCCTAGGGAGGATAATCAAACAAGTGAACTGGAGGAAAATATATTGAAAAGACTTGAGATTTCATCTCAGATGTGGGTATCTTCTCTGGAAAATAACATAGCTTGCAAGGAAAAGGGTATAAGCATTTGTATGCATCCTCCTTCAAACGTTTTTTAAATAATTTTTGACGGGGTTTTAAAAGGAAATCCTAGTTTAACAGGATATGGGGGAATTCTCAAATATGCTTGTTCAGATCTTATACATGTTTACGCATATTATTGTAGCTTCTCATCAAATAAAACAACAAAATTTGAGGCTCTAAAAAGAGGTTTACTCATAACAAAGAGAGAAGATTTCCACCTCAGACAGGTTCATAGAGATTCGACGCTGGTCATTCAAACACTTACAAAGCCACCGTGTGGTCGTCGGTTGGGTGCAATCATTCATATTTGGAATCTACAAGATTTTGTGAGTAACATTAATTTTTTTCTCGACAACTTTGATTATGCCATCCCAATGCACACGCAACGTGAAGGAAATCAAGTTGTCGATGCATTGGAAAATTGGGGTTGTAAGGCAGACCATGTAGCACTTGATACGCCCTGGTCGGTGATGGAAGAGAAAAAAGAAGCTGAGGAGCTCAAGGGGTACATATTTCATGATAAATTAAGTGCGAGTGTCTAAATGCTTGATGGGGGTGTCTCCCAGAAAAAGTCTATTTTCAATGACAACTCTCGATAGCACACATTGACGCCAAGTTTCTCCGTCCAGTAAGATAATCATGAACATGCATAAAACTTGGATGGCCAATAAGGTGGCGCCCTTGAGAAGGGACATGACCATAAAACTTGGCATAATACATCGCATGCATGGAAGGAGCGCCTATTGTATGAATGTATTAACCTTAGTGATTTGATGCATTATAAATTTCCACAACTAGGGAAAATTTTAAGAACCACCCTAAATTTATATGTATAATAAATGGGTGAATCCCCATGATACATAGGAAAAATGGGAGGAAATTTTATCAATAAGATATATATATATATATATATATATATATATATATATTTTTTTTGGCAAATCTCTCACCAGATTATATTATCTTGTAAAGTCATGGCGAATCTTTCACTGAATTATAAAATCTTGTAAGATCTTGGCAAATCTTTCACTGATTAATAAAACATTGTGAATATTGTTAGGAACATCAAAGGCATTAATCATTCTTAGTTTGTTATAATATGATTTTTTAAGGGGAGGTTTTGTAAAATAATTGTTAAGTGTTTTAAAGTAATTTTAGATAGATATCTTGATCTCATTGTTTGTTAAATTAGTGAATAAGAGGAAAAGTTAGTTTTATGGGTGGAATTGTTCAGACTCAGCTTTGTAAGAGATAGCCTTGATCCTGGATTTTTTTAATTCAGATCAATCATAAGTCTTTTAAATACCTCGAGGTCCTAATTTCGATTGGGGCCTCCTTCAGGGAAGACGAGGAGGAGATAATTCATAAATTCAAAATGAAGATTAATGGATGGGGAGAAAAATGGCTAAATTTAGCTAGGAAAACCATTTTAACAAAATCGATCTTCACATCTCTTCCAATCTATCTCTACTCAAGTCTTCTTGCTCCCAAATTCATTCTCAAACAAATTGGTGCAATGCTTAGAAAGCTTGTTGAGAATGACAAAAAGAAAATCCCAATTTAATTTTCCCTTTAATTAAATTCGGAGAAATTGTAATTCCACATCACAAGGCAACAAGAATGAGTTAACTAATTCAATTTCAATTAGTTGGCTCAGTTAATTCGAGTTGAGGGCCTAATTTGAGTCATGTAGAGTGGTTCCTAAATTTTAGGAGCCTAGGTTGAGTTTAATTTGAGTTGTAATAGTTTAATTCAGTTAAAATGAGTTAATGTGAGTTAAATTAGTTCCAATTGTTGGGGGAACTATTAGGAGGTCTAGCAGTGAGGTGTGGCTTCATGTGTTCAACTAGTTAACTGATAAATAAGCCATAATTAACTCATGCAGCTTCATGTGTTCAACCAGTTAACTGATAAATAAGCCATAGTTAACTCATGCATGCATGAAATTCGAGTTACCCAATTGATATTGGAATTCAAGGGAAATGTACTATCAATTGTATAAGTTTCCGAGTTGTACAGGTGGTGCATGTAGTGAGAGAAGGGCCTATAGGGATTGTGCAATTCAAGATGGGGATTTCCCTAAATAAGGGGCTAATTTCTTGAAAAATAGCGAAGGAAATAGGATCTTGCCAGGAAAAAAATGGCTAAGTATTGGCCAAAGTCAGCTTGTGAGGTAGAGAGATAGATTATACTTGTGTAGGATTGTTCAGGCTTGAACAAGCATTGTATTTCTTCGTTATTTTTCTGATCTAATGGAATACAAATAGGAAGGGGTTTTGAGCAGCAAGCTTTCCCCTTAGATAAATCTATGAGCATATGTGATTGAATCTTGTTTCATTTTTATGTTGTGATTTCTCGATCGATTAATTGTTTCTGCATATGAGTAGAGTAGCTTCAAGTGTTTTGTTTTAGGATATTACATAATAAGTTTGAATCTACAAGAAATTTATACAAATTTCTTATGGGGGGGGGAAATAATGAAAGGAAAATTCATTTGTTAAATTGGAATATAGTTTTCCTCCCAAGAGAATGTTTAGGAATCAAAATTAAGGACTTGGTGTTTATGAATCTTGCACTAGTAGAAAACAATGTCTGGAAACTAATTTCTAATTCCAAGGAGTGGTGGAAGGTGGCATTTATAATGAAATATTTTCACAAAACCCATCTAATGAAAGCTAAAAGTGACCAGTGGACTGATGGTTGTTCTAATATCTACAAGTTTTGTAAGGTTACGACCCCTTTAATAATAGAAAATATTGGTTGGTGCACAAGTAATGGAGCATGAATCAACCTCTGGAAGGATAATATCCTTTTGGTTGTTTGGAGAATGGGGTAGAATGAAAGCAACAACCTAGTGGAATTGTTGAAAGGGAAAGGTGTTGAAAGAATGAAGGACATCTCCATTTGGGATGAGTTTGGTGAGTGAAAATGTTGGGATTGTGTCGGTCTTTCGATTCATCTTCATAGTCAATGGGACTATTTGATCTCCTCTCTAAAAATTCTAGCTCCCACTAATCGTGTTTCTATGGATCTACATTCTTGAAGGCCAAACAAATACCTCCATTTCTCTGTTAAGGAGGGCTATCAGTTATTGTTGAGTAAGATTCCACACCTCGCTCCCTCGAAATTATGGAAATGGATTTGGCTCAAAGATGCTCTTCCTAAGGTTGGTTTTTTTGTTAGATGTTGGCCCATGGGAAAATAATAACTAATGAAAACCTCATACGTAAAAACATTCATAGTCCATCTAGATGTGTTCTATGTAAATTGGAGGAAGATTCGATCCCTCACTTATTCCATTTCTTCTCCTTCTCATTATCAGTTTGGAAATTGGATTTTGAAAACCTTTATTTAACAAATTCAATTCCAAGAAGTTGGCATGAAATGTTCATTTTTTGGAAAGGTTGCATTCCAAGTGATAGAATCCAATCTTCTTTAGCTTGAAAAGTTTGGGTTTCTCTACCAATTGGTTTTTGTTGGACTATCTGGTTAGAAAGGACCAAAGCTATTTTTAAAGAGGAGCCTCCATATTCTCGTCATGCAACCTTAAAATCCCAGTGTTTGTTTTTCAAATCCATCTCAACTCGATGTCTCAAAGCATTTGATATTGAAGAATTATCTACCTTAAAGAAGAGTTGGAATGAAATTCTAGCTGTCCCAAATCAAGCTGATAACTTCATTCCCGACCAAATTCTCATAAAGTTCCTAAAATAAGATCGGGGGTTGAGGAATTTCAAATCCGGAAAAGAAGTCAATCCTTAGTGTGTTTTTTTTTTTTATATTATTGATGGTGCTTCGAAAGGAAATACAAGGGAAACAAGAGCAAGAGAGGTGTTATATAGCCTCGAGGAACAACCAGTGTTCAACTTTGCATAAGGCCTTGACACAATTACTAATCATCAAGCCAAATTCTTGGTGCTTGGGAAAGGTTTAGATACTTCCATAAGAAAAGGCATAAAGATATTAAAGGTCTTAAGAGATTCTATGATTTCCATCAAGAATAAATATGAAATTCTATTGGAAAGAAACTCTGACACCCCTACAATTGTGAATAAGATGTTCTTGCAAATCAAGAACTTTGAGGAGATATCCCTATTCCACATTCTTAGACTTCTAAATATTGAGGAGGATGGATTTTCCAAGCATGGGTCTGAGCTTGGGCAAGAAGCTATAGAAATAAACTTTGGGCAAGGGAATTTCTCCCCAATTCCATGAATCAATATCATTTGGTTGTGGCATAGCTTGGTCCCCTGTTGTCTCGCGAGAGGACCTTGGTTATTGGAGATTTTGTTTTAAATGATAAATGCACTTGGTTATCTCCACCCCTAGCTCTGACAGTTTGAGATAAGCTCCATATGGAGGTGAAGAGTAATCCACATTCCCTTTCCTATCACTTTGTATTTGTGGCCTAGACAGGTGTATATGTGCAAGGACAAATTTTAAAGTGGATTCAATATTTTTCTTGAGGTTATTGATCCAACCAAGAATTCTCCTTAGAGCCGAATTTAATTTATCTGCAACATTCTTCAAGCTTGGAATTAATTTGAATGAAAGAGTTTCATCTTGTGAAGGTCTTCAGATCCGAGCCGAACTTTATGTAATGACTCTCCTCAGGTTTCATCATGGATGAAGTGATGATGAGTTGTTAAACGCATAAGGGATCAAGGCTAATTGCACTCTTTCTCCTCCTAATTTTTCTTTGTTAATTGGTTTTGTAGTCGGTGTTGTGGAAGTACATTCATGGATGATCTTGAGAGACAAGTCCTTGTCAGTGAAAGAAATCATTGGTAGTAGTCAATCGAGAACTTATTTAAAGTGTTAATGGGTATGGCAGATATTAAAACCAAAAGGTTGGAGCTTTTTGAGAGAAAGAGGGATGGAATGTTAAATTTGTTGGAAAATAAAATTGATTGGTTGCTGATACAAATGGATAGGAAGATGGCTATCCCAGAGTTTGAATTGTTTCTTTTGAAGCTACAAATCAGAGGAGACTCAACGAATGTAGGGGAATCTAATACCAAGTGTGATTTCTCTAACCTCGATAAATATCTTCGGGTGGTGGAAGTGGTTGATGTGGCGATTGATAGAGACTTATCTCGTGGTAAGGAAGCGATGGAAATTTTGGTAGAGGCTAGCCCCTCCGCGGCATTCTAAGTAATATGTTTTATGTATTTCAAATAGGAACTTTCTTGGGACAATTTTGTAGAATTTACAGGAGGTTTCAATGTAAAACTATAGCAAAAAAGACCATAGAGGCAATAAAATCCCATTGTGGATATACTGGAATATCAAGGTAGCATAAATCACTGAAGGTTGTCAATTGTTATGGCCATGCAATCCAAATACTTTCAGATAATGACTACCTATTCTATTTAATATCTGTGTGTTTGTGTGTGTGTGTGTTAATGTCAATTTCATATATATGTTTATATAGGGAAAGTAGGAAAAAATATTTTAAGGTTGACTATAAATAAAATATTTAAATTCTCACTTTAAAGAAAATAATTTTATATCAACTTAACATATGGGACAAAAATTGAAAGTAAAAATAAAAATAAAAAATAATTATTTGTTAATAAGAATGATGTGTAATGTATTCAATTTTTAACATGGAAATGATATGTGATATTTTAAAAATATTTCAATATAACTATAAGTAAAATATTTCAATATGCACATTAAGTAAAATATTCCAAGAGCCCCAAGGGTTAGCTCAATTGGTCGAGTCCTCGTCATTAAATCACCTTTGCTATTGAGAGGTTGGGGGTTCAATACTCTCGACACTCTTGGGGTAAATAAAAATATATTAATAATAATAAAAAGAAATTGTATATTGATAATGTGGCCCATTAATAAAATATTTTAATGCCAATGTTAAGTAGAGTATTTTGATATAAAATTATGTATATCACATAAAGCAATTAAAAAAAATCTTATGGTTAAAACATTTTATTGATGTGTTGGTTAAAATGAAGGAGATGTTCAATTCCTTCCATACTTAGAATGAAGTTGATTCATAGTGTGTGTAGAAAGAACCAACTTAGATCCATCTTAAATGTGGATCTATCAGGCGCCAAAAGGGATCAAATCTCTTGAAGTGGCATACATTTCTTCATGTTTTGTGCCCTAAAAAAGGCTTGCACCTCAAGAGATTTGTTACCTCTTGAAAATTGATAAATCTAAGATTAAGATATATTTACATTGGTGAATATTTTTTTTAAACGAAATGGGTAAAAATGATATTATAAACTTGATCTGGTTATAAGGACATTACGTTTACATATTCAACTATTTCATATACTTAATAGCACTTACATTTCCAGTAACTATATTTTCTCCTTATAGGCTTTATATTTACTATGTATCTATATTGATATCTCCTAAGTAGTTTCCAAAAGACACCTAAATATAAAGTATATATGCAATACATAAATCTGAGGGAAACATACGGTCTAGCCTATCTTGGATGGCCTAGCTTCAGAATTATTATTTTCTAATGTAATTACTTGTCTTTGCTCCTATTATGCATAAACTAGTGCTCCTTGCCATTCCACATTCCTATTGTATTTTATGCTTGTAGAAGGATCCATTTCTCCTTTGGTATTCAACTCCATTGTCTCTATTAAGTGATCTAGTTGTCAATTCATTTTATCCTACTCCTTGAATTGAAGAGTTTGCATATCTAACTCCACTCTCTTGCTTATCTTGAGCTCTATAATCACAATTGATATTCCTTGCTTTCCATTAGCTCCTCCTAGGCTATGCAATTGTGACAAAGTTGTAGACTTTTTATAAATTAACCAACCTTGTATTTCATCTCTACTTTGGTGAGGCATCCATGCAATAGGAATTGAAACTTGTCTTGTTGCATTCATGGAGCTATCTAAACATTCCTCATCAACTATTGCCTTAGTATCTCTTTGGATTTCCTCCATTAAAACTCCACAGTGCATGAATGCCATCCCAAGTGAGTTAATTATGTTGACACCCTTCAAACTCCTTTTCCAATCTTTGTAAATATTGTCGATCCTCTAGATGTCCCGCATTATGGTGTTGTGTACCTACATCGTCCAGGTGCTATTATAGAGTGGGATTTTCAATTCATGATAATCAATATTGATGGGCCGCCATTCAGGTTTCTCTTGATATAGCGTCGCTAAACACGAATGTATTTGATGTCACCCAATATTCTAGTGAATTTTCCTTTTGTCCTTTACTTGTTTATATGCGTCATGGCTTACCTGCAAGGTGATCTCCCTTGTCATGGTAATATATTAAATTCTATTGAACTATTATCTTGATCCATCATACCTTGGTTCAGGTTTGCACCTTTATTAGCCAACACAACCACCATTGTGTTTAATTGTCATTTAATATGGTAAAATTCAATTGTTTCCAAGTTCCACAATTGTAATGAAATTCTTTGTAATATAGGGGGGTTAAAGAGGTTGCACTTTTCTTTAATTTGTTTGCCTGTTGGATGACTATCATGGAACCCCCAAAGACCATCAATCTAAGAATTCTTCTTGTGATGACTATTTCTAGCCCTTGCTAAAGAGCCAGATATTCTGATTGATGGTTGGTAGTGAAACCTAAACCCCATACATATTGTATCTCTCTTGATCATCGAGACAAAATATGACCTCTCTCGCTCCTACAAACTTGAGATCTACGTTGATAAATATTACTAATAGGTGAATATCAAATAAAAAAGATCCCAAACCATGTTCCTTTTAGGTAACTTTTAGTATTGTATTTTCAATAATAAATCATTTTGGTTATCATGAATAACAAGCAAACAAATGTAATGAAAAGCCACTCATTTTGGTTATCTTTAATAACAAACAAATATAAGGAAAAGGCACTCATTTGTCTAAATTTATTTATTTAGACTTAACTTGGTGGAGTGAAAATAATGTCAATAATATCACAAAGAAAAACAAGGGAGGCTGCAAAGCAGCAAGTCCCTGCCGCTCACTGAAGAGAAAACAGAAGCAATTAAAACAGAAGCAGCTGAATCTGGTGGGACAGAAGCAATTAAAACAGAAGCAGCTGATCCACCTGCATAGTCTGAAGTGTAACAGAAGTTGCGCAATAAGAAAATGATCTATTTTGAAGCTCGACTGGTGCAAGATTGGTGTAATTGTCTCTCACCTCGTGGTAAGAGCAGGGACATCCACAAGTGCAGAGCTTCACCCATCATCTTTGAAAAGAGATAGCCTATTTACGGATATGGCCTATCTTGAACCTATAGAAGTAGTAAAGCCAAATGAAAAAGCATTTGTCACAAAGTCCTTGCGAGTTGCCAATGAGAATTGACGCTGCTCTCACCAAATCCATGCGACTCAATATTTCTTGAACGCCACACCAATGACATGTTAAATTTCCTCTCCTTCTCTACGTCCGTGCGCTGCAGTTGTTAGTCTTTATCATCATTAAATGTCATGTATTTATCATTCATATTTCAGCAAATGTTTCAAAAAATTATTAAAACATGTTAACTACACCCGGGTGAAGCAAAGTCAAAACATGTAGTCTAAGTTTAAATTGAATAATATTTCAAAAATAGTTAAAACATGTCTCCCACGCATAAAGAAGTTCAAACCAATAAACGACGTTTACACATCTCGAGTGAGAATACCATTTGACCTGTGCACATAGATATACAAAAGACTAAAAATCCTCATTTCAAAATACCCCGAAAATAAATGAATCGTTTGACAATTCGGACCATGTACGATAACACCGTATCATGAACTTAGGTTGGATGACCCTGATTACGTTGTCAAAGATAAGGTCTGTTTAGTTTCATGATAAATCGAGGACCATGTAAAAGTGTGGTCCTCGTCATTGCAAATTTTCAAGGCTTTTTATGATTGTAAATATTTACGTTGATCTTTTACTTATGAACGGACCCGGACCTGGACGCGATGCGATAGAGGGGATGAACGGACCCAGACCTAGACGCGACGTGATAGAGGGGTTGATAATATTATGGACCCACGTGCAACTTGCGGTTTTCAGCCAGGCGTGAATCCACGTGGTCAGTGAAAGAACATGAAACATGGGATGCCCATAGAAAACGAAACCTGTAAACATGCGTAAGGAAAATGAAACATGTCACATGAAAATAAAACTTGTCTTCACGTCTCTGAAGAAGACCAGCACGTGGTAAGAGAAAATTAAAATCCTAAAAACACCAGCTCATGAAAATCGCAACAACAACGCTTGTTTAAGCTTGCCTGCCCTGCAAACTTGTTTAAGCTTGCCTGCCCTGCGTTTTTGCGTCTGGATATTCAGGATTTGCCCTTCATCGTACTGGTGCTACTCCATCTGCTACTCGTGCATCTCGGGCTCCATATCGAAGGTAGGATTTTTGGTGGCCTGAAACCGAGAGCTGTTGCAGAGAGGGAGCGGAGTTCCCAAGAGCAGAGTGCCCACGGCTCGTAATTCATTTTCAAGCCTGGCCCCTTCTTTTTGCAAGTGCTTCAATAATGCCTTCGGGTGAGTTCAGAATACCTGTAAATTAGGAATTGTACCGGGTCAATTCAGTAAACAATCAAATTGCGCTTAATTGTACCGGATCAATTCTGTAAAAAGTCAATATGCGCTTTACATATGTATTTAATATTATATAAGGTAGAATAGACAAATTTAAACCTGAAATTCTTTATTTTCACATCTTTAACATACTGTACTGTGTTGGACATCAACAGTGAAACAGAAAATCGTAGAAAGGCGGTGAAAGAATGTTTGTCAATCAGTGTCGTCACATGAAAAAAAAGAGGGCAGGAGACGCTGATAGTGAAGTTTACGGACCCCATACAATTTTCTTTTTTGCTATTCTTGTCTCGCATGAACAAGTCTTCTTTGGCTGGGCTACTGGAAGGAAATAAGACAGCGGGATGGGACCGGGAGGCTCAAAATCGGCCCGCAGGATTTCAAGATTAGTTGTTTTAGGGTTATTATTATTATTTTTCAATTAAGAATTTAATAAGAATTCGGTAAAGATTTTAGGGGAAATTAGTGAATTACTGTAAGGTTTGCAAGATTTTGTTTACTGCTGAATTTTTTTTAAAAATTAAAATGAAAGTTCCGAATGGAATAAATACTCTGACCTTAATGTTGCCGTATTCCAAGAAACTGAATAAAATTTTGCTGTCGTATTAGACAGATCCTGTGGAGTTTGGAGGGTCGCGACTAGCAACTCTGCCCTTTCCTCATATAGGCTCTTCGGACATCTAAGCTTGTTTATTTAATGTGAATCCGGGTTCCGACGTCTTATTTGCATCAAACTTGAAATTGAGGATGAAAGCTAATCGTGCTAATATGCCGCCGGTTACTTCTGGAGGTAAGCTTTATTGTTTTTTTCCCTGAAAATCAAAATGAATTGTCTTAAATTAGTTTTCATTAAAATTTTCATTACAAAGTTGTGAGTTAAAGATTTTGTCAGATGGATTCTTTGTGTAATTCAACGAGATATTTTGGACTAATTAAGATTCTATCAGATGAATTATTGAAGCCATAAATAGTATCAACAATTCATAATATTTTCAGAAACATAGATAATGTTGTTCTTCATCCTTGATGTCTGAAATATTTTTTTTTGACACAAATTGAACCTAATATTATACAGAATGATGTCGAACGTCAACACTGAAAACAGAAGAGGAAAAGGTAGAAACAGACCTGAGCTTCGTGATAATAGTGCCCAGGGTAAGCAAGCTGCCATTAATATGGCAACCTTCCTTCAATCTAACTCCTCCTGAAAGAGATTGAGATGGAGAAACAGATGCAGATTCTTGTCCGCAGAAGTGGTTCCAAGTTCAAGGCAGAAGGTGAATCTAACTCCTCAAAGAGATTGAGATGGAGAAACAGATGCAGATTCTTGTCCGTAGAAGTGGTTCCAAGTTGAAGGCAGAAGAAATTAGAGAGCCGGTTGAAGCATGCGTTGAATCCGCTGGAAAGGATTCTGCTAGGCCAGGGCAGAGACAACATAAGTAGACGCAGGGGTGACAGAAGCTATTGCAATTTCTCTAAAGCCACAAGCGGGCACACAACTGTTTGCCAGATTGAAGCGAGCAGAACAACCGCATTTACCAGGTGACGGAGAAGGTGAAACAAACTGAGGCCAGCAAAGGGAGATCAGGTTTAAAACACGGAAGACCACAGCCAGAACTAAGGCAGGCCAGCCGAAAGGGGAAACAAGAAAGGGAGGCCAGCGAAACATGACACCTCCCCATGCATGGACACCTGTAGCACCTGCATGCACACCTGCCAATATGCTTAGACCTGCTTGGTATATACCAAGGTGTCCGTGGATGCTGAGATAACATTTAATGCTGTCCAGTAATGCTAACATAGTGCTAACATTAGTTTAGGTTGCAGGGACTGACAATTTGAAAATATCAGACAAACAAAAATATAACCTAATGTTTTCGCTTCGGTTTTTGACGTCTAGCTTCGGTTTTTTGGAAAGAGGCCAAATAAGATGAAAAATCAGCGGCCCTCTCAAAACTTTGTTTAACTTTGTTTGAGCGGGAATAAAACTTTGGTTATTGCTGATGACCGGGGAATAAAAGCAGGTCAACTAATGCTATATCCTTCGCGACTGATTACTATAGTCCATGCCTGGAGGGCAGGGACTAATAAGAATACATATATAAAGTTTCTAATCAGCCCAATTTACAATACTTCATCTATCCATTAAAAGTATTATTAATTTCCTATAATTTTCCCTATTAAGATAATCCAATGAATATGGATCATCATAAACGATTTAAGTTCATGAATTTTAGTAAATAAGTTTTTCATGTGAAAAGACAAAGTCTTCCACATAGTCATGACATTTGTTGGTATCATTTCATTCTCTTAGTTTTATACAATCTACCATGAAAACACAACTTTGTTGGTAATTTTGAAATACATCAATAGTTAAGAAGGTTGTTGTGGAAACATCAAGAGGACATTGTATGTTAATGCCCCCAAGTTTCAAGGTTGGGAATTTTATTAGGAGTGTTTGCGCTTTCTATCGTAATTTTTTTTATGATTTTTTTGGATTTTTTCCTATGACAATCCTCATCTTAATATAACAGTTTTATGTAGCTTTTATTTATTATGAATGTTAATGATGGTGTGTAATTCCATTCTCTACATTCCTAATATAAAATTTTATAAAAATGAAGTGTGTTTATTTTTTATTTTAAAAATGAAATAATTTTTTTTTAGAATTTTTCATCTCCATGGATTTTTTAAATACTCACATTCTTATTAATCTATATTTTTGAAAAACCATCTTAAAAAAAAATATATATAAATTCAAAATTAAATATTAATATAACTATAATCGGACCTTCTCTCTATGTTTCAAAGTCATTCTGAATCACCTAATTTAAATAGCATCAATTAAAAGTCATTCAAAATTTAAATGGGTTCTTATTATTTCTCGTCATATATAGGCGTTATCTATAGGTTGATATTTGATTAAAAATAGGTTGATATTTTATTTAAAATTTTCGTTGTTTACTGTAAAATTTAAAATAATAATAGTAAAAAAATATAGTTTTCCTAAATACTTAAATATTAAATGAAATCTATATAATAAATAATTTTATTTTACTTAAAATTTTATAAGTAAATTATATATATAGCTTGAGTGAGTCTAATAGTTAAGAGCATGTGTTTCTTCTTAAGAGGTTACATGTTCAAATCCAGAGGGGATAGAGTGTGAAATTGTTGCACAGAGGTGGGTCCTTCATCCTACAAACAAAGGAGTCTCATACATCAATTTGGTGTTTGGTTTGAGTGTGACCTTATTATTATTATTGTCGATCAAAATACTTTCATTAATTGTTCAAAAAGGTACAAAATACATTTGAATGAACAACTGCTCTCCCTACATTACTCCAACCGGATTTGTTAGCGAGGAGAATAGTGCAAAATCGTAAGAAATATTTATGGTTTTTACATGAGTCCCAATAGTAAAATGGCCAAATTGCCCAAAACACAGACAAAACTAGAAAGCAACCTGTAATTTTCATATCATGAGAGAGGATTCAGAGCGTGACCACCACCTGGTGTTGCAAGGGGGCCATGCCCTTCATTAACATGATAGTGATTATGTGTTAATTGCACCTCAATCTCATCCATCTAATCGGTGTTGCGACACTAACTACATCTCATTAAAGCAAGATGCTCCATAATTTCTCCCTGGTTGTACTAAACATCATTGACATAGGCTATGATTTCATTTTTGTCATCATATCCTTGTTGGTGAATAATGTCAAGATTGGCTTGAATATCCCTCAACTGATCAGTTATCATGGCTAGAGATGGAGGTTGCTCCACAAGGCCCGAAGACAGGGCCTGTTCATGGGCTACCTCGCCCTCCACATCTACTCTGCCTCCTACATCTATGAATTGTACTTGAGCATCCCACTCCCCATGCTGGCCATGAGGGTTGCCACCCTGCTGCGCACACCCCCACTGGTGCAACATATCCATCACCAACTACTGGAAGTCCAAACACCAGGTCAGTGAAACTAGGGAATGAAACCACCTTATTTAGGGGTTCCAAAACCCTACCCCGCATGAATTAACATAGCTCTCTAGCAGTGACCCTCTCGCAAAGATAACAATGAACCAGGGCTCAAAAATGACGAATGACAAAAGGGGATTATCCCCCCACAAAAAGATATGGGCCTAGGAGACTAGAGAGTAATAGAAGCCCCAACACAAAGAAAAATTAAACCAGAATGTCAACTCCTTTCTTACCCAATTATTTTCCCCAACATTCCCCCTATTTTCCCAACTTCTATCCAAACGAGCACCAAAGGAATTACTTACAAGGGGATTTAAAAAGACCAGAGCCCCAAATCTCTTGGTTGAAACCAAATATCCTCACCTCCCCAATTCAAACTAGATTTCCATAGAGAATTTTCCTGCCTAGACCATCTACCAAAAGACCAAGGGGCCAAGAACCAACGGTCAATTCCACCAAAACACCAAACATCAAGAACATCCACTAGAATCACATTTTAAGGAAGAAATTATAAAATTACATGAGAATTGACTTTGTTCCTGTTAGGTCCATATAATACTAGTGTATCCCCTTATTGTTATTGTTAGTGTAGCCACCTACTATTATTTTTGTGCCCATGTATCCCACATATTGTTACTGTTGTGTCGTATAGAAGCCTACTATTGTTATTGTTGTGGATTTATATTATTATTTTTATATAGGCTCTAATTATATTGTGACCCCTTAGACTCCTATATATACCAAGGAGGTATTATCATTTGAATCATCCAAGAATTTTTCATTTATGTGATGTAAATGAGATTCCCCTTTGAAAAGGTTATTTCTCAATTCATTTATCTATCTTTTCTTCTATTTTTTGAGTTGGTTGCATAACATTTAGTATCATAGCTTTGGATTCTAGGGTTTCACTACTTCAAACATGCCATCTTGGCATTTTCGTTGTAACTTTTTTTGTACGAAGTTCCAAAAGATGAAATTTCTACCATGTGGAGCTGAAATCTTAGTGAACTTCCTGTAAAAATTCAGATCTTTGTTCGCTATATTTTCTGAGATATGGTCCAAAGAAGATAAGGTTTTTGTAGGCTCCATAATTCAATCTAAAACAAGTGACCTAGGGAAAATCGCCATAACTTTCTCTCATAGCATTGAATTTGAATTTCATAAAAAGTGACTAAAAAAGCACATAATTTAGTTTTCGTGTATCATTTTTAGGGATGAAGTTTTGTTAAAGTCACATAGAATGTAAATAGAGAAGGGAGATTATAAACATTGAATACATTATTATTGACATGATATGCATTTATAGTACATTTGAGTGACCGTTGGGTTCCATATCCCAAGGTCTCTTGGACTCTCATTGATGGGTCCCTATAATACTAGTAATTACCCCATTACTATTGTAGTTTCATCCCTTATTAATATTGTTGTGCCCCTATTATCCCCATATTGTTATTACTATGCTCTATAGAATCTCTCTATTGTTATTTTTGTAGCTTTATATTATTATTGTTAGGTCGGTTGGGTTATATTGTGACTCCTTAGACTCCTATATATAGAAAGGAGGTTTTGTCATTTGAATCATCCAAGAATTGTTCATTTATGTAATGTAAAGGAGGTTTCCCCCTCAAAGAGGCTAAATTCTAAGGCGTTGATCTATCTTTTCTATCTTTTCTTGAGCTGGTTTCATAACATTTGGTATCAGAGCTTTGGATTCTTGGGTTTCGCTGCTCCTAATAGGTCATCGTGACATTTTCACTATAACTTTTTTTTCTGCGATGTTTCAGAAGTTTCCAAAAAAACCCATTTGAGAAGAAATCGCACTGAACCTCGGGTCCGAATTTTAGAGATTTTCACACTATATTTGCGGAGATATGATCTGAGGAAGTTGGTATTTTTGCAGACTCCTGAATTACATTCCAAACAGGTGACCTGGGGAAAATCGTCATAACTTTCTCTCTGGGGATCGGATTGAAATTTCATAAGAAGGTACAGAAACAGGACGGACTATAGTTTCTTGTATGCATTTTTCAGATCCAAAGGTCGAAACAGTGACTCGTGGCACATCGTACAAGTTCGCTCTACTGAACAAGTCTATAATCAAGTCACTGTGGGAGATTTTGCATAACTGTTCCTTGGAGAATCCAATTTGGGTCAAAATTGTGGCATTGGAAAGAGGACACAGAGGGCTACTGCAGGTCACAAATTCAGAACTAGATGATCAGAAAGTACAGAGATACATCAGAGGCAATATTGAGCTCCTACAAAGTGAAAAAAGGTGTGTAGATTTTCTTAAATTTTTGCTTAAGCTTGGTTTGAAAATTTATTTGGAAGGAATTCAAAGGGCATAGTAGAGAATTATTATTGGTAAATGATTCCCTGAGGAAAGAAAATTCAAACACCTATTAAGAAACCTGAAAGCTCTAGCATGACTCATGAAGAATAGGAAGAAATGCTACATGATATATCAAAATTACAAGAACAAGTGCAACAAATGTCACTGTCACAAAAGCTAACAGAAGCTAAGATAAATGGCGTGGAAGCTAAGATGAATGGCATGGAAGCTAAGATGGACAACTTGAAGATAGATTTGAACACAAATTTGAAGACAAACACGGTAGATTTGAAGACAGATTTGACAAATTTTCTACAAGAAATACTTACCAATGGTGAAAAGGTAGTAAAGGAAACTCATGATGCGAACAAAAGAAATGTTAATCATGATTTTTTAGACTCTAATGTGGGATCGAAAACCCACCATATTCCAAAAAACGATTTGAGGAAGTTTGATGGCAAGGATCCCCCAACATGGATATTACAAATGGAGCAATTTTTCTATCTCAATAATGTGCAAAACACACAAAAGGTACTTATTGCAACTTTATATTTGGAACCAAATTAGTTTGTATGGTATCAATGGCTTTGCTCTCGTAAACAAATTATCACTTGGGCAATTTTTACGGAAGAATTGATAGCACATTATGAGGATACAAAAAGCAACACTTTTTTTAGCCAATTGATAAGTCTCAAACAAAAGGGTTCAATAATGGAGCACATTGAGGAGTTCCAAAAATTGAACATAAGGGTAAAAGATATTCCAGAGGAGCATAGGATTTGTTAGAAAATTATATATTACGGAGCAATGGAACACATAAAATATTGCAGAAATATAAACACAGAAAACACACAAAACAAGAGAGACACAGATATACGTGGTTCACCCAGTTTGGGCTACGTCCACCCCGAACAGCCAGTCCTTCCTTTCTATTATCCAGCAAAATGAAGAGACACAACCTACATCAAATCCGCTGTAATATCCTCTGTTTTCTCTCACAGTCTCACCTCTCTGTTTCTCGCTCACACTGAATACACATCTATCACACAGCCTCAAATACAATACCCTCATACAAAGAGAGGGGTTTCCTTCTAGGGCAAAAAACCCTAAACAAACATAAGTTCTACCGTTAGACCATCCGCCTAATGAACGGCCTAGATTGACTAGAAATTACTATACTTTTACAAGGCAATTTTACATTTGTTTTTGGCTTCAGGGGCATTGCCCCCGAGCCCCCGCCGGGGGACCGCTGGCCCCGGACCCCCCAGCCAGGGGGGATGGGCCCCCCCGGACCCCCGCAGGGGGGACAAGTCCCCCCCGCATGGAGGGGTGTACAAAACATCCTGGGGTATACATCCGGCTGAAACAAAGACCTCCGAACAATCATGCTCCACACACAACAGGATTGATGTGTTCATAGGGACTTTAAAGGATAATATCCAACATAATGTTCGCCTTTGGGAACCTGATTCATTAGAGAAGGCATTCAGGTTAGCAAGAAAAATGGAAAGAAAAATTATGGCAACCAGGAAGCATACCACTCACATGTGAAAAATGTGAAAAAATGCATGGCATCACTATGCTGAATGTGCTCTCTGAAATTTTGGTATAAGCGTGGTGGTTTAAGGTTGACCACCAACACTAGAACGCTTAGTGCAGTTCCCAGAACTCTTCCAAGTTTGGCATGAAGCTCAGGTCTTCTGCTAGAGGAACTGCTCCTGATGTTTTGAAGAGGGAAACCTTCAACCATGAAAGGGAGGTCTCACCCCGCATAAAAGGGAGAACCTCAACCTGAAAAGGGAGGTCTCAACCTGTGATGGTTTAAGGATGACCAACAACTCTGGAATGCTTAATGCAATTCCTGGAACTCTTCCAAAACTAGCAAGAAGCTGAAGTCTTCTACTAGAGGAAGTGTCCCCAATTATTTGAAGAGGTATCACCCACTGAAGGCATGCTCAGTGGCATATTTTTCTCTGGATACAACTCTGAATCTGGTATGACAGGTTGTGGCTCAGGCTCGCTTGATGTGGCTTTAAAGCTTGTAGATGACCATCATTTACCCTCTATTAGATACAAGGTGAGATGATGGATAAAACTCAACTACAAGACTATTCAATACTCTAGAATAAGTTCGAAAATATGACTAAAATATCTTCTTGGTTGTTGATGCCCATTGCCAAGAAGCAATCCATTTGAGATGAATCTTTGTTCTTGTAGGAGGCTTGTTTTTGAAGCATCGTTTGAAGAATGACTGGTTTTATGACAATGCTTACATGGATGAAGATCAAAACAGTGATCTTTCACATGGCCAACTTGGTCACAATGTAGGCATTTAACATTCTATTGTTTCTGTTGTGGAAAATGAACAGAATTTGAAACAGTTGAAGGTGAATTGTCATGAAGAAATCCAACATTCTGAAACTAGATGGGCTTTGAGTAATCTAGAATATGAAAGGACATGTCCTTGTCATATCCAAGACCAGTTCTGTGCTTGTTAATGACAAGCTCTTCCCAAGGTCCGATGATGGGCTTGGGAAGTGCAAACTGAACTTCTACATCTACATGTAACTCTGCTGCTTTATTGGGCACTGGATCTGAATCTGCTGTAACATTATTTTCTTGCTGTTTATGGGAGTTTGTTTCAATCTTCTGAATAGAAACAGGTTTAGAATGATGACTCCACTGTTGTAATTCTTCTTGTTGTAGCTTTGACTCGAGTTGAAGAAACTCAATTTTCTCCTATGCATCTTCTAAACAGATTTGAATATTAAGGAGAGAGGCTTTATCAATTTTCACTATATCATGGTCAATGGAATGTATCAAATTTTTTAGGAAATATAAAACTTCACCAATTCGAGCCATTTTTCAATGCAGTGCGTTTATGATACTTTGAGTCCCTCAAAAATCTAACTAGATCAGTTTACTTGCATAGAAAAAGCTTCTTGGGGAAATCTGTCAATTTTCTTCAAGAAATCTGTTAACCACTCCTTAGAAAACTACTCCAAAGCCCTTTTGTGAAATGGTTTTCTTGTCCAACAAATATCTTTGCCCAAATATGCTCCTTGTAGAGAAAGATATTAATCCTAGGATAACTACTTGGATATTTTTTGTGGTGGTGTACGCTGCTACCAGAGGTACCTTGCTTTAGCTAGCTCGTGGCTCAATACAGGAAGAACCTATGACCCCTTATTAGAAGTTCCCTTGACTGATTTTACACCAGATGTAAGTCACACTTCCCACGACCCACAAATGGATTTAGAAACTCGACCTAATAAAAGGAGTATACAACCATACACTTAGCAACTGTAGTGACATATAGAGTGAGAAAAACTCATCCTAGTATGGTAGAAGTTGATTCAGATTACCAACAAACCAGACAAAAACCATGTATCAGATAACTTGTACTATTTCCCTTCCGAATAACTAGTCTAGTTAGTGAAAAAACTTGTGCAGCAAGGATCGGGTGCTTCTTCTCTTTTGTGTTTCAGAGAAAGAGTAGTGAGAGAAATAAACACCATGCCCAACAAGTACACTATGTTGGTGGGTTGCGATTATCCCAATACCACATATGAACTTCACGGATGCGTTCAAGACGCACTGAGGATGCGAGACATGTTGATTGATCGTTATGGATTTCCCCAAGATAACATTCATCTCCTCATCGATTCGGGCGAGTTGCATAATATGAGGCCCACTGGCGAAAACATTCGCAAGGCTCTCATCGTGATTCTGTTCAACTTCTGAAGGACATGAATCAAATGGGAGAGTGAGGATGCTAAGCATATTTCCCTGGCCACGTCTATTGTGGGACTAGGACTAATTGAACTCAGGCGTATTGAGGCTTCCGAGGAGATTTCTTCCACCCTTTCTTGGGGCCTTAATGTGGTCTACTTTTCCTCTGGAAACAACATGCTCTTGGGCTTGAACCTTTCACGTTGAATAGGAGGATGCTGATCCATCTTAGATGGTAAGGAGTTGATGATGAGCCCAAGTCACGGATGCAATCAACATGTCCAATATTTCTTGATAAATATACAAGAAATTATTTCTGTGTATATATATATATATATATTTTTTTTTTTTATGCAGCAGAGGTTTTTGTTTATGGACAAAGAATATTCATATTATTGATTTAGAACTTGACAATATTTCAAATATCAAGATGTAGAGAAAGTATTAACTGGTGGGTATTAATGCATATGGATGCTATTAACCTTCTTTCACTGTGCAGTTGAATTCAAAGTAGAACAAACTACTGTGTACATAGAGAGGATATGTGAACAAGGAACCTGTAGTAGGAAGAAATTTGGAGTGACCCAAATACATACTTTGGAGAAATTTGGAGCTAACCATCCATAAGAAATGATGTCCTTGATCAGTTAATTGAACTACGCAGCATTGGCATGAGTTATTTTGTATTGATTCAACTCAAATATTCAATGAATAGTCGGTTTCCCTCTTTTATTGGGTTACCAGAGTGGTTTGTTTGATTCGAGCCACAGGTTGGTTATGGAAGACATGGTGACCACTGTTGGATTTGGTGAAGATAATGCAATGGCTAACTTGGAGGTATTAACTAGAGTGGGATTCAATGTAAAGGCAACGTGGTACATGGTGAGGAGCAGCGTTCAACTGTGTGTTGAGCAGCTTCAAACTGAGAAGGAAGCGTTATATGGGTGCAACAAAACGCTTTGATGCCAAGGTATGAGGGGTGTATGGACTCAGAGCGAAGGGGTATTTAAACACAAGCGTAAGAGTGACCTTCACAAGCATTTAGATGGCGGTTAGTGATAAGAGCGGCCTCCACAAGCGTTTATACAATGGAAAGTGGTAAGAGAGGCATCAAACACAACTGATGTGTGGACAACGTGATAAAAATGTATTTACATATTACAAACCAGGGGAGAGAGATATTAGAGAGATACACAACGTTAACGATGATACTTCAACCATCTTCCTATCAACCATTTGACGCAAGCATTCAACGTAATGTGGTATATAACCGGACACTAAGGGAGGAAACATAGCAGCATCAATATTCAACGGAGCCATTCATTCATGCACAGAGAATCACCATTGTTCAGAGTCATGAATTTATGTTGCCAGAAGGTAGATGTGTCAGGCTATAGAAATGCAGAACATGGGCAGAATAGGCAGGAGTGCAGGTGCATTTTTTTTCATTTGAGATAGTGGATAGAGAACCCAACACAAATCTAGCTGAGAGAGGTTAGCTAGACTGTGTGCAACATGAAATAGGAATGCACACAATAATGGAAGTTCTACCAGTAGGAATGTAGAATTAACATGCACAGAGAGGCTACAGAGAGGCCACAATTAGTGGCTCGAATTTGAGCATGGAAAAAATTCACCTGCAACTCTGATACCATGTTAAAATCACATAGAATGTAAATAGCGAAGGGAGATTATAAACATTGAATATATTATTATTGACATGAAATGCATTTATAGTAAATTTGTGTGACTGTTGGGTTCCACATCCCAAGGTCTCTTGGACTCTCATGGATGTTCACATTCTACACCAACCCATAGAGGATTAGGTGTCCAACAAGGTTGAAACAATGACATGTGGAACTTCATAAAAGCTCGCTCTACTGAACTAGTCTATAATTAGGTCATCGAGGGATATTAAGCATAATGTTTCCTTGAAGAATCCAATCTTGGTCAAACTTGTGGCGTTGGAAAGAAAATTCAGAGGGCTACCATAAAACGAAATTTCAGAGCTTGTAGATCTGAAACCACGTAGACACAACAATTTCAATATCGAGCTCCTAAAAAGCAAGAAAAGGGTGTGTATTTTTTTTAAAATTTTTCATAACATTTGTTTGAAAAATCAGTTTGAAGTGATTCAAAGGGAATAGTGAAGCATAGATATCATTGTTTGATTCCAAGATGTCTTGAAAAAAAAATGGACACATCTAGTAAGCAACCAGAAATCTCTACTATGAAACATGAAGACTTGGAAATAATGGAGAAATTATTATGGATCTATTTGGGCACATCACTCCCATCATTCAGATCAGTAACTTTAGGGCTCACAAAACCCTAATTCAGTTGCTACATGCCCTAGACAAGTCATCACATTGAATGCCAACATTCCTAAGAGTTTCCTGGCCTGAAGACATCCTGAAATGACTCCTTGAGGGACCCGCGCAACCTTGGTAAGGGGTAAGTGCACTGCAGAGCAATTAGGCCCATTCAAGCCTGCTCTGTAAAGAACCTAGGCCCACTTTGACCTATGTTGGGTGAGATTGAGTGAAATCTTCATAGGGTTATGGGAATATTCTTTCATTCTAGATCAATCTAGAAGATTCCCACCTCTTATCCTCTCTTATGAGCTCGAAATTGTATAGGGAATGAATCAAATAACCTCCTATCCTCTCATCCCTTCCTCCATGGAAACTAAAATTGGAAAGCCATTCAATGCCCAATTTATGACAAAACCACCTCCATTTCCCTATAAATTGAGCACTCATCATAGTGATAAGGGGTTGGACTTTGAGAATTTGTAAGGAGATAATGTTGGTGTGAGGTTTGAGGTTGTAAGCAAGTATTGTTATGCCGCCAAAGTGTTGTTCTTTTGGCATGATGAAGGATGGAACTCAAGCTAGATGAGTGACATGGGATCAGACTTCTTTGGTTGTAACTCTTCCTTCTACTTTATAAGGCTTTTTACACCTTTTCCCATATTCTTGTCTTTATGTATGATGATTATATGTGTAAATGTTTGAAATTCCATTTTCTTATAGTCGATAGATCTCTTGCTTTGATTGGTTTTTGTCCTCTGTTTATGATTATAGGTACTTATCGAGCGGATTCAGTTCAAGAAGGAGTGACGGGAGCTATTCAAAGGAGACAAAGGGAAGTGAAAGATAACAAGTAGGTCCCTTGTCTTATTTTTCTTCTATAGTAAAAGGTTTAACTCTTTAAATATGTTGTTTTAGGTGTAGATACCCACCTAGGGAAATTGTGTTTATCCGTAGATTCAAAATTCCACATAACAAATTGGCGACTCTGTTGGGGAACGATCATCATTTTGGGTAGTTTATCTTCATCCTAGTACACCATAGTAAACTTTACTTGCCTCCATTGATCTTGTTTAAGCCTTTTTGAAGTGTTTTGGTAAAAATTGTGCTTGAAAGCCCCTAGAATGGCCTCTTTGGCACCAACGCAAGCTTGCTCAAGACATAGAGCGCTGCAGAGCACCCTTGGCTTGAGGACAGTGCTCTGAAGCGCACTGTCTCCCATTCAAGGCTGCGTTGATCCTCCTTAGATAAAAAATCCCACCTTTGACTTGATTTTTCCCAAATTTCCTTCTATTTTTGCTTGCTGAAAGATCAATGATTGTTGTACTTCTGAAATCAATTGTATTTCCTTTCCTAGCCCTATTTTGGCCTTGATTGTTTAGTGTTTATTAAATTATTTCTTTATCACTATCAATTCATTGCCAAAGTTAGATTATAGTCGATTAATCTTTGTTCAAAATAAAGTGTTGTAAAAGTCTTCATTTCTTTCGAAAGGGAACTGTCATAAAGTCTTCATTCTTGCAAAAAGATTGATTGATTGTATGTGCATTATTTTCCTTTTGTTCATCTCAACATTAAGGGAATTGAAAAGAAAAACTTGCATTGTGCATTGAAAAAGTTTGTGTGTGCTCATAGAATAGTTTAGGGAAATTGCATTAGAGGTGCTCTTTGTTATTTGATTAAAAGAATTTGATTGCTATATTCCTACTAGCTAAGGTTTTCATTGTTCAAATTGAATGAAAAGAATGCTTATCATATTAGTTGCATTCTAGGAATTTCAAAGACATCACGTGGTGAACCTTGAAAGGAAAATTATTAATCAAGATAAGCTTAAATCTCAATTAACCTAATAGAGCATTGTCACCTAATGCAAAACATTTAGAGGTTCTAGGCTAGAAAAGTGTTCCAGTGTTGTAAAACATAGCAGCTATCACTAACGTGTGATACATTCCGAGTGTGATACCTCATTCCATGTACGTGAGTATATCGTAGCTCATCAACATACCTTCGGGTATATAGGGCGGTGTTATAGTACGTAAAGTATAAAGGAATGCTCTAACTATGCGGTTTCACATTAGACAATGCTAACATGAATTAGGCCTCCACATACTTTTGGGTATATATGGGAGGACAACACTAGGTTGCTATCCATCTTTAGGTAACCGAGTCGGCCACCTTGTACACTGTGATACAAAGAACACAACATTCGGGGAGATTGTCTACCCATACTTCTCGGTTCACTGGGTGGTATTCTACAGTTCACAGTTGCTTGGTAATCCTTTTGCCTAGCTTAACCCTTTTTGTTTATTTCCTTTTTGTAATAAAATCAATCAGCAATCATGGAGGAACATCAACCCTTACCCCATCGTTCGCGGAGAACAGTGAGTAAACCGCCTTTACCACCTGAAGCTACACCTATCCGGTCAAAGCGGTCTCGTTTCACTGAATCCAGTACATCCCAAACTTCTGGTTCTTCATCCGAATTACCAAAAACACCTATATCAGTAAGTATTGTGACCCTAGTTACTCCTACAATTACTCATACATCTGTTACTGAAGTGGAATCTCCACAATTACTTGAGGACACTAGGATTGAATCTAGTGAAAAGGTAACCCAAGTTGTTCAACAAGAAGTTGTATCTCAACTCAGAGTTGTTCAACAAGAAATTACTTCTGAACCTGAATCTGTTCAACCAGAAGTTGATCCTGAACCTATCATCGTTCAATCAGAAGTTACTTCTGAACTAGAAGTTGTTCAAGAAGCCCAACCTGAACTTGTTGTTCTTTTACTAGAACACTTGGATCTTGAAGTTGAACAATCAGAAGTTGTTACCATACCGAAAGAAGATCGACCGGTACATCCTCAAACATCTGTAACTATTGAGACTTCCCCTTTACCTCAGGAACAAATACTAGAAATCTATTACAGACTTGACGGTGAAATCCTTCCACCTGGTTTGATTTTGATAGAAGAGGAACCTGAGGAAGAAACACCTAGAACTCCATTTCATTTTGGAACTAGACTTTATCTGTATCCTCATACTCCTCATTTTACTGCTCCTTTTGATCTTGATTACTTTCAGACACCCATTGATTCATTAGGAAATTTATTTGGACATTTGACTATGGTAGAGTCAACATCCCAGACTGTACCATATGTTACAGCTACAGCAGAATCTTCTGTCGCAACCTCTTCGATGTTTACTATGACATCTGAGTCACATTTTTATGGTGTTCTGTCCGTCCCATCAAGTTACCAATATTTATCTGGAACCCACTCAAGTGTTGCTTCTAGCCCTTGGTCTTCACCAATGTCCTCTACAAGAATTTTATCTGGTTCTTCATTAACGGATACTGAACAGCTAGACCCATCAAGTCAATATCAAGTTGGTTCATCTGGTTACCATCCTATGTATCCGCTTTACATTGGACTACCCCCATACGGAGAACAATATGCACAATCTCCTTATCCTCCATTTTCTGGGGGGCAACCATATGTCGGTATGTCATCATCTTTAGGTCAGCTTGGAATGACTGTCTGTCAATGGCAGCCAACAATGCCCGTTCAACCTAGGCTTGTGTATCCATCACAACCTATGCAATATGTCTCATCCATACCTACTACGCCTGTTGTTACAACTTTACCACAGTCACAAGCTCAGATTGTTGTATCTCAACCTGTGCAAGCTAGTCCTTCAACCTTAGACCCCCAAGTTTCAGGTTTACATATTTAGCCTTCTCAGGCAGTTTTACAACAACCACTTGTGCCTAGAGTCCAACAACCTCAGGAAAGTTTACCTTTTACTGGAATGACTTAGACTTACATTGGTTTAGTGTATTCACAACCTGGTCAAGCTTACATTGGTGGGAAACAATTGTTAAATCAACAATCATTGTATCAACAACAAGAACAGTTGCTTCAACAACCTTGGTAGCCCCAATATCAACAAATACAATTCCAGCAATACCAACCTCATCCTAGACTTGGTCAACAAACCTATGCTGGGTTTGGTCAACAACAAGTTTACCCAAGTCCTGGTCAACAAGCCTATGTTGGGTTTGCACAACAGCAAATGTATCCTGGTACTCAACAACCACCTTATACCGGATTTGCTCATCAAACTTACCGTTATCAAGGTTACCGGCAGCAGATGTCTTATGCTGGTATGAAAAGGCCTATTGCCTAGGCAATCCCATCTTACTCGGGTTATGCTTAACCTGACCTCAATAGAAAGTTGCCTTTTTTTGCAACAATTGAACTACCAGATTTAAATCGGCTCACCAATGATCTAATTCTTTATGCACCTTGGTGGCTGGTGATTCCTCATAAATTACCTTCCGATATTCTGAAATTCAATGGAAACCCTGGAGAAGACCCGTCCAACCATGTCATGACTTTTCATTTATGGTGTTCATCAAACTCCTTGAATGCTAATTTAGTTAGACTACGTCTCTTCTAGAGAACGCTTACTGGTCTGGCTATGAAGTGGTACATTCAGTTACCACGAGATTCTTTTGATAACTTTACAACTTTAGCTACCACATTTTTAACCCACTTCTAGTTACCCATATGATATGAAACTAGAACGGAACTATTAACCAACTTTAAACAGACTACTGCTACTCATATCTCTGATCATATTCATGAGTGGCATCGTCATTGTCGAATGGTTAAAACTTATGTTCCTGATGATCTTTTACCTGAGTGGTTTATAAAACCCTTGTTACCATCTATCACCGAGGATGTGGCGAAAGGTGGAGTTGTTACTCAAGAGCAAGTAATTTCTCGTGCCCAATATTTGGACTTTATTTATACATAGTTTGGCATGCTCTATGACAATATCTTAAATGCACCTAGACCAGCTTTCATTGTTCCTCCACCACCATTGAGTAAGGATTCTCATGCCAGTGACGGTATGATTGGTTCTTCGAGCACACAAACAACAGGTAGACCATATGGTCAAACACTTGCCATTTCCAATCAAAATTCAAATGCATTTGATAACACTCTTGCTTTCGAAATCAATGTCATGTCATTTGACAAAGGCAAGAATGAAAAGCAACTAGGAAGCAAGAAGAAGGGGAAAAACAAGAAGAAACAAAATAATCCTCCTCAAGAGAAATCATCTGATTGCTCTCCTTTGGCTAGGAAACCTCGTTACCCATGTTTAATCTATAACGATGAGCACTTTATGCGAGATTGTCCTCACCACTCAGAAGTCTCAAAGCTTGTTAAGACTTCTAGTACATCCGTAGTGTTGACTGATCCTTTTCCGAATCCGGAGACATATGATTGCTATAGATCATGGTTCCAGTTCCCAAGTGCTTATGCTATCTGCCTCTAAGCCTAAAATTGATGTTTTGGTGTCAACATGAAGTAAATATTATGGAAATCAACCATCGTCATCGAATAACCAGGCCACTGATCAACCTAATCCTTCGACTTTGACTTCGTCTGATCCTATTCCACCACCTATTGCATCAGAGTTAATAATAAAACCGCCTAAGGGAGTTGTACATAAATCAACATTTAACCCTCGAGCTCGAGCAGTACATAACTATAACATAGTAGAAGATTTGGCTCAATCACCTTCTGCTATGTTGACGCTTGAGGTGCTTGAAAATTGTCCCTCCCAGAAGCAGGCTTTGTTGTCAGATAATTATAAATATAAGAGAGATTTTATATTTCTATTCCTATTTTTGATAATAAATACAAACTAAGATAAATTATAAACATAAGTATGTGATATTCAAGATAATTAATAATAAATATCTTATATTTTAATATGATTAAGTATTTATAATTACAATTTATATTAATTTATTTTATTGTAATATTATAGATAATTATAATTTATTTGATAGAATAAATTTATAATGATATTAATTTTTTTATTTTTTTTTAAGCTTGGTAATAACTTTCTATTAATCATATGTAAAGTAGGTTACAAAAAATATGCTTGGTGGCCTCAACCTACCCAAAGGAAACCAGGTTTGTTGGCCACCAATCAGCATCATAAGTCATCCAAAACATAAACAATTTGAGAATGTCTATCCAAGCTTTTTAGGTTGTCATATCTATCACCCAACTATATGTATTGTTGGCAGTGCAAATGTTATCCGACTAGATCATTAAAAACAACAAAAATATAAAAAACTTTCAAAAATTTCATGACTTCTCGGTCAATCATCAAACGATTCTATTGGGGCCGGGTCCTTTGTACTCGACCCTGGCATTACATTTTTCTACAGTGCTTGTAGTTGCTTTTCCATGCAACCAAGGTGGACATTCTGATGGTACTAATGCACCTATACTGCTTGTATTTCCTGTTGAATATCCTTGAGGCTTGGTTCAAATTGTTGAGATTTTTGGGGGCCATCCATGTTTTGGTTTTACGACATAGCTCTTGCCAGTAAGCTCTTCATTACCTAATAAAGTTGGACTGACCATTTGAACATAGTCAACCTTCTGCGGGTATGTCTAGGGTCCATTACCAAAGGTTCCCAATCCTCTGCTGGAATCGGTTTTGCAGTCGCCTTGGTGTTCAATTCCGCCTCCCATGCCGAGATGACAGACTTCACTTGTGTCAAGGATCCAACACTTTAAGCATGCATGAGATTTTTCATGTTCTCCTCCCCTGTTTTCCTTCCTTTTTTATGTTGGGGCTTGCTAGACAAAGCCATCGACATTTTCCCTTTCCTATTGTTCTGGTTGTTGTTGTGACAACAACCTCGCTTCCCTGTGCCAGCCTCTGACTTTACCATTCTGTTGTAGATTGGGTCACCCAATGACTGTGGTACCTCCTGAGTCCTCATTGAAGCGATAACTAGCAGTGTCAGAGTCAGAGGAATATGTAGTTTAGGCAAACCTGAAATGGTAGTGTACACAGAGGGTTCATTAAACTCTTTGCCTTCCAAATTCCATATACATGTTTTGCCTTCCGTCCCTTTCCTGTGTGAGACCATTATGGTTCCCCATTTTTCTGTTCCGGGGAATGAGAACACAAAGAACCCCAACGCTCTCGGCCTTTGCCTTTGGGCTGACAGAAGACCTGACCATCTCCATTTATTTAAAATGACACAGATGCCTTACTCCTCTCAGACTCTCTAATCGACTCTAGGTCTGACCACGCCTCTAACTCCATGAATTAAACGAGGCATTCCCAGAACTTACAGACCAAACGCTCGGTGATGACCCTAATTGAATCCATGAATTAAACGAGGCTTTCTCAGAACTTACAGACCATATGCTCAGTGATGACTCCAATTCCCCATACATGCCCCTTCAGTCCGGGAGACTTTCAGAAGATGTTTGGCTCCCTAACCAACCCCAGGCCCATTCGAGCCTCAGACGCCTAGAAATACAGGACTTCTTGACAGAATTTATAGACAAATTCCTAAATGTAGGACCCACCTCCCCATACATGCCCATCTGGGCCAACAGATTTCCATAAAAGAGTGAACTCGACATTCCAGGCGCTAACAAAGACAGACTTAACCCAATCCCAATTAATCCATGCACTACATGTTGAAAAGTGTGCAACAAGAAATCGTAAATTTAGGAAGTGCTAAAAATAGAACTGGTAAAAATATCACTTCTAAAAATAGTAGTTTGGCCAATGAGCATTTTGGCCACCTTAGTTGAGAGGTGAAACTACTGAAAATAGCATCTTCTAAAAATAGCATTTCTGGGTCCCTTCCTATTTATAGCAGTCCCTGGTCTATCTATAGGAAGTAAATTCAAATTTGGTCTTACCAACAATTTGGAATATTAATTAATTAATTCTCCATGAGTTAATTAGTTAAGGAAAAGAAAACTTGAAGTCTTTGTGAGAACATGCAATTATTTCTCCACTAATTGGGGAATGTGTCCTTGATTTACTCCACTGATTGAGGAATTAAGGATGAGTTCTATATTGAGAGGATCAGTTGACTTAGTTTAAATTAGTCAAGTTCAGTGAGATTAATTTAACAAGTTGTTAAATTAATGAGAAATAGTTTGTTGATGCTTGCATGCATGTGACAACTATTATTTTCAGATAATTGTGTATTCACTCATGGATAACTGATGCATGTTAGTTCTGTCAGAGAACCAGTTGAGATCATATGTGGGACAGTGTACTATTAGATGCTAGGATATTTCTAGTAAGTATTCCTTCTATGGGGAAGGAAGCCTCTTTCTTCTATGACTGCGTAGTTGGACCTGAGGTGATAGTTACTATGGTCAGGCCAATTTACATGTGTTTTGTAATTGGACCCCAATCAAAACTACGCAAGGAAATAGGAGCTTGGACTTGAGGTGTGCAGCCTTTATATACAGGGCTAGGTAGTCCACGAGCTTTATCATCAGAGTACAGAGAGAGCATGATAGCTTTTGAGCTGATTCCTTTTGTATGTTGTTGAGGATTTCCACTTGATTGATAATACATAGATGGGGTTTTAGGCTAGTGCTTTTCCCGGATAAATTCTTTTGTGTTAGGTGTGATTGATTCCTTCTTATCAGTTATATGTGTTCATGCTTGATGTTTCTCACAGTTGATTAGCTTCCGCAAAATTTATGGTAGATGTAGATCTAGTATTATGCTTTAGTACATCGCATATATCAATTTGATCTGCAGGTGTTTCTACATGATATCAGTGAGCTAGCTGATTTGTAGAGAAAATTCTACATGTTATCAAAGCACGGGTGATCAAGGAAGAACAATATACAAGAAGGAATTTGAAGTTTATTATTTGGGATATAGATCTCAAGTTCTTATCACATCTATTTCACCGATGGCGTTCTATGGTTTGAGGCTTGAGTATGCCCTTGATGGCAACTCAAACTATATAGCTTGAAAGGATCACATGGAGGCATTATTGGAAGATAACGGCCTTAAGGACTTCATTGATCAAGAAGTCCCTGAGCCTACTGATGCTACTCAAATGAAGGAATGGAAGAAGTGTGTGGCTAGAGTTAGGAGAATTCTCTTGGAGGGAGTGCGAGATCACATTGTCTTGAGCCTCCATGGGAAGGAGACTCCATTTGCAATGTGGAAAACAGTGAAAGATTTATATTAGAATAACATTGATCATAGGAAGCTAGCACTAAAGGACAAACTTCGAAAGATCAAGTGTGAAAAGGATGAGATGATCTCTATGTATCTGGCTAAGCTCATCACATGCAGGGATGAGCTTGCAAGTGTAGTGGTCATGACAACTGATGATGATATGGTGAGTCTAGCACTCCTTGGCCTTCCTAAGAGTTGGAATAGCTACTAGAACTCAGTTAATGGAAGGGAGAAACTGCCAGAGTGGGAACGACTATGGTCGGATTTGATGTAGGAGGAGATTAGACAGAGCACCAGAGACAGTTCTCCATCCATGCAGGATGAGGAGAACTGTGCCTTAGCGAGTGAGGCAAAGAATGGGAAAGAGAAGGTTTCTCTTTCCGAATCCAATTCTTCCAATGGTGGGAAGAAGGTTGAAAAATCCAAAGTGCGATGCTTTCATTGTCATGAGGTGGGTCATTATGCTGCAAATTGTGCACAGAGGAAATACAAGAAGGGATTTGGGGAAGGATCTGAAGGTGAGGCACTTACTTCACAATTTGAGTTGGATTTCACACTCTTCGCATGCATGGTCTCATCCATGGTGGGAAGTGGTTGGTTTCTTTACAGTGGAGCTTCTTTCCACATGACTGGAGACAAGAGTTTGTTCAGTACTTTGGAGGAGAAATGTCTCCAGATACTCATAGCGATGGGTAATGATGAGAAGTATCGTGTCTCAGGTGTAGGCACGGTTACTTTTCAGAGGGAACATGGAGCTCACCTTACCTTGATCGATGTCAAGTATGTACCAGTACTGAAGAGAAACTTGGTGTCGATCGTGATGCTGGAAGACAGAGGCTATGATGTAGTCTTTAGTAAGGGAAAGGTTTTCCTTAGACACATCATCACTAGACAGGTGAAGCAGATTGGTTCACGGGTCAAGAACCTGTATGCTCTTGAGGTTCAAGATGCATGCAAAGCCTTGAGTAGCAAGGCAACTGATGGAGACTTGGTGGTTGAGAGGAAGAGTATATTACCTCTCAACATGCAGCACCAGAAGAAGTCTCAGATGATTGCGGAGGAGCCACGGTTGGTGCAGCAGCTTCAGGAGGTTGTGGAGTAGCCACAACAGGGGAAGTTGAGAGGAGATCGAGTAGAGACATCTACTCATGCAGAGACCTCCAGTAGGGGAAACTTCGAGCCAGGTGGGCTGAGGGATCACATGCAGCCATACCTCCAGGTAGGAGGTGGGGCGATATAGAGTGATCGTCCCAAGGAGGAGGGGAAGGATCCTTGAGGTACCCAACCTCTTGGATGAGACCTTGCTACGAGAGCCCCGATGTGGAGTAGTAGGAACTAACTGATTGGGTAGAGACAATGTGGATGGAGCGGAAGAGAGAGCTACAATGCAAGGAATTCTAGGACAACGCAGAGTATGCAGGCTACAACAATGCAAGAGGCACAAGTGTGTTGCACAATGCAGGGTAGCACAGAGAAGGGTGCAACGGTGCGAGATGCATGGAGATGTTGCAGTAGCATAGAGGTAAGAGAGGGAGAACTTGTCAGCAGCAGGTAGAGCTTCAGCGTCAGAGTGTGTTTCTAGCCCAACAGAGAGGTCAGTTGGGAGTTTTTTTGTTCTGAGTGTTGTTGGAGCAACTGCACTTGGTAGATGTGTTGCATGCAGAACATTCCAGAGTTACAAGATCGGGTTCAAGAGGAAGCCTTTCTTGTTGAGAGGGAGTGTTGAAAAGTGTGCAACAAGAAATGCTAAATTTAGGAAGTGCTAAAAATAGAACTGCTAAAAATAACACTTCTAAAAATAGCAGTTTGGCCAATGAGCATTTTGGCCACCTTAGTTGAGAAGTGAAACTACTAAAAATAGCATCTTCTAAAAATAGCATTTCTGGGTCCCTTCCTATTTATAGCAGTCCCTGGTCTATCTATAGGAAGTAAATTCAAATTTGGTCTTACCAACAATTTGGAATATTAATTAATTAATTCTCCATGAGTTAATTAGTTAAGGAAAAGCAAACTTGAAGTCTTTGTGAGAACATGCAATTATTTCTCCACTAATGGGGGAATGTGTCCTTGATTTACTCCACTGATTGAGGAATTAAGGATGAGTTATATATTGAGAGGATCAGTTGACTTAGTTTAACTTAGTCAAGTTCAGTTAGATTAATATAACAAGTTGTTAAATTAATGAGATATAGTTTGTTGATGCTTGCATGCATGTGACAACTATTATTTTCAGATAACTATGTATTCACTCATGGATAACTGATGCATGTCAGTTCTGTCAGAGAACCAGTTGAGATCAGATGTGGGACAGTGTACTATCATATGCTAGGATATTTCTAGTAAGTATTCCTTCTATGGGGAAGGAAGCTTCTTTCTTCTATGACTGCGTAGTTGGACCTGAGGTGACAGTAGGTATGGTCAGGCCAATTTACATGTGTTTTGTAATTGGACCCCAATCAAAACTGCGCAAGGAAATAGGAGCTCGGACTTGAGGTGCAGCCTTTATATATAGGGCTAGGTAGTCCATTAGCTTTATCATCAGCATATAGAGAGGGCATGATAGCTTTTGAGCTGATTCTTTTTGTATGTTGTTGAGGATTTCCACTTGATTGATAATACAAAGATGGAGTTTTAGGCTGGTGCTTTTCCTGGATAAATTCTTCTGTGTTATGTGTGATTGATTCCTTCTTATCAATTATATGTGTTCATGCTTGATGTTGCTCATGGTTGATCAGCTTCCGCAAAATTTATGGTAGATGTAGATCTAGTATTATGCTTTAGTACATTGCATATATCAATTTGATCTGTAGGTGAAATTTCTACATGATATCAGTGAGCTAGCTGATTTGTAGAGAAAACTCTACACTACCATCACTAAACCATGCCATTCCGGCGTCGAGCCTTGCTACAATATTGTCATTTCATGAACTAGGAAAGCCAGAGTAACATACTAGTTACCAAGTCGTGCCTTCATGCCTATGTTGTCGCCCTGGGTTCTCTGTTGGTGGCGTGGGTCTATAGTCCCTTGAGATACCTTCACCACCTTACCACATCTCCTAAGTTGAAACCACAACATTTGCATGAAGAATGCCAAGCTTACCACCATACTTACCATTTGTAAATTCCAGTTTACCACGCTCGAGGTCCTCCTTGCCACTTGCTTATGGGTTGTCATACCTTTAATTGCGTGGAGGATGTGGTCACGTTGGGTGGGCCGCCCACTTTCCTTGCTCCACACTTGTTTAAACATTACGATGATCCACACGGGGGTCTTGCGTCCCATCACACCCCAGTCGGGGGCCCAAATTTTCACTCATATCTCTTTTCAAAATATCCCACAAGGCTACCATCCCTTCACCTTGAGTTGCCTTGTCCCCGGAGACATCCAGATCCTTTCCAGGGTTATTGCACCCCCAATTAGCCAGGAAATCTATAGTAGCATTACTTGAACGACGTACATGAACCAGAATAAGGTATGTGGCATTTGAGATCAGATCCTATTTCCTAGACTAATCTCATTTTTCTCCAACACTTACTTATCTTTTCCTAGTGTATTCCTTGATGTGGATTTTTTATGGTTTCTATCACCAAGGTGGAGTCTCCTTCAACGACCAAATTCTGTATTCATTCCCTTCTTGCGATTAACAATCCATGTTTAAAAGCATTGAATTTTGCCTCATTGTCACTCGCGATGCCACAATCCAATGCAAACAGTCGGACTACCTGCCCTTGGTGGTCTCTAAAGATGCCTTCGAATCCCTCCTCACCAGGGTTGCCTTTGGAGGCACCATCGAAGTTCATTTTTATATACTCCTCTGGGGGACATATATATCTCGAGGGTGATTAGATGGGGAGGGGTTTAAGTTTCCATGAAAAAGGAATTAGCATCTGTGAGGACAAGATAAGCATTGTCAGGGTACGACCTTCCTAAGAAGGGACTTTCCAATCATCTGGGTACCATTTCTCTACCAGTATGGTTTCTCGGATGTTTTTGATGATTACCTGCTAGACATACTCTATGTTTGTTTTTTATCTTTAAATACCCTTGATTCCTTTCTTCCCACATCGCCCAAAGGAGTAATCCAATAGAGATGTCCTAGGCTCTATTCAGAATAGGGTTTTTTTATGCTCTTTTCCTCCATTTTTGGATTGAAGCCTCAATTCTTGCACAATCTCGGTTTGAATGGCCAAAGAGGTTTTCATGATTCTTCCAAAGTTGATTGTTGAAGGGACATGAATTTAAGAGGTGCCCCATAGTTTCCACCTGCGACCCACACATGCTACATGCTGAAGGGACCTAAACACCTCATTTTTGTAGTTGATTCCAAGTGAGGGCTCTTCCATGACTAACCAACCAGAGGAAGAATGCTACCTTTGGCCATAATTGCCCCAACCATATTCTACCCCAGATGGGTGGAGAATGTTGGTGTTGGTGTTCTACTTTCAGTTGATATCCTTCCTGTATTGTAAACATTCCCTTATTTTTATATCCCCATCGAAGGATATCCATTCCTTCCGAAATCGTTATTCTTCTGGAGTTGACCTCCTTGTCATATGCTGCCCATTGGGGAGAATCTGGAGCATTGGGCCAATGTTCTCTCCTTCTCCACTCACGCTAGGTAGATCTGGCATCTGAATCCCAAAACTTATTCATTGTTAGGTTTGTAGACTGGTTTGTGAATAGGAATATCTCGACAAGGTCTTGTCAACTGAATAACTTTTCCCTCTGTTGTCATGCATATTTCCAAAACAATGCTTTGTCTCCCCCCTAATCTCCCAGAAGTTGTGGTTTCTTATCAAATCCCAGTTTTCTACTGCTAGGTTCCAAATTGTAGATCCTCTTGGTGTCCCCTGTATTCTCAGTCTCCCTTCTATGGACGATGGCATTCTGTATTTCCTTTCCCATATCAGCTTCCACAGATCATTTCCTCCCTGAATCCATCTCCACCATAGCTTTTCTCCCATGATCTGATTAAGAGTGTGGGGATCTCTGAGACCCAGACCCCCTGCCAGTCTAGGCTTGGTTAAACAATTCCAAGATAGGAGGGCCCATTTCTTGGCTTTTTGTGCCCCTTGCCAAAGGAATTTCTTGAAAATGTTTGTCATTTTAGTACAAGTTGTTTTGGGTGCAACAAGGCCTGAGAGTTGATAGATGGGGATCGATTACAACACTGCTTTAAGGAGAATTACTCTACTTGCCATGTTGAGGGCCCGAAAGGACCAATTTTGAAGGCGACTTTGCAGATGGTCAAGAAGGGCATTCCATCTTGAAACTCTAAGGGAGTTGAAGCTGAGAGGAATACCCAAGTACTTTGAGGGTAGGGAGCCAATATGAAAACCCAATATTCTGGCTAGAAAGGATTGAGACTGAACAGTGGTGTTAAAGAAAAAAATATCTGACTTTTCGTGTTGATCTGGGTTTTGGAGGCTTGGATGAATTCTTGAAGGATAAGAAAGAGGGTTCTTGCCTCCTTGAGGGTGGCTTGGCAGAACATCATTATGTCATCAACAAATTATTGATGTGTTAAAGGGATGTCATTCCCCCACATGTGCAACCCTTTGAATTGGCCTTCTTGTACCTTCGCTTTTATATATCTCCCCAGACCTTCTACTGCCAGGATAAATAGGAAAGGGGATATCGGGTCTCCTTGTCTAAGCCCCCAGGATGCATTGAAGGATTGGGTGGGGGAACCATTAAGGAGGATTGAGAACATCGGGGAGGATATAAGGGAGGATATCCACTTAATCCATCTAGAATAAAAGCCAAAGGTTTGCAGGATCTGTAGAAGGTAAGTCCAACTTAGACAGTCATAAGCTTTAGATAAGTCCAACTTAATCATCATGCATTTTGATCGGAGGCTTTTGAGGGAATGGATGGCTTCTTGAGCCGTGACTATATCGTTTAGGATTTGGTGTCCCTTGACAAAGCCGGTCTGCTCCGAGGATACTAAGGTCAGGAGGATTGGTTAAATTCGATTTACCATTATAGTAGAGAGGATTTTGTAGATGATATTACATAAGGAGATAGGCCTGAAGCCATCAGGCTCTTCAGAATGCTCAGATTCGGGGATTAGAGCTATAAAAGTAGAGTTGAGGACAGGGTGTACCTTCCTTGATAGCATGGATTCTTCTACCACCTCCAGGATGTCTTTACTCAGAATTGGTCAGGCTGCCTAGAATAATTCTGTTGTGAATATGTTTGGCCTCGGTGCTTTGTTTTTGGCCAAACCTTTTACCACCTCCTCCACCTCTTACAACATAACAGCTCGCATGCATACTAGGTTCTAATCTCTGCTGACCAAATGGGGTATATGCCTGGTTATCCTTTCAATAGTTTCTGATTTGTCAGGGATTGACTCCGACAAGAGGTTTTGGAAATGGTTGACCAATAAGTTTTCCATATCTTCATGTCGTACCATTATGTTCCCTCCTAGTTCTAGCAGTGAGAATATTCAATTATGTTGTCTATGTTGTATCATAGAGTTATGAAAGAAGCAGGTGTTCCTTTCTCCTTCCCGAGGCCATTGTACTCACGATTTTTGCTTCCACAAGATCTCTTCCTGCTTCCTCCTTTCCTCAAGCTTGGTTAGGAGCATACCCTCTTCCATAACTAAGGAGACCGAGCATCCATTCGTTATCATTTGTTGTTGTACTTGTTGCATGTGGGTTTGGAGCCGTTCTTGGTCTTGCTAGATGTCACCAAATTCCTGTTTGTTCCATTTCTTAATCTTTTGCTTTAATTCCTTTAAGTGAAGCTAGAATGTGTGCATGACATTTCTTCCCTGTTTCGAACTCGAGGTCCACCAATCCTTTACTTTATCAAGGAAGGATGGGTCACACAACCAAAAGGATTCAAACCTGAAAGGGTGGTTGTGATGCCCCTGCTTCAAGTCTACTTCTAGGCAAATGGGCCAGTGGTCAGAGCCCATACATGGTAGAATCGAGGCTTCATAGTAAATGTCTCTACTGATCAGATCTTCAGATGCCAAGAACCGATCCAGTTGAGAGGCCACCTGGTGAACCCCTCCCCTCCTGTTATTCCAAGTGTGTATTCCGTTAATAGTTGGAATGTCTACCAAATGCAGGTCCGCTTGCATATTCCTGAACAATTCCATTTCTGGTTCCTCTCTTCTTATTCCCCCTTTTTTCTCAGCTAGCGAGGTTATCAGGTTGAAGTCTCCCCCTATCAGCCAGAGTTTTTCATTATGTAGTTGACTTAGCTTCCCTATGCTCTGGAGGAAAACTTCCTTCTCTCTTGGAGTGTGAGGCCCATAGACTACCAAGATTAAGACCCATTCCCTGGTTCCAATGCTATGAAATCGCCCTAACAAGATGCATGGCATGCCCATCCAAGAATCCACCATTACCTTCACAGGGTTCTAGATTATGGGAATACCTCCCACACTCCATTTTGCATCTATGCTACTGATTCATACTTAGGTGGGAATCGTCTACGTATTTCCTCTATTTTTTTCTCTTAATACCTTTGTTTCCTGGAGGAGCACTATCTGAGGCTTCTCCTTTTTCAAGCGATCTTGTAAGTATTTTTGCTTACCTCGGCTATTGAGGCCTCTCACATTCCAGGAGATTACTATCATTGAGAAACTTTGTGTAGTTGGTGGAATACCGATGATAGTGGTATTACCCTTCTAGAGTTAACTAGCATCTCGCCCACCATTTGGATTGATTCCTGAAGGTTTTTCCTTCCCCTTTTCTTCCCTCCTTTACTTTGGCTTTGCTACTCCTGCGAACTTCCCAATTGCATCCCAGGTTGCTCCACTGGATCTGCCTGTCTTTGGCCTTGATTAGCCATGTATTGTTGGAACGTTTCTCTATACAATTTCTTTTGGTCTTCTGGAATAAATCTATCATCTAGGTGCCACCACTCATTCAGAAGCCTTTTCAGAAATGCTTCCTCCATGCTCAACTCCTCCTTGGATGCATCGACCTCCATTGCGGTGAGATCGATTGATTGTTCTGGTTCCTCTTTGTCTGTCAGTTCCATTTGGGCTTTCCTCTTTGGTGTGGTTGTTGATTTGGTTGGCTCTTGGCCCTGATCCTGGTCCTCTGGTAGTTCTGCCTCTTTTGAGGTTTCCCCTTCCTCTTGCAACACTTCAAACCTATTTTGGCTTACCCTTTGCTTTTGATGGTTGGATCCTTGATTCTGTTGCCCCTTTGCATTCTTATTTTTGTATGGAACCTCCTTAAAATCCTCATTCTTATCTTGTGATGCGATTTGTTCATGCGACAACTTCAACTCTTCCATACTAGGTTGGTTCAGTGGGCATGCTTTGTACATATGACCATACTCATGACAATGGTGGCAGCGAAACAATATGTGCTCATACTCCAGGGGTTGTTGCCAAACCTCTTCCTATTATTCCAACTTCACTGACTCTTGGAGGGGTTCTGAGATATTCATATAAACGCAAATGCAGGCATAGGAGTTATATCTTCCCCTTCGAGCAGACTTTGCTATTTTCACAAATCTTCTGATTGAGCTACCTATACCTTCCAAAAAATTTGGATCCCAGAAATCGACTAGTAGGGAAAAGAGGTGAACCCAGACAGGAGCCGCTAGGAATTGATCTTTGTCTAGGTTGTAGCATTCCTCCCAGCATCTCATGAAGAGACCTACATTATGGTAGAAATAAGAGCCATTTTCGAAAACCCTTTCCTTATCTTTTAGATTCGAGGTGAACTCAGACAGGAGCCGCCAGGAATTGCTCTTTGTCCGGGTTGTAGCATTCCTCCTAGTATCTCATGAAGAGACCTGCATTATGGTAGACATAAGAGCCATTTTTTAAAACCCTTTCCTTATCTTGTATATTCGAGAAAATTATTATAAAAAAACCTCTGGCTCCAAGCTTGAGTTCTATATGGCCTTTTGGTTGCTATTGGATCCATTTGATCAGGTCTTTTTCCATTGGCCAAATGCCAATAAACTTGCATATCATTGCATGGTCTTTCATATAGTTGCGATATTTCTCTAGTTTATTCATTGGTATCATGAATCGCGGCTTCTCAGTTGCTCAGGGAAGGCATTGCCCTCAGATTCGTGACTGCCATTGGGCTCCGAGAATAGGGCCAACGCTAGGGCCAACGCTCTCAGGGGAACTAGGCTGATGGCGTGGTTTACCGCTTGACTCTCCAATGGCTACATTGTTGTAGGAGGGGATCGCTCCTCCCCACCCCCGTCTGGGGCTCTCATTGCCCCTGTCAAATTCATGCTATGTCGTATCAATGGCAGGGAGATCAAGATGACGTCCATGTTCTTGCAGGTTCACGGAACCCTAGCAGAGCATCCACAAGTGTGAATTGTTCATAAATTTAAATTTAAAAAAAAAATGAATATATATATATAGATATACAACTTGCTTTTTTTCTTTAAATTACAATTTTTAATTATTAAATTAAATTGGTTCACAATTAAAAAAAGTCAAATATTATTTTAGTGGCCTATTTTTAGATCACTACTTGTAATATGTATAGTTCCTAATTTTCTTTTGTAGCTAGGCGGAGCTTAGGCCGGATTGGCTGGAAGAAGACCAATCTACCGACGATGAGATGCTTATCATTAGGATTGATGCTTTAGTCAAACTTGGACGCCCCTTGGGAAGTTTAATTCCCCCATTGTGGCTTCCACCCCTCTCCATGAGATTTGACATGTGACCTAGCGGGAACTAAACCATAGGCAAACATATGTGGGCATGCTCGGGTAATGGAGCGAGTATGCAATGACGGCATGACATATGTTAAAATTTTATATAGGAAACCAATGTTAGATTGGGCATGCTCGGGTAATGGAGCGAGCATGCAATGGCGACATGACATATGTTAAAAAATTATATTAAAAACCAATATTAGATTTTATAAAATACCAAAAAAAAATACTACAAAACTAATACCTTTTATTTATATTAAATGTCATGTAGTAACATAATAAATAAATTATGTCAAGTATTACTAGCACAACTAGTTGAGGATGGGCCTCATCAACAACGCGAACCATGATCAAACCTCACAGGTGGTGGTTATGCCCTGCGCTAGGGGATGAGACATGCTAAAAAATCCAGTTAGCGAAGGGATGGTGTGGTCTAGGCCGGGTGCGATCCCTAGTGCCATCCAGTCAGTGAAGGGATGGTGTGATCCAGGCCAGGTGTGATCTTTGAGTGAAGAGATAGTATGGTCCTAGCGGGGTGCAATCCCTCGGTGACTTTGACAACTTAAATGCCCATAAGTCGCTGTCCCTCACACCATGGGTCAAACCTAAAAGAAAATTTACCGCTTATAAAAAAAGAAGAGAAAAGAAAATTACGAGTTTATAGTGACATATTCACCCCTGATCACAGAAATATCAGTCACATATTCACGCCTGATCACAGCAATATCGAATAAGATATCCGACAGAAGCCTTTACAAAAATCTGATCAGAATTATAAAAGACAATCCTCGGAGGAGGTGGGCGTGACAAATGGGGCCGACAGAGAGCATGCGTATTAATTTATGTCTGCCCTCATACTTACGATCCAATACCCACAAAGATATGGACACATTCTGCACGCCTTCGCCCTATCCTTTTCGGCGTGTGACGTCGCTGCAACCACACAAATCATTTTCTTCTTCATCACCCTTCAAAAGAGAAGGCGCGCCGAATGATGGCAAATTCTTGAATCTCTGCAAAAGAAGCAGCGCCGAATGATGGCAGGCGTGCACTCACAGAGAAATCAATTAAAAGTGACAGCTACAGCATTTAAATGGTGTGGCTGTAAGCTATACTGAGCAAAAGGTACGCCAAATTTGGGGGGAATTTCCAATCGTTACCGAACTTAGTTGGGAGAAGCTCGAGAGTTGTGCGGTGGTGACGCAATGAGTTCATGCGCAGCTTTTGGCGACCAGATTTAGTGGCACTTTTTATCGCTTTTCAAATTGCTGTTTCCCGGATAAGATACACAGAGGATGTCTGCTTTCCGTTACAGAACAGGACAGCTGATTATTATTATTATCAGCATATTTGATTTTCTCTTTCTCACCACACTTTTAATTAATATTTAATATATGTTTAGTTAACATAAAATATTGTTTTTGGAAATTGTCGAGTTTGTGAAAATGTAAAGTAAATGTAGTAGTCGTTTTGGGTATTGCAGTTTACTTAAAGATTAATGTAGTAGTAGTCAGAATCATCATGTGAGCACGGCAGTTGGAGTGGTAGTATTCAGAATCCTTATATTCATGTTAGGGCATTGCAGAATCCTTATATGCGCAGTACTCAGAATCTTTATAGTCATGCTAAGGCATTAGTTTACCTAAATATTATAGTAGTAGTGAATAAAAAGGTTAACATAGAGATTATAGTGGTAGTAGTCTGAATTACGAAACCAAAACTATTACCAATTCTTCTAACGAACATAGAGTTAGAGTAATAATAGTCACAATCATCAATGCAAAACCAACCAATTACCAATTCCTCTAAACATAATATAAATATATTATTTTGTGCTTAGCTATAAATCTAAAATTTTATTTTATAAATTTAATATTTTTGATAAAATAAAAAAAATTATATTATTATTAAAATATATTATTTTTATTTTTCTTAAACTCATTTTCAAATTGGAGTATATAAAATTTTAAAATGTTTTTTTAATCAAACTAATAATATAATAGTTTCCAGCAAAAGGGCATAGAATAAAATAAAATGATGTTGTATATAAGTGCAAAGTATTTTGAATCATTATGTACAGGGGAAAATCGGTGGATAAAGACTTTTCCCTGATCATGAATGATATTCATTGAAAGATGGATGTGTTCGAGATTCAATGTCCTATTTTAATATATCTCAAATTTGTAAAGATTTTTATTGGAAAAAAATATTATTGTTTTAATAAGTGGTTAATTGTGATATGAAAATTTAATGGTTAGATTTTATTTTAAGAAATAAAATATTTGAATTATTTTATAATATATTTTATAAAACATGATTAATTAAAAAAATTATTTGAATTATTATTGAAAGATGGAAGAGTTAATATTTCAATGTCTTACTTTAATAAGTCGAATTTGTAATTGTTTTAATAAAAGATGGGTTGTAATATAGAAGATTAATTATTAGGTTTTATTTAAGAAAAGAAAAATTACCTTTAATTATTTCCTAGTATAATTTATGAAACATTATTGATAAAATTTTTATTTAATTATTTCATAGTATAATTTATGGAACATTATTAATAAATATTTTAATTATTATTGAAGGATGGATATGTTCAAGTTTCATGTTTGTTTATGTTAGTTAAAATTACACTTAAAATTGGTTTTATATATTATTTAAAAAGAGATTAATTATAATATAAAAGTTGAATAATTAGATTTTATTTTAGAAGATTTAAGAAAATATTTCTTGATAATATATTATATAGGATATTTTTAATTTTTAATAATAATTGTAGAATTTATATTAATAAAAATTTGTGGTTTTGGTACATGGCTAAGTTGTATTAGAAAGAATGATACAACATAGTCCTTCTTAGATTTTGAATAGAAAAATATATAAAAACAAAAAACAATCTTTCTCCAATTAAAATGATAAAAGGGAGAGATCCAACACTAAACCTTCTATAATTTGATTTTACTATGCTTCATAAGTACACAAGTATATTCTTACAAATTGCTTGAACAAAATGATGAAAAAACAATACATATCTAAGATTTGAGAGGAACACACCCCCGACTAAATTCAAAGGAGTTGAGAGTTTGTTGGGAACTAGAATTTGGATTTTTCTTTCTATGATATTTCCTACCTATTGTTAATGGAGGGGAAGAATGCATTTATTTTTAACACATATACAAAGGAAGGAGAAGTAGAGGGATGATTTCCCTCCTCCTCTTTCTCTATTTCAGCATATGATTATGCCTTTTCTAAAATTGGCTCATTTTCTTGTGAACATTCCATATTTATCCCATTTGCAATCCCATTCTCATTATGAGGACTGATGTTCTCCATTTGCATTTGATATGATGCTAACATGTCAAAATAGATGACTAGATTGGATCTAGGTTGATGCTGTGAGTTATTCTTTTGAGAATATTTCTTAATTAGATCCTCATCTTCTTCCTCTAAAGTTTGCAGTGACCCAAATGTGTCATTCGAGGTTGTAAGCAAGTGTGACTTAGGCATGATTTCAAGTTGATTCCTCCTAAGTTGTTGCTTCTTTTGTTTTTTTGAAACTTGTTTGAATGATCCTTGCTCATTATTATTATAAGAAGTTGGAGTTGGATTAGGAAATGGATGAGTTTCTTGAGCATTAGGATAAATTTTGGAAAAGTTCCCATATATATGGCAAGAGTTACATTTGAAAGGATCATGCTCATAATCAAGTTGAGCTAATTTTCCTCAAGTAATCCCTACGCAAAATCCATATCCAAATAAATTTTGGCACATCCAAAAATGTTACCCCTAGTCTTAACATGAACAATATAATGAATCAAATTCTCTTTGAAAGCTTCAAATTTGCTATCACCTCAAAAAAAATAAGAGTAGATGTGGCAATCTAATCTAAACAGGGGTAGAAGAATTTTTCATGTCAAAGTTAAATTCTAGAGTCTAATGGGAAAGAAACATTCTCCCTAGAGTCCATGAAGTAGGGGCCAGATCTAAAGATCAAATCCTTGTCCTCTTGCTTTCAAAAATAAAAAATCACTTTCAATAGCAAAACATAGCAATTGAGTCACGATCTACCCTAGTTTTAGAAATCCAATCTAAGATAGAGTTAGGACTTGGCCAAAGGCTTATAAATTTACCAACTAAACTTATTTCCTATAGAATAATGATGTTTCTTTTCTCCACAAAGGGCTCCAAGTCAATATTAGGGATGGCTTCCACCCTTTTAGTAATTTTGCATTTCTCATTTTTTTTTAATCATCTAAAGAAGATTCATTGAGCAGAGAATCATGAAATCCCTCACGTAATTTATGGTTACCACTCATTGTGAGGCCAACAAATAGAAACCAAAAATAAAGAGCAAGAGACCAACCAACCAATGCATGGACATAGAGATCCCTATATCTATTGAATGTATCACTTCCCAAAGCATGAGCAACACAAAGCATAGATGGAACTAGTAGCAAACATGTAACCATGAACAAATGCAACAACTAGGACGAACCCCAACTATGAAGTGTAATGCTTTGGTCTAAGCATAGAGAAAATCTAAGAAGATAGACCACTAGAATAGGAAGGTTGATGGCCACAAAATCTGCATGTAGTTCTTTCATAGGAATGGGCTAAGGAGATCAACTCTTTATGAATATTGCTCTTGGCTTCTCTAAGTTAAGATGTCACGACAATGTCTAAGAAAACCCTAGCCACTACAAAAAAGATACCTTCAAGTCCATTTTCTCCATATTTGGACCACTATGATAAGGCTCAAGGAGTAGGCTCACCCACCCTCATAGAGTCTCATTGCATGCTAAGTCACAAATTCATGGTATATGTGGCTTTCAATATATTGGATATATTCTTATTGTTATAGTGGTAGTCACTTGGTTTGATCTTGGGCCTCACCTAGATTACTCTAACAAATTACTGATTCACCATGGTTAAAAAATAGAGTCCATTTTCTCCTTTGTATGATTTCCTTTTTGTTTTTTAAGGCTTGACCCAAAGGGGATTTGAACCTTGAATTTCAAGGTTCACATAATACTTCATAACACTACAATTTCCAATTAAGCCACTTCCCATGGGCTCCTTTGTATGAGATATTAATGAAGGACTTTATTTCAATTATTTTTGAAATAGAAATGAATTCAAATCTGTAATATATTATTTTATTAAGTTTAATTTGCAACTAAAATTTGTAAAAATCTATTAAATTCTTCTTCTTTTTTAAAGAAATGGTTCATTGTAATTAATTTATATAAATATATATATATATATATATATATATATATATATATATATATATATATATATATATATAGATAGATAGATATATATAATGTGGTTCATGGACCATGGAGATCGATGACAACTACATCCACATAATATTTATATCAAGCAAATTTACCTAAAGGGGTCACTTCTTATCGGCTCAACCATATAGCATCACCTTGAAAGTGTCAAGAAAACTGAACCCGTGACATCTCAATAGCAAAGGTAATTTAACAATGAAGGCTCGACCAATTAAAATAACCCTCAAAGCAATTATTTGTAATATGAAAACAAACTCACTAGATTTTATTGTAAAAAATATTGAACATTATTTCAATTATTTCATAGAATATTTTAGACTTGAGTTAAATTAATACTATTAATTGGTAACATTTTAATACGGAAAATTATATATCGTCTTTTTCATTTTAACTTTGGTGTGATATATATATATATATATATATATATAATAAGTTCATAACTTTTATAGTTGTTACTATAAAAATTCAATGTAATTTAGAGTAAACAACTAAAATAAAATATATTTAAATATAATTTTTTCAAAATAAAAAAATATAAATTTTAATTATTATTTTATAATAAATATATTTTAATAGATAGTAGTTTAAATTCATCTTAATTCCATATTTATCATGCGCTTAGAGGAGTCAAATCTTTCATGGTGCAAACCTCTTTTTTGAGTATAAAACTTGAAGAAATATTTCACCTCAAGAGATTTTATCCCTCTCAAGACTTGATAGATCGAGGTTGCTTTAGTATATATATAGTTAGTTAAGACAATCTACTTGAAACTTTGTTGGTAGATCATAAAACCCAATAAGCTCCTTTGTTATATTGTAAAACCCAATAAAAATATATACCTTTGTCATTGTAGGATAACATTTCCTAAATAAAAATCAATATGTATCTAAACTAAGTTATGAACATCTGAAAGACATATTCTAGTGAATTTTCATGTGGAGGTTAAAACCAACGGTTGGCATATTCTACACTGAGCAATTCCAATAAATTTTAATGTGGACAAAAAGATATAAACAAAATGTAGGAGTGCATGCATCAGATTTTATTTTTTTCATGCTCTCATTTCTCTTCACGCTAAAGAGTAAAATTTCAAACATATAAAATAAAATGAATAGCATACCAAACAACCTAGAAAAAATTAATATTTGAAGGTTATGTAAATAAATTTTAATGCAAACAAAAAAATATAAACAAAATGTAGGATTGCATGCATCAATTTTTTTTTTTCATGTTATCATTTCTCTTCGGACTCAAAAGTAAAATTTCAAACATATAAAATAAAATGAATAGCATACAAAACAACTTGGAGAATTCTAATCTTTGAAGGCTATGTAACAAAGTGACCTGGGTTATTTTCTCAAGTTTTACCTAGAAGACATACATCCATAGAGATATAAAATCTTTGTGGAGCGTCCCCTTATTGAGTGGCTTTCTTTGCCAAATCAGATATGAAAATTGGTCAGGGTTATGATATTTGTGGTAGAAATTATGATTTATTTTGATCTAGCTAAAAGATTTTGTTTCAATGAATATCTCACAATAGCAAAGAATACCTTTAAATAAGCTACATAGAGAACAATACCACGGGAATAACCATAGGTTGTGAAAACCTGAGCCCAAAAATCTCCATCAGTAGTTTTACTATTTTTTATCAATTTTATTTTAACTATTAATTATTCTTCTATTTTATTTTATCGCAAATTTTATTTTTTATTTTTATGTAATTTGATCATTAGAGAAGAATAATGTAGACAAAATCATAGATTGTGAAAACCTAGAGCCTAAAAACCTCCATCCATAAATTAACTATTTTATCTCAATTTTTTTAATTATTAATTATTAATTATTTATTTTTTATTTATTTATTTATTTTTTTTATTTTTTTTGTTTTTAATGTAATTTGACCATTAAAGAAAATACTGTGGGAAAAACCATGGCTTGTGAAAATCTTGAACCAAAAACTTCCATTGATAAATTTACTATTTTATCTCAATTTTTTTTTTTTTTTTTTTTTAAATGTATTTTGACTGATTCAAAATGTTTACATAACATATATATACTTATGAGTAAACATTTACAAAATATTAATATATTTAACTCTTACACATTTAACATGTAACACTTACACATCTAACATCTACTAGTCATCATCTTTGACTAGTCATCAAGGGAATGTGCTTCTCTTGAAGCGACACGACTATAATGGTATGCTCTCATTGGTATCTTCCACAATCTAGGATTTTTCTTCGAGTCTTCAAAGGCCTTTGATTTTGGCTTTATTGTCATTGCAGCCACTTCTTTATTCTAATTCCATTGGGGTTTCACTAGGTGTTTTGAAGTTTGTTCTCCTTGTTTTCTTTTTTTCTCTCAGTCACTGGTCATGTATCTCCTTTATGTTAATGGTGACTACAATTGAAAAGCAATGTAATAGTGTTTCTGATCAGGATAAGGGGATGTCCTAATAGATGTAATTTTGACTTTTTAAATGAACTTACATTGAAGGTTTCGTCTTCTTAGTAGAAAGTCACTAGATGGAAATGTTATCATTGCAATACTTCTCTTTAAAAAGAATAAAAAATCTAACATCTACATATCTCCTCCATACTAAATTGTAGAAATGAAAAAGTATATAAATATTTATAAAAATAAAAAATAAAATTAAACCAAATATGATATTCTCAAAAGTTCACTTGAGTTTAATGGCATTTATCAAATACAAACAGTTTTTTTCATGTATCGGAATTACATATCGCTACACTTTCGTTTTCTTTTTCAATTATTACTTTAAATGCTCTAACATTTCTTATAAGTGATTGTTTAAAGATTTTTGTGGAGGGTATCTTGAGCTTTAGTGTTCAGAACTAATTCCACAGTAGCCATTTTATGAATTGGCGTTTCAAGTTTATAGCAAAACTCGTCTTCAGGACAATACCTATAGATAAGAGCACAAAAGGTATTGTCCTAAAGATGAGTCTTGTTATAGACTCGAAACATCGATTCATAAAATGGCTACCGTTGAAACACTTTGCACTCTTCTCTGTAGGTATTGTCCTGAAAATGAGTCTTGCTATAGACTCGAAACGTCGATTCATAAAATTTCTTATAAGATTGTGATTTTATGGTGAAGAGACTCAAAAAAGTATAAATTCATTTTAAATGTTTTGAAATGTTTGAATGAGATTGTGATTTATATGTGATGATGATAAGAAGTATAATATTTTGTGTAACATGCTGGAATACTTAGGTTAATGGTTCACTATTCCAAAATTATCCCATATTTGATAATATTTTATCCTAAAGATAAAGCTAAAGAAAGACTTAAGGTAAAAGTGAGAGTCATGATTTCTCTGTCTTAAAAAGTTCATGTTATCATTACGTTGGTCATGTCATGTCCATAGATGTTGCATTAACATGTGAGTCATAAACAAAAATCCTAGACACCGTGGAGGGGAATCAAGAGCAAATCATGTATCCCCCCACCGTTGGTTACCATGATGTTTCACATGTGCATGAAAGTCCATTTTAGATAATGTAGGATGTGTAAGTCAACTTCACAATAATTATATACGTTGCTTTTAGAAACTTGAGCCAATTGCATTTATGGTTGGAAAACAAAATGAGTGCTTTTAAAATCACAATGTTTGGGAAAAATTATGAGTTTATGTAGAAACTGGTTATATGGGTTATTTTAATTATTTTGCTTGTACCATTTCTATATGTATGAATTGGATTCACGTGAAAAGTTTTTATTTATTTTTGGATACTAAATTATATATGTGTAGATTGTTTATTTATTTATTTTTGGATACTAGATGAATATTAAGAATAATATTATACAAGATGATTCTATATATGTATAGAGTGTGATAAGAACTTTTGGGTTATATGCTTGTACCATTTATGTATGAATTGGATTAACGTGGAGTGTTTTTTTTTAAGTATTTTTTAATACTAAACAAATATCAAGTATAATATTATACCAATTGATTTTATATATGTATAGAGAGTAATGAAAAATTTTGATTAAAAAAAGCATTATAAAAAATAGGGAGATTAAACTTTTTAAAAAGATTTATAATTTTTATGGGCATTGTTATCCGGATTAGTTTTGATTTTTTTGGATCTGTCGAATTTTGGAGGAAATAAAAAATAAGAATGATTTTTTTTGTATGGGGAGGACAAATGCTTGATGAAACTTAATTGGAGGGTGGCCTAGTTGCAGGTTAAAGTTGATTTAAAAGGAAATTTATCGGAGGACATTAAATTGAGCTTTGAAAGCTGAATATGGTCCTAAATTATCAATTATTGGAGGTTTCCTTTTAGGTGTTATGCCTATCACAAGGTAGGACACTTGGTAGATTCTTGCCACTCTTATGTTCGAGCAAAAAAATTTACTCTTCTTAAAAAATGATGGGTTAAAAAGTCCTCCTTAGTGCCTTTGCAGACAATGCAGATAAAGGGTGGTGAATTTGTGGATGAGAATGAACATCTTACATGGGAAGGTGGTAGCTTGCATGCCATAGATTCTCCTCCAAAAAAATCTGTAGAAATCACTTTGGGTATGTATACTCACGCCCCCCTTGTTGTAGTCATCGATTATTGAGGATATTAGTAAAGAAGTAACCCTGTCAGAAAAATATATTGCACATGTAAAATCCTATAAGGAAGCAATCATTTCTCCTCCAATAACAACTTAGTTGAACATCTCCTAGTTTCCCCTTAAGAGTCATTCTCCTCCTTCAACATTGATTGTCCTGATGGTAAATTATTCATACTCTTCCTCTCTTGCCTTAAACTCTTTGTTTCCTTTACGATGTCCTCATGCGCCTCTAATGAAAGACCGGAAAAATACTCTCTTTCCTCACTAATAGATAATAGGAAGTACCCCCTATGTTCCAGAATGTCGTGTAATGAAGATTCCTCATCTCAAGGAGGTCTAGCCACAAATATCCCTTCCATTGGACACATTGGTAGGAAGTTGAATTTGTCTAAGGCACAATCAAAAGCTAAAGAGTACATTCATAGGGGAAAACGATACATGATATTTAGGGCTCTTGGAGAACAAGGCCCATCTCAGGGTAAAAAATGAATATGTTGTCATTGAATATGCATGGGTCTAGGGGAACCCCCAAGAAAATAACCCATAAAATGTTTATCCACAAGGTTAATCCTGAGATGATCATGTTGCAAGAAACTATTATTGATAATGAAAGAGTGAAAGCCATCGTCTCCTTGTAGTTAAGGAACTAGTCCCTCATGGTCATGGACACCCAAGGTCAATTGGGAGGTCTCCTCACTGCATGAAATTCTTCTTTTGAGGGTGTTGTCTCCTCTTACTCGAAAAGACATATATCGTTGGATATGGATGTTTATGATTTTAGTAAGAAGATAAGTTTAGGAAATTTCTACAAGCCTTATCTTGATCACAAAAACTTTTGGGATAATTGGGGTTCATTTAGAGTTCTCGAATTTCATCCACTTATCCTTGGATTTGATTTAAAATTCATCACATCGATCAAATAAATTTGAGGTTCAGCATCATGCATACACTGGATGAATATTTTGTATATTTCATTTGGTAAAAAAATTAATCGATTTAGAACCTATTACTCTTTCCCCCACATGGAGGAATCCTACATTTGATGAAGGTTCCATTTTTGAAAGACTGAATGGTTTTCTAATGTCTGAGTCCCTAATTTCTTCATCCCTTATAGTGTGCTCATGGGTGGAGGATGGTGGTATTTTAACCACTTCTGAATTGTCCTGAAATAGTGAGGGGTGAGACCAAACCTCCATCTCCTTTCAAATTCAATCCAGTTTGGTTGAAAGAAGTAGATTTCATAAACATGATCAAAATCTCATGGACTTCTTTCAACATCAATCGAGATGGCACTTTTATGTTTCCGATGGTGGAGAATGTAAAACATATTAAAAACATTTCAAGGAAATGGCCCAAGGATTATAATGCTAAGCTTGAGGTAGAATTAAATTATATCGAATCTAAAATTCATGAGATCTATTCCTTGAATGTTGCAAGATCTTTGCTCACTGATATTTTTGAAATTCTCCACAATATGGAATTTAAAAAGAGAGAGCTCCCAGCCAAGGAGGAAGAGATGTTGCATCTTTGTAACTACATCATATAGATTCATGAAGGCAACAAAAACACCAAAATTTTTCACAACATTGCTAATATGAGGAAAAATTCAAACACCATTTGGTCCATCAATGACCAAAATGGTTCCCTAGTCTATTCTTTCCAAGATATCGAGATATTGAGCATTCACGGCTTCAAATCACTTTTTTCCTAGCCTGAAGGTTTTCTTAATCATGATATTATGGAAGAATTATCTCTTATTCCTCATTCCATCACTGAGGAAATGAATTAGTCCTTATATATTGAAGTCTCAGAGGGGGAAATGCTAGTAGCTCTCACATGGATGCAAAAAGGGAAATATCATGGCCTAGATGGGATGATGGTTGAGTCTCACCAGTTTTTATGACCTCAATAAGGAAGATCTCCTAAAAGTTGTTAGAGAGTCTCAAGCCTCTAGAAAATTTTTATGATATTTAAATTCTACATTCATCACTCTTATTACACAAATCTAGAAAGATGAAACCTTCAACAATTTTAGTCCCATATCTTGTTGTAATGTGATTTATAAATTAATCACTAAAACATTTCCACTTGTTTGAAGCCCATTCTCAGTGAGATTATATCAAGAGAGAAATTTAGTTTCTTGAAAAATTGTCAAATTCATGATGTAGTCTCCCTAGCACAAGAGGCCCTCCACTCGATCAAAACAAAAATCCTTGGCACAATAATATTTTCATGCACATCAATGCTAGCCCAGTTGACATCAATGCCAACACACTTGATGCCACCTTCCATCCTATTAATGTCAATTGTCCAACAATCTTCCCATTTGGCATTGATGAAAACACATCATTACTCAATATTGATGGCCACTCCTCATGCTACATCCAACCAACACCAAAGACATCCAATGAAGTCTCTCTCTCTCTCTTTGTGGTTCATGATATTTATCTAAATGGTAGTAATTGATATTTCTCTCCCCTGCATGGGCCACTAATAGGTTTATATCCCCCTTTGACATCAATGGCAAGGGGCCACCAATAGATTTATCTCTCTCTTTCAATTAATTTCTAAGGGTCAAGATGCTAATGGGCATTCTCCTTGCGAGAAAATAATGATTGCTCATTCTCTTGTGCAAACTCCTCTTCTCAAGGGATGATATATCTTTGATAGGTATAGTATGAATTCTACTATCCACACTCACCTACAATCAACATGGACAAAGACATTTGCAAAAACAACATTAGTAAACAAGCCTCATGATTTTTTATTTTCCTTTTATTTATCTAAAGCAGAAAACTTCCTTCTTTGACATCAATGTCAAGAGATAACACTTCCCGCCATAAAGAACAATTTTCATTGTGTCTTCTTGTAGTGGCTTCTCTTCTCTAGAGAATTATATATATATGATATGCCCCCCCCAAAGATAAAATATCTCCTCTTAAATGTTTATTGAATTCTATACATTTTATGGATGTTTTCTCTCTCTGTCAATGCATATTTTGTACAAATTCATACTGCTAGTGGTACTTCTCTTGTTGCACATACCAACCGTTAGTGATGTATTATGAATTTTTTGTCACACTACTACTGCTACTTCAAATATTGTTCTCACTTATTTTGAGCATACTAATCATCGACTCTTCTCCCCTTGAGATCATGCTTCTACTACAAAGGACTGTTGCTTAAATAACACCATCTACACCAATGACTTGATAACAATTGGACAATGAACCAAGAAAACTCCCATAACTATTTCTCAAAAAGAGATGTCCATATAACACAAGGTTACTCCAACTAAGCCAAAGGTTACCACTTTACATAGTGATATGAAATGATAACCAAGGAACATGCAAATCAAACCACATGTTTACATGAACTCAAGATTGCTAGGCATAATAAAGTTTGCTACTTAAATTAAATAAGGGCACTTCATATAATATGCAACCTTTCATTTTCTGAGAAATCACTCTTCCTTAGACCAAGGATGATACATGCTATTGCTAATAAAGTAGCTCCCCTTGAGCCAATTCTCTCTTCCTTTCTCTGGTCTCTTTCATTTGCCTTCTTTCTTTTGCTTGGTGACTGATCACGTGGACCTGATTTTATCTTTAGGCCCCATATCACTCCATAGTTCTGCTACAACTCCTCTTCTTCTCACAACAGAAAAGGTTGTTGTGTACTCCTCTTGGAACCATGTTGATTGCACTTTACTATTCTCCTCCAATGTTGATACACTTGAAATAAACAAATTAATTGTTGTAATAAGCAAGGGGACCCAATCTTACCTCCATCCTTCAGATGCACCTATGTGAATAAACTTTATGATGCCTACGTCTGACTTATTTGACTTCACTTGAAGTCATTATCTTCTTTAAATGAAAAGAAACTAGGGATCTATTATCCCTAAGCATATTTACCTCTTTTTTCTTCCAAACCTTTAGAGGCTAAGTCTTGAGAGGAGCATTACATTCCAACTTATTACTCATCCCTCTTTGGAATTCTTCTTAATTGCGTAGCACTAGAAGCCACCTCTCCTTGCTTTCTTCTTTCTTTCTCCACATCTTCTTGTTGCTTTTTTGCTTTACCTACAAGGGAGAAATAACGAGGCTTCTATTTCCTTTGTTTTCCTGAAACTTATGCTTAATGTAGCCAATAATTATAGAGGGGTCTACCACGAGGGTAAGACAATCATTCTTATTAATTCTCTTCTGATTTTTCTTAACTGAAAAATCAGACCTTTTCTGATTTCTTTCTCCTCTTTTCAGCATGTCACCTTCACACATAGCACTGAAGAAAAACTCATATTCCTTTGATTTATTATTTCTTCTCATGTTTAAAGGTTGAGCTGCTACATTTTGCTACATATTCTAAGAATTGGGCTTTGTCCTATTATATCTGTAGCGTGTTTCCTTGCACCCAAGCATGTCACATTATATCATTTAGCATGGTACAAAAATGGAACAAAAGGAATTATATGCTTGACGAAATTCTTACCAAGTCCTCTCTTGCTTATACCTTCCTTATTCCAAGGCATCACATGCATCCTTGGATTGCAACTCGAAATTTTTTGCTTCATTGCATACCATCTACAAACTATGGATTTATGACCAAAAGTATTGAAAGAAAAACAATAACCATGGAAGAAATTTTGATACCTAAATATGCTTTGTCCTTGAGGAGGAAAGGGCCCTTTATAGTACTTCACATGTCTTCCATGGTTTTTTGAATTTCTACCTCAAGCAATTTGATGCTTCTGCTTTCTCTTCTCTTGTTATTTCTACTTTCCTTGTTGCTTCTTGTTGCTCAGTTGTTGCTTGTTATTTTGTTGTTATTTCTTTCCTAGTTGTTGGTGTTGTCCAACAACCCATTTTTCTTTGTTTTTGTTTAACCTTTTAATTTCCTCGCTTTATATATCTAATTCTTTCTCTTCTTTTCTCTTGAATCTTGCATATTTTCTATATCCAAGCCCAATTTTGGTTAGAGGAGACCTTTGGCTGATGAGGATGTCATCTAGAGCCTTTGTGCTCTTCAAAATCTTCTGATATTGAGAAAAAATTCTAAACCATGTCTTATTGAGACTACTTCAGCTTGTAGTATCTCACAGAAATATTTTCTTTCATTGAGTTGATTTTTCAACATCTCATTCAATATGTTGACTTCTCCTTGTTGAGCATTAAGATCAACTATTGTTTTGATCCACTTTTCATTCTCAAGGTTATTCTTAAAATTTATCCTCTTGGTTTAGATTTTCTTCTACAATCTCCTTTATCTCTTTTAGAGTAGAGATGATCTTCTTTCTAAAATAGATCTTTTCAACTAGTTCATTTTCTGCCCTACCATAGGTGCTAGTAGAATTACAATCAATATATATATCATTCTCAACTCTTTCTTCATCACTATAGGGAATGCATTCATTTTCACATGTATATGAGCACTCATGGGATCTCTCTTCATTCTCCTTATGATTTTTTCTTCCCTCTTCTTGAGAGATACCTTCATCTTCTATTGTTACAAATGTAGGTCTCTCTTCACTACTACTAGATGCATTTTTATCCTTTTCTTTAGATAATGGATGTGAACATCTAGAAGATAAGTGAGTTATTTATTTACATTTGCAACAACATAATATATTACTTTATGAACAAAATGGCCTCTCATCCAAGTATTCTTCTTCACCTTTGGAGTGAAGATCAACAACTTGTGCATTTGGAGGAAGATCTTCGGTCCTTTGAACATTTTATTTTTCATATGCTTTCTTCTTCTCTTTATGATTTCCAATAGTAGGGAATGTTTCACTGCTTGAGAAACAAGGTTCTTCAACTTTCTCTATTGCTTCATGTGATGCAAGTAAATTCTAAGTGCAGACACAAACAATTCCTCTAGCCCGAGATAGCGGGTCTAGTCACAAACAGGCAATCTATGGAAGATTTCCTTAAGCTAGAATCGAATAAGAGTGCCTACCTCTTAGAACTCTATTCCGCTTGGTGCTGATCTTGCTTCCTCACTCCAGCTATCTTTCATTTCCTTCCTTCGAACACTTGAAACAAACAAGCAAAAACAAACAACAAACATAACAACATAAAATATTGTATTCAACCTACTTAACAGGTAAAGAAAAATTAAGCCATAAAGATATAAAATGACACTTCATGTAGGAAATCAATCGATAGTTTCATTTATATAAATCAAAAAGAGATTACAACTGGTGCCTTAACATTGTTGGTCTCCTCTAATGTATCTGGGTCCCCACACTTCTGCTAGCACTTCATGGATATCCCCAACAATAGAGGTTTTAAGGCCTCTTTCCCTCTAGTCTCAAATCACACCCAAGCACACTATTCTCCCTCAAACATACACTAGAAAAAATATGACTATAGATGTCTTGCTGATTATTCTAACTCCAAACTAAAACTAGCTTTTGCTTGGGAAAAAGAGAGGTTTTTATAGCTTGGATGGATGGGAGATGGTTCCTCTTCTCATGGGAGGAGGTCTTATCTCTTGGATTAGTTCCATCCTAATAGGGGAAAGGAGGCCAAACTAATCTCCTTGACTCCATCTGGCCTAACCATTTACTAGACTTCCGTTACAAAGCTTCTAGAGTTGGAAGCTTTGGCTCCATATTTAAAAAACTTTCCAAAAGAGGATCAGTGCCACTGAGAAAGGGATCAGTTGATTCGATCGGCACTAGAGACAGTTGTAAACCCTGCATATCGGTGCGAGGAGGACATAGGTCATTAGTGTCGGTCTTGTAAACTGGGATAAACATAAGATTTTTGGGAAATTATGCAAAAGGGAATTGTTCTGCTCATGAAGAGGGACACAATGGGAGTTTCTTCATGAAAGGAAAGCATGTCGGGTACATTATAGAGGTCCTCCAGGATCGTGGACGGGGAGCATAGGGATAGTGACAAAATGTTGTGTAACAGATGCCCGCTAAAGCATGAACGCAGAACTAGAGTGAGGAGTGAAATGCTTTACAAGTGCGTGTGGGGAACTGAAGTCCATCGTCGGAGAACCTGCAAGTGAGCATAGATAGATACACATAAATGAAAAATCTGAGTAATAACACATGAATCATGGTATGGATGCAGCCATCCAAAGAATGATCATGTAAATGGATCCAAGGCAGGGGTGCAGACATCCAACATAAAGGATCATAACGAAACCAATGTATGGTCGCAACCATCCAATAATGAGAAGGATCACATATAACAACTCATGGTATGGTCGCAACCATCCATATGAAAGAGACATGTATATCAACATGATCATGTCACATCGCCTCACAACTTGGACTTGTGTAATCTTAGCCCGGGGTCTTGTGCTCCAAATGACTCGATCAAAGTACAAATTGTGAACTTTTAACAAGCACGAGAGAAACCACCAATAATGAAAATGGCTCTCAAGGTACTGGCAGCACAGTTCATGGAATGTGAATAAAGGAAATGATGTTGAACAACCATAAAATCACCCGATTGAAATCCAATGATGTGAAATTGTTGTCAAGTGCGAATAAATTGCCATTAGGGCATGCAATCTCTAAGGTACTGGAAGGGAGTCTCTCGGCCAACTTCCTGGATAATGAGTTGAATTCAACAGGAAGTGACCATGTTGAAGGAGGGCCATGATGTATCCCACATCATCGACACGAGACAAAGGGATGCAAATGTTTGTAGATGATGCAGAGAATCAGGAGTAAGTGTAACTGCAGAGGGACTAACTCTTGAACATATTGGCAACACAATTCAGGAGTTTGGCATCTTTTGGATCCATGGGATTAGTGGTCAATATGACATGGCAGAGATCAAATGGAAGGAAAAATTGAATGGCCCAACCCAGGAAGGTTAATGATGAAAAGGAGGATATCCTAACCTGACACGAAGCAGAAAGTGTCATGTTCAAGAGTGAGCTGCCGATACAACTGATTGAATTTCCAAATTTTCCCCCACCATTTCTGGCAGGTATGCCATTTATTTTTTATCGTAAGCTTGAAGGGGATAACATTTTCTTGCACTGTAAGTTCATCCTTCAGACGAATCCGACCTAGTAAGTTTAATGAGCCCTAGGAAGGAGAAGCTCATGTTTGTCATGGTGATGAATCCGATGTTGTTTAATGTTTTAATGAGTTCGACAAAGGTGTAACTCGGTATCTTTTTCATGTTTAGAGAGTTTGAAAAAGATATGGAAAAGAAAAATCCACATGGTCCCTTTTCATACATTTGTGTCTCTCGAGCCCAAAAAGGTAGAAAACGATACTTGAGAGAACCGCTTGACCATTTCAGTCAAGGAGTACCTTTTCGTAAATAGTTTATCCCAACCCGAAAAAGGGGTAAATGTATAATGGGTAAAAAATGTTTTGCATCCTTTAACTAGTTCAAAAAAACAAGAGATTGACAATCTTTACGTGTTTAAAAGGTCGGAAAAGAGCTGAAAGCAAACCTCCCCATTTTATTTTCTTTAACAAGTCAAAAGGGAAAATACTCGGCGATCTTTTCATTTGAGTTTTACAAGTCAAGAAAAGGGCTTAAACGGGACTCGAGTATCCTCGTCAACAATCTGTCACTTGTCGCTGCACAAGAAAGGTAAATGCATTATGCAGTTCTGAGGTAAAATAGGTCAAAAACACTTTAAAAACCCTAATATTTTCATAAAAATGAATAAAAAGGGGAAAAAGTAATTATTTTTTACCATTTACCATTTTACCTTTGTGTGAAGATATTTTTACCCTTTTGTGCCCTAATTTTTCTAGAGCAGATTGTGGGAGATCTAGGAGGTCATTCACCAAGTCGTCAGGTGCAGGTAAGAGTCAAGACCTTAAGCTCCATTTTCATACTATTTTTTCTTACTTTTATCCATTTTTTGGGTTTCATGGAGAGCTTCTGGAAAAGACATTTGCCCTTGGTCGACCCAATTTCCGAGCATGGAATCGTGTCGATCAAGGGTGGCTAGAATTGCCAACTATGCAGTCAGTGCCACTATTTTTAAAACAGTCGCATTGGCGCCGTGAGAAAAAAAATTACATGTTTTTTGCTCAATATGACTACTTGAATCCAAATTTCTCTGTCAAAAGATGATCATTGACTTGATTAAATAGTTTTTGCAGGAAGGAAAATGTTGAAAATGGTGGATTGGAAAGAATGAGACCATGAGGATATCGATACTCAAGCAAAAGCTAATCCAAATTGCTTGGAGGCTTTGAGGAACTATGGGCTCCTCAAGTTCTTTCTCACACCAGGGATGTGGGATCAACCTGAGCTGCTACGGTACCTGATTAGTCTTTGGGACATAAATCAGGAAATTTTTATCATCAATGACCAAGAGATGGAGTTGGAGACTTTAGATATTTATTTCATCACAGGACTGTCCTAGAGAGGGGAACCAATCAACCTATATGGGTCGAGGCCAATTGGGGCAATTGTGTCCATGTTACTTGCTAAAAATTGCCCAGAAGCTCTCAAATCCAAGAGTGGAAAGATCGTGATCGCGACTATTCGGGATCTTTTGTTGAGAGTGTTATTGTTGACCATCAACAGAGTGGCTGGGTCCCAAGCTCTGCATGAGACTAACAAGTCAAAGTTCCTGTATGCTATCGAGTGCACATCGCCCACTATTTTTAACTAGGTGGAATCTATGAAAATCAACATGAAGCGCTAGCTATCAAAAGTTAATGTGGGAAACCTAAAGTAGTTTTGCTTTAGGTATGTGCTAGTGACCTTCTTCTTAGAGAGGGTTCCATTGTTCCAATACCAGCTGACTAAGGTGGATTCGTTGATGCCACAAGACCCATGGATGGTCCGTTGGAGCAAGTTGATGCCCATTGTTACGGGGGGCCAACAGTTGTCCTAGAAGCCCACCTTCTTCTCATGGCTATGACGATAGTTGATCGTAATGGAGGATTGGCCTTACAATGGTATTGACTTCCGCGGAGATTCGAATATGCGCTCCCAAAAGGAGAGGATTTTTATGATGGAGGTAAAAACAAAAACTTTTTTAGTTTTTTGATGTTTTTACTGTTTTTGAAATATATGTGTTCATGACACTTCGATTTTATGAATGCAAATGTTGGACTAGAATGCCTTGCCGGGATGTCCCTGATTGCTAGGCGTATTTCTCGGCAATTTGATGTTGCTCCTTATCAGGAGGGGAGTGACAATGAGGAGGAGATTATGTGGAATCTCGAGGGTTTGACCCATGGGATCCCAGAGTACGCTAGGATGGGTGATGTCCCACATTGGTACCAGAGGCATACGGTGGAGGTGTTAGATCGGATCCGCCGACTGCTGACTCGCGTAGTCCGAGCAGTTACATGCTATCACGAGCATCATGCTGTTTAGTGCATAGGTCTAGCATTCCATATTTTTTGAGGCCTACAAACTAGGGATGTATAAGGCCTACGAGCCACCAACGTATTTTGGACACACATATTATTTTTTGGGGTTTTTATGTATGAAAAACATATATATATATATATATATATATATATATATAGATATAGATATATACACATATATATACACTATATTTCCCTGCTTACTATGATACGAATGATTTTTTTTTGATTTTACATGTTTTGCAAATGTCTATCCAGCACATAATTAGCTAATGCATCTGTCAATGTATTCATATGTCTAGGAATATGATGATATGTAATGTAATCAAAATTTCTCTCCAATAGACAAATATGTAGATACATTCTCAATATCTGAGGGTTTCTAACAGAATATTGTCCGTTAAGTTGAATAACAACAAGCTGCAAATCAAGGTTGACAACCAAATCCCGGATGCCAAGAGCGATAGCTTCTAACAACAATTCGATAATTGCGCTATACTAAATGATTTTATTAGTTGTTTGACGTAGACAAATCCATTGAAGATCAATCAACTCACCATGGGGGTCATAAATGTCCCATGTTACGGATGATAGGTTCTGAGTACTTCGGCAAGCACCATTAGCGAAATCGATGTGAGGAGACATCAACATCTACAAAGCAGGCAAAAGCATAATAAGCAGGAAAGCTGCTTGCAACACAACACACCAAACCACATTGTACAAAAATGAATGACACACTTATTGTACAAAAGTAACCATGCAAGATGACCTACGAATAGTAATTTTTGAAAGATTCCATGCTCAGACTTAGGTAATCAATTAACACAGATGAACACCGGAGTTTTACCGTTGACATAACAAGTAAGCATCAACTCAGAAAAATAATAGAGTAGAACTCATATAAGGCTTTGCCCCCATGCCCCCTGGGCAAGGGAGGGGTACGAGTCAGAAGATGACAATCCCATGGCAATAATGGAAAATTGGTAAAAACTCAGGGAGGGAGGAAAAACCTGAATACATGAAGAGATAAAGGTACCCTCAGTTGAAAGATCTTGACAATGTAAGGAGAAACTGTCATTTCAATAGGCAACAGAGAAGAGAACTTCTCAAGACACATAGGCATGACCGTCGGGCTAGAACTAAGCCACAGGGATTGAGAAGACGCGTTAAGAGATTAATTTGAAACAGGATGATTAGAGGATATCGAAGGTGCAGCTGAAACAATTTTCATGTTTGGTAGGACTTAACGGCATTACCTTGCCCCATGTGTCAACAAGATCTAGAGAGGGAATGAACCAAGGATTAGACTTGACCGAAATCATGTTAACAAAGGCAACATGAGGAGGTGGGAATAGAAATATACCCATCAGAGCAGGATCTTTAAAGAGTCCTGTCCCCACACTCTCATAAGGAGCACCGATGTACTTGACATGTGGAACATTGCCATCCAAGGAGAAAGAGGCAAAGAAGGACAGTTGGTCAACTGTGAATATTTTCCTTTGATGGGGAAAACGAATCACGCGGAACAAGGAGGAGGCTACAACATGCATGGAATGGGTCCAACTCTGTATGAGTAGAAGATTATAATTGAGATTAGCATCAACGATCTCTACCTTGACGTGCACTGTCTTGCCATCCAAAGTAATGGAAAGGTTTGGTAAGACACCGAATGGTCACGAATCACATCCGTTAAAATCTTCCAAAGTGTTAGGGTTTTGGTTTAAAGTAGGAGAACCAATTTCCTTCCAACAAGCAACATACATGATGCAGGTGGAAGCACCTTCATCAATGATAGTTTTGTGAATGTATTTCTCATTGATGATGACCTAAATGAGAAAGGCAATCTGATGAGGAAGACGAGGAACGTGGTTTTCTAGATCAAAACATATAAGACTGGAATGAATAGGATCAATACTCCGAATAGCCGACAATAATGATTTCCGTTGAGATGGACAAATTCGAAGTACCTCGAGGGTAGACATAGTCGATGGTGCCTGAGCCAAATCCTCAACAATATTATAGTGTTGAGTGGTGCGAGCGTTGGGATTGTATGAGGACTTTCGCAACACACCTCAAGAAGGTGGTCGAATGGCAGAATCAGGGTTAGGTCACTCTATATGAAGAGGACCAGAACTTGACGGGGCAGAAGAAGAAGGGGTAGCTTCTTTTTCTTTCCCTGCTGTCGGGGTAGGAGTTTGATAATCTTTTGATCTAGTAGCCACATTAATGGGCGTACTCATCATGAACACTTGCAAACCTGAGGAAGCAGATGATTGAGGTTGTTCTCCCATTTGGCTTTGCTGGGACGAAAATGGCTCTTTTAGGAAAGTTGGGGTCCCTTTGAGCAAACAACTAACTTCAGATCGTCTGGGACAATCCTTAGTATAGTGATCCTCCTCACAAATGAGGCACAGATACTTAGGCTTTCATTGGGAAGCATCACCAGTAGACGACTTAGGAGGACCTTGTTTTGGGGCATCGACTTTACCTTTGCCTTTTCCTTTCTTCTTACCTTTCGAGGATTTGTCCACTGTGGTAGACTGAACAGCGTGGACCTCTAAAGTTTTACCTGGGCCAGGTGGATTCTGAGAGGGACTATTGGAAGAAGTGTTTGAGGAAGACTTTTGTTTGGAAGAAGATTTTGCAGGGGCCTAGGACACTGAACTAATTACTCCATCAACAGGAGGTGTAGCCTGTGACTTCGATGCCAACGGATCAAATGATGGCCTTGGAGCATCAGATAATAACTCATGTAAAGTGCCAGACTGAGAGTAAACAAGATCTAAGTACTAGGCACGGGCAATGGCTTGCTCCTCCGTGATGCACTCACCCATAACGATATCACGAGTAATTGGAGTGACGAATGATTTGGTGAACCATTTGGCCAGTAACTGATCAACAATCTCAAATTTGATCAGGTGACACCTACGTCTCCATTCATGTAAGTGATCGGAGATGTGGGTCACAGTATTTTGGTTGAGCGATGTAAGCAAATAGGTGTTAGTTTCATAGCGAACTAGAAATTGGAAATGTGTGAGGAAAGCCATGGATAAAGAGTTGAAGTCATAATAAGTACTTCAAGGAAGCTCGATGTACCACTTGGCTGTAGCACTTGTGAGAGGTCATTAGAAAAGACGGAGACGAATAGAATCATCAACGTAAGAATTCGAAGAGCACCAGAGGTGATATGTCATCACATGGGCTTGATGATATCATTTTTCTTTCCCATCGAACTTCGGACAATCGCTCAGGATCTTGGATGGGAGCGAAGGCCAATAGGGCGAATGAAGAATTGGATCATTCGTGAGTCAAGACACATATGGAAACTCTAGTGTAGCCAAGAATGACAATTGAGTATTGAAAGGCATTTGAGGTCGATAAGCGGGTCTGATTGGAGGAGCCCATCCCTGCTGGCAAGGATTTTTTCCCCATAGTGGAGGGTTCTGTCCATAGGGCATTTGATTTTTCCCCCACTGTAGGTTGCCTTGCTTGTAGGGTGGATTTTGACCTTGAAAGCCTTGAAATTGTCCAATCATAGGTTGTTGATAAGCAACATACGGGTTAAAAGGTTGTCGAGCTTATTGACCTTGGACATATGGGTTTTTCACGTGTTGTCCATGGACATACGGGTTTTGAACCTGTTGGCCCCAGACGTAAGGATTTTGGGCTGGGTGTCCTTGGAAAAGAGGATTTTGGACCTGTTGCCCTTGGACATGAGGATTTTCGGCCTGTTACTGCAGGACTTGATCCTGACCTTGTCCTTGTAAGGTTTGACCTTGTTGATATGTATATAAGGGTTGTTGCTATTCGGGTTGGCCTTGTTGCTATGAGGGATGACCTTGTGGGCACAAAAGTTGTCCCTGCGGCTGCAGAGGTTGGCCTTGCGAAGACATAGGTTGGGAGGTTTGCTGAACATACTGCATTTGTGGCTGCATGGTTTGCTACAACTGCTGTGAGGGTTTCCCCTGCGGCTGTTGCAGTGGTCCTTACTGCTGCATCATCGGACCTTGCTGCTGCATGGATGGCCCTTGTTGCAATGAAGGTTACCCTTGTTGTTGTAGAGGTTGTCGTTATTGTTGCAAGGGTGCTTGGACAGTTCTCGGATTGAAACCTTGAAAATTTCTGAACTATATCTGGCCGTAGCCATTGGGAATGGTGGTTGGACCAGGCTGAAGGATGTAAGGTGGATTTACCATTCCTTGGGAACCATATGGAACATAAGGAGTTTGGTACTGAACCTGAGCCTCATAAGGCTGCTGATACTGGAAATTGCTTGACCCAGACGGACCAACAGGATTTTGGACCTGTTGGTACTAGACATTGCTTGATCCAGCAGGACTAGCAGGGTTTTGAATAACACCAGAAGAAGGTTGGTTCACCCCAACTGTGTGAGCATGTGAGCTACTCACATTAGTTGTGCCCGACACCATAGAGACATTTAGATTCTGCCCCCCAGGTGGTGGAAAAACTTGTGCACTTATTGGAGGGACCGAAGGACTGACAGAGGCAGGACTCAAGACCATTAGTTGCACCAGACAGGTGACTTGGACTGATGAGACAAGAGGGTTCGGAATGGTGGGCCACACCGGAACTGAAGTAACCGCAGAAATTAGCATGTGTTGGGGGGTTGGAATCTGAATGAATGGACCTGTGGTAGGCATAACGTTAGACGCCCAAATAGGATTATGATAAAGTGAAGAGGCACTAGGTGTACCTGAGATGAACTGTGCTAAAGTCACATAATTAGGACGTAAGTTTTAATAAACAATGATGGGAATGCTTCCCATGTAGGGAAAACCTTCAAGATGAAACTGAGCTGCTTCCTCTTCAACAACGTGTGGAGTGGAAACCTTTGAATGACCCAGAGAGGAGATTGGAAAGTCGCCTTCAGGTTCCATGGGTGGAAACAAATGACGACAAATGACCGAAGATATTCGAGGGGATAATTCCAAGTGAATACCCGGTTGATCGTACAGACAGTATGGCTGCTGCGGTGGTATCACAATAGGGTCGAACAAAGGATTCAGAGGATAAAAAACCAGTCCAAGCTGACTGTCAGGAGTCAGATGACTCTCGGGAGTCTAGATAGGATTATCCGGAGATTCCAGGACAATATCAGAAAGTGACCCAATATCTGAGGGAGGTGGAGGATGAGATGACAAAGGTTGAATGCTCAAAACAATTCCAAGTTCAACACCTTGGTCCTCAAGTGACTGTGGTAATTTAGGGAATTTCTCCTCAAACAATATTTCAGACAGAGGAGAGGAGGAGGAAATAGGTGAACCGGACGGTTTAGCCACAATGGCTTTGCCTCAAATAATAGGAACAGAGAGATAAATTCCAAGGCTTTAAATATACTTTAAAAGGAATACTCACGATTTGGTCTAGAAAAGACTAACATGGATGTTATGAGATCATGGGAAACAATTTTTTAAGATGCATAAACAAATTGGTGCTCTTTCATGTTTTAAGAGTCGAGAAAGAAGCAAAGGTGACTCTATCACTTTCAATTTGAAGCAAGCTTGAAAGGACAAGTGCTCGGATGATATTTTAAGCTTAAAGAGTCAAAAAGATCAAATGACTACTTAGGATGATCTAGGTAAAAAGGATTACCAGGTAACTGTGAATTGTGGAATACCTCTCGATGAACTGAGAAGTACGGGCAGGTGATCTCCCCGAATGCTGTGTTCGGTGTATCACGTTTACAAGGTAGCAGACTTGGCTTCCTATGGATAAAGGATTGCAGCCTAGTGGGGTATTCCTTTATATACTCGACAGTACAGGGAGTGCAAATCCGTACTAGTGTTGTCTAGTGCCTAAGCGAATGACAACTTCTAGGTTTAAAGATGTCAGAACACATCTCTAGCCTAGACCTTCTAGATGTGATCGTTAGGTTTCAAATATGCCTTAGGTTAATTGAGTTCATTTTAAAGTTTATCTTGAATTATGTCTCGGTTTTTGGGCCTTAGCGATGTGACTCGAAAAATACTATATGCAACTCAATGAGACAAGACTCTTTCAATTCGATGAATTGTTTACACTAGAGATGGTAGAAAACACAATCAAATGCAAACAACCAAGCAACTGAAAGCAAAATGATTTTTTCACTACTTTACTTTTTGAAAACAAAATAATGAAAAACGCTTCCCAATTCCTATTTTCCTAACAAGTGAAATTCAAGTATTCCTTTCAAAAGTAAAGAGAATTCTTTTTATTTTCAAATGCAAAGGAAACTCTAGTCTTCAATGATGTTAAAAAATGTAACATATTAATGCAACAAACTAGAATTGTGTACTTTTCATGGAATGACAAAAATGATTTTTTTGTAAAACACTTCAATGAATTTTTTTTCGAGACAATCAATCCTGAAACAGATGAAAAGACACAAAAATAACTTCTTCGAAACTAATGACGCAATGACTCTACCAAAAACAGGACAATCAATGTGATCTATGATGGAAAGGAGACGTTTAAACAATCAAACAAAACTTTTCAAACTTGAATGATGGAGATCAAAGCAATAAGAGGACTAGAAATGAAATGCAAGGAGTAAATTCACCAACAACTTGACTCACTGAGTTCACAATCAATGAGATGGATGACAACCTAGATGTCCTAGAGCCACTAACCATCCAACAACTCAAGAAATCAAGCAAAAGAAGGCAAACCAACAAGCACATAAACCAAGCCAAATCAAGATTTCCAATTAGGGAGAAATAGCCTAAAATAAGCTAAGAGGCAGAAATCAAGAGAGAAATACACACTAGTTGAGATGTGGGGTAAACCCTAATATGCATCTACAGGCATCAGCGTGATTGCATAACTGACAACAAGTGCCAAAGGGGGGTCAGTGTGACCATTTTTGAGAAACTCGATCCGTACGGCACGACTATTTAAGAAAAAACTGTGTTGGCTGAGGATTCAAAGGAAAAAATAAAAATTTACTAAAGTAAAAACCAGATTTGCTACTGTAAATTTCAGACTCAGAGCAGTAAACTAGGCAAAGAAGAGAACACTAGGGAGAAATGGTGATACTAGAAAAGTTCACACAAAACCATGAAATTACAATCAACCGAATAGAAGGATAGACTCCCCAGTGGAGTCACCAATTTGTGATGCAGGTAAATTCTAAGTGCGGACACAAACAATTCCTTTAGTCTGAGAGAGCGGGTCTAGTCACAAACAGATAATCTGTGGAAGATTTCCTTAAGCTAGAATCAATTAAGAGGGCCTACCTCTTAGAAATATATTCCTCTTGGTGATGATCTTGCTTCCTCACTCCAGCTATCTTTCGTTTCCTTCCTTCGAACACCTGAAACAAACAAACAACAACAAACAACAAACAACAAACATAATAGCATACACTATTGTATTCAACCTACTTAACAGGTCAAGGAAAATTAATCCATAAATATATAAAATGACACTTCATGTAGGAAATCAATCGATAGTTGCGTTTATTTAAATCAAAAAGAGATTACAACCGGTGCCTTGACGTTGCTGGTATCCTATGCTATATCCGGGTTCCCACACTTCTGCTAGCACTTCATGTACAACCCCAACAATAGAGTTTTTAAGGCCTCTTTCCCTCTAGCCTCAAATGACACCCAAGCACACTATTCTCCCTCAAACATACACTAGAAAACTTTATATTATAGATGTCTTGTTGATTGTTCTAACTCCAAACTAAAACTAGCTTTTGCTTGGGAAAAAGAGAGGAATCTATAGCTTGGATGGATGGCAGATGGTTCCTCTTCTCATGGGAGAAGGCCTTATCTCTTGGACTAGTTCCATCCTAATAGGGGAAAGGAGCCCAAACTGCTCTCCTCGACTCCATCTGGCCTAACCATTTTCTAGACTTCCAATACGAAGCTTCTAGAGCTGGAAACTTCGGCACCATATTTAAAAAACTTTCTAAAAGAGGATCGACGTGACTAAGAAAGGGCTCAATCAATCCGATCGACGCTAGAGACAGTTGTAAACCCAGCATGTCGATGTGAGGAGGACATGGGTCATTAGCACTGGTCTCGTAAATTGGGATAAACAAATGATTTTTGGGAAATGATGCAAAAGGGAATTGTTCTACTCATGAAGAGGGACACAATGGGAGTTTCTTCATGATAGGAAAGAATTCCAGTTACACTATAGAGGTCCTCCAGGATCATGGACGGAGAGTACAGGGACAGTGAAAAAATGTTGTGTAACATCTCCATTAGTAGGGAATGTTTCACTGCTTGAGCAATAAGGTTCTTCAACTTTCTCTAATGCTTCATGGCTATCTCCTCCATATAAACATAGCAAATTTTCTAGCATTTCCTTTATTGTCTCACAATGTCTCACTTTATCAACATCGAAATTCGGTAGCCCTTTCACGATAATCCTCTTGTCCTCTATATTGAATTCATTCTTCTCTCCATATTCTATAGACAACCAAATATCTAGATCAATGCCCATTAAATATGCTCCCATTCTAATCTTCTAGAATGCATAGTCTGCTCCATTAAAAAATGGCACTCCTTCTAGTGTAAGCCAAACTTGATTAGCCATGTTTTCTTTTGATATGCCTTCATGTAGGTAAGCTTGAACCTGAAGCAACCTTTCTACGATACCAATTATAGGAAACAATAATTGATACTGAGAGGGGCGACGAATTAGTATTAAGGCTAATTTTAACTTTTACAAAAATTTATATTTTTCATTCAAGCTTTCCATTCATTATGTGAGAAATCACCATCATAACATGTGAAAAGAAATAAATACCTGAATACACACACACCATGAGCAATATACTTGGAAGAAAACATAGATTTAATTTGGAAACCCAAAAGGAAAAAATCACCAATCTTTGGTTATTATGATGCAAATTATGAGCTCTTACTGTATTTACATCATATGTGTTTGTGAGCACCCGCTCATGGGAAGCATTAACTTCCTTAGATTGTTTTCTATCACCCACTAGCAAGAATTTCCAACTCCCTTCTTTATAGACAACTGATTAGCTTATCATGAAGCACCAACTTCACAAATTTATGGAAGCACCCACTTGCATGAAGCACCGACCTACAAGCACTCGTTAGACACCCACTAGATGGAAGCTCCAACTCCCTGTTTTGTAGGCTCCAACCCACACTCAATAAGGAAATCTCTGCTCTCTACAATGAATCTCACTCCACCTAATTGCAACACTATTTTCTCCTCAGTAGCCTTCACTTCACTCAACCCATGCAAAACTCAATCAACTCCTCTACAGTAGCATCCTCACAAACATAATTCACTCTTCAACAACACATACTCCACTCAGCTCTCAACCCTCACACATTTTTCATATCATCCCTTAGACTTGATTTTTCCACAAGGTCTCTCAGCCTCTCTCAACAAATTACTCATACAGAGAACTCTCACACAATTTTGTTGCATCAATGCACTTTGTTTAACTTTGCATTCTTGAGTTTTAATACACTGCAACACAAGAATCAATGATGGAACATCTATGCATCATTCTTCCCGAGCGTACTCTCAGCATGCCTAACCATCTTGTTTTTACATCATGATTCTTGGTGATTTCAGCTTCATTCATCAGAGAATGGGCTTCTGAGCGTTTTCCAATACTGAGAATTAAATCTCATTACACTTGGAAACTCAACAAGTACCACCGAATAAAATTATGAATGGTAAGTCTATGAACATCAGTGAGGCTTTCCATTACTCTCTTTAAGGCTCAAAGGGCTCAAAACGTAATTCAATATTGTTCAAGGAAAAAATATGTAGCACACAATCAATTTTCTTAAATTCTTTGTATGGATTCCCATGCCATGTTTGAACTATTGTACTTTACTTAGGTTGGCTCACCTTTACTGTGGATAGGGCTCCATTAATTTTTTATTTAGATCATGGTCCTGATTGCCTTATTGTTCTAAAGTCAATCTAAGTCAATTTTGGTATTTACAAGTTTTAGCAGAGATTCTAATTGCATCCCCAAATCTAGCTATCTGCCAAATTTAGCGAAATCCTCTAAATATGGCATTTTATGCCAAAATAGCTACCGAACCATTGAATCCTCATTAACCAAATATAATGTTATGCCATGTTTGGCAAAACTACCAAATATTTCTCATGATGCCTAAAATCAAGATTATAGGTCGATTATTGTATTTGGCCCGAAGTAATTTTACACTCCCACAATACTTTTTATGCTAAGGCTTTTAGGATCCATGATGCTTAACACTTAAAATTAGCATTCTTTGCTCCTATGCACCCTGTTATATTTGATAATACCTTCTTATTAGCTAATAGGAGAATAACACTTTTATGACTGGAATAATCCCTTATTGCATGGCTTTTTTCCACTATAACGCACCCTGGAAGAACTGGACAAAGCGTGTTAATGCTAACAACAAACTAGTAACATGTGTTACCCTAGCCATGAATGCTTTGTATCTTCATGAGGGTTACATTACCTGACTTTCACGATCCCACAAGAAAAAATCACATGTTAACTCATTTTATCTTCGTTGTTTACTCAAAGATGACTCTAAAAAGCTGCAAAATATCACCTCAAGCCCATCTATGGATGTTACTTATCCTAACCAAGACTACTAGAGTGGGATAAAGCAATAAAGAAAATGAAACATATTCCATCCTTTGTATTTTTTCCAAAGTGAACTAGTGAAGGAATTAGTAACACTGAGAGCCTCCCATTGCCTATATATTGGAGGCTACGCCATTGTAATCAGGATCATAATTCATGTATTGTTATGTTGCCAAGATATTGATTGAGAGAGAAATTGAGGAGCTCGGAGCTGAAGGAGGTCTTACTGCAACAACTTATGGTTGTAATCTTTCTTCACTGAATATATAGATTTACTTTTGTTTGATGCGTATCACTGTCTCAAGCTTATGTTTCTTATGTTTATGCTATAATGATTTGGATTATGGTTATTGTTGATGTATTTAATGGTATAATGTTGTTTAATTGCTAGTGTGTTTTGATTGGTGAAGTACATATGTTGCAAATATTATGTTTGTCAGTCTTGTTTGCAGGTTCTGTCCTTGGAATTGGATGAGGAGCCTTTCTCAACCACACTGACTGTTGCAAATGATCTATGTGTGAGGTCAAGTAGGTTATCATTCACCTCTTCTTTATAAATTTCAATCTAATGCTTTCTTAATAAAAAACATATACCTTTATTGAAATAGATCCCTTAATCTGTTTGCCTTAGGTTTCGGGAAACCTGAGAGGGTTTTCTAGTTTGTCCACTCGAGCTAAAATCCCTACAATGGAATTGGAAACTCCACTGGGAATCATTTCAAATTCCTCGTTTTATTTATACCTCCTAGATCTTGAGTCTTTTCTCTTGATTTGATTTTCCATCTCTGAATTCTTGTCACCCATGTGTTTGCATGCTAATATTAATAGTGTAAGTCTCTATTGTGACCCAAAATTTTATTTCTTTGAGAAAAACCTTAGTAATGCACCCTACTAGTGCTTTCCAATGCATGTTAATGCCATTTCCCTTGTGCACAAATCATTACCCTAGCTATTTAGGCCTTGTTTAGTCTAGAAACCCCTATTAGTGCCCTGCAATCCTCATTTTCCACCTAGTCTATGGATTTCACTATTTTACGTTACTTATTTGTTGGTCCTTAGGTCTATACTATTTGAACATTTGATTCTTCTAGTCGCTTACATAAATTTTTCTTTCGGAAAGGTAGGTTCATTGCATCATTTGAAAAAGAAAAGAAAATAAATTTACTTTTTGTAATGTTGGTTTGTTTTGATCGATTTGTTAGTGATATGTTTATTTTGAGTTTTGAATGTCTACATGCGCTGAGCAATACTCGAAGCTGCATTAGGATTGTTTTCTTTGGAAAAGGAATTATTACTCTCTCCTTGTAGAAACACTTTCTTATTGAATTCAATTGAAAATCATTCTTTCTACATGGTTTGCATCAGGTCTCACAGACCTCATACGTCAACACCCTTCCGAAAACACTAATAAAGTTCCTTTAAAAATAAATACGTAATAAAATAAATCAATAACTCTTTGTTTCAGGAAAACACGCATTAGCTTAGGTTAGGGTCTTGGGTTAGGCTATGAAAGGCAACTCCCCAAGGTTGTAAAACTAATTTAGTGCCATTAAAGAGTGATTTGAAAACTTGAGAGCACATAAAAGTTGCAACAAAGTCCCTTTAATTGACCATAAGGGATTGTTTTTTGTCACATAAACATGTAAATATCAACATAAACTTGTAACTTAAAATGCATATAAAATAACTTGTTCAAACCATGAATAAGAAAAACATGAAGCATCAAGGTTGATAATGGAGTTCACCCCCTCCACTGGGCTACATCTCTAGATTCACCTCCAAAGGTCGAATCATATTGTCTTTATTCAAAGAGGAATTTGTACAATGATCTATCAAAGATGTGGCCAAACCTAGAGCTATGTTCTACTACCAAAAAGAATCCAATATTTGTACATACAAATAATTCCTCCAAAAGACCTATTGAGCTCTCCAAGCTCTCAAAATCTTTCTCAAAATAAATCTCTTAAAAATTCTCCAAAAACTCTCTCAAGATCTCTCTAGAAAAAAAAAACTCTTTCTACCCCATAAAAAAGAGTACAAAACAGAATTTACATTTCTTTTTTGAGATCCATAAACAAAGCAGAGAATATCCCATTAGATTTGCATTCCAAGGAGAGAATAACTCTCTTGATCCATAAAAAGAGGAACTTATGAGATTCTCAAGGAGAAAATCTCTCAACTCCACCAAAATCTTCCCTTATTTACTTTTTTAAGGGAACAATCCCATGAAAATATCAACTTCCCTTGAGATTAGGAGAATGGTTTGTAAGGTTGATTCTCACATTTAGTCAATTTCCTTTTTAAAATTTCAATGGAAAATACATGAGCTCCTTAAACATTTTATGCTCATTAAATTTTTAAATAATTCCACCTTTACAAATCTTCCCTTGAACATTTCTTTGACTTGGTACTCTTTGGAAATTGGTGTCAAGGTCCTCCTGGATTAAAGAATGGAAATCCTGCTGCACTCACATCATCCACGACTGCTCCTCTAACAAGAGAGTTAAACACGAAAAACATCATGCGTGAAAGAAGGAATCCTACCTTTGATTGCATTTTTGTGGGTATTATGTGTACTGGGGATCCTTTCAGAAACATAAGAGTTGATTTGGGGACTCAGGTATCCTTCCCACACAACATACTTTCTACGACCATGTCCCCCTCGCTGTGTCTATGATTTGAGATGAAATTAATGGCCATATTCTTAGGGACTTACATAAGGTGACTGGGGTGGGATACCATGGTACTTAGACAGACGAACCTACTATGTCTTTGGTTTTTTAGGAGGGTTCTCGTCTTCATGAGAGTATTTGGTCCATTCTTACAGAGGTTTGTGTTATGTGGACTTATCCCTCTTGTGGATAAGAGTGATCTCCCTAGACCTCATAGAAATCTAGTAACAAACACCCAAGGACTGCTACCTTTCTCTAGACTATGATTGACTAAAACAAATAGTATGATAGAAGTCACTTACCGTTTAAATCAAAATTCCTGATGAAGTCCTGTTAAGAGCTTTCGACCATTCACTTCTCCTCGATGCTTTAGATATCTTCCCATCTCTTCCCACAACTTCTCCAAGATGTCCTAAAGGAGATATGCATAGATAGAAACATACACGAAATCAAAGCATCTGACATATAGCATAAGAAATAAACAGACTAATTAACCCAATAATATACCAAAATGGATCAATATGCAATCAAAGTTTATGTAGGTGATCAAGGAATCCTACAAATTATAACAATAGAAGCATAATTGAGAAAGAACAATTGCCTTTATATTAATAAAAATGGAGAATAAACTTACAACCTTGAAGCCTTGATGTTGCAAGTCCCCTCCCACAATCTCCAACCCTCTCCTTGAATGAATAGATTTTCAACCTTATTCCAGTAGCATAAGACTACTTCCAACATTCCTACTTAATCCTCAGACCTGTAATAGCTTTTTAGGCCAAGAGTGGGACGTTTGGGATCCATTTTTCAAAGTATGAGATCCACTAATGGTGGGATAGGGGTTCCAAAAATAAAGGGAGTTGCTCCATGATGAGAGGGATTAGGGCTAAATAGGTACTCATTCGAAGCTTGTTAGTTGGGATAGATATGACTAACAATTCTTATAGACTTTACTTTTTATTTTTACATTCGTTAAGTCATGTGCGCAGGTCATAGTGTAAGACATGGCACACTTATGCATAGTTTCTAATGGACTTATTTGTGTATGCGCAAATATTGATTAGGGAACTGCACAGGAAGCCAAAAATAGAGTTTTGAACCATGGGATCTAGTAATTTCACCTTCTTTGGGATAGTTTGGGTTCTAACTTTGTAGGGGAATGCTTTGGGACACATTTATGGATAGTGAAAGATCCAAACCGATGGTCATTTGCCTAATGCAACAAAATGAGGTGACATTAGGGGAATTTTGATGTCTAAAATGGGCCTCCTAAGGAAATTATAAAATAATAGTGGAAATAATAAAATAAGATTAGATTACATCATCAAATTTTAGAGGGAAAAAATAAAAAACTATTTTTTCAACTCGTATTTTCAAGTTATCTCCCTATGGGTTTACTTAAATTTCGAGCGACAAAAATCGTTGGATGCATAATTTGATTCCTCGTCTAAGGAGTACCCATGTTGCATACTTTCGATGGATCCCGCTACATGAAAATGAGAAATACTTGAAAAACATGATTGCAATCATGTTTTTTCATGTATTTCTCATTTTTCATGTAGAAGGGTCCATTGAAAGGATGAAACATGGGTAAACATTGGATGAGGAATCAAATTCTGCATCCAATGAGTGTTGTCCCTCAAAATTTAAATAAACCAATAGGGAGTTAAGTTGACAATACAAGTTGAAAAAATAGTTTTATTATTTTATTATTTTTTAATCGTTTTACTTTTTTAATCCAAAAATGGCGAATCATCCCCCATGGTTAAAATCATCATCTTGAATCCTATTGGTTCTTATAAATTTTATTTTGGTTGTACATTTTTCTTAGGAGGCCCATTTTAGACCTCAAAATTCCCCTAATGAGTAGATTGCCCCATAAAGTGAAAATTCAAAAGCGATGTTTGATGAATGAAGCACTTTATCATGCCAAGTTTTGGGTTAGAGACTATAGTCGAAGACTTGAAACAATCGATCAAATGTTACAATGCAATATATATAATCATTGCTGAGGTAGGCATTCCCATACTCACATTATAAATGTCTCAAAGAACAGTACATAATTACATATGAAGATTCATGTCAACAGAAGACATAGTATAGATGCAACCATCAATGGATATATGTTTACGATCATGAATATTTAATAACTCCACGCAGCCTAGATGTATGAAACTAGATCCAGGGTCTTGATCTCCATCTCTCAATCCGTAGTACAAATCTAGCTAAATGTCTCAAAGTCAAACATGGTAGAAACCACTTGATTACTAGTCAATGATGTGAAGCATTAACAAGCACGTGAGAAACCATCAATAATGGAAATGGCTCTCAAGGTAATTCTAGTACAATATATAAAGTGTGAATCGATGTGCTGATGTCGAACACCCATAGAATCATTCGATTGAAGGTCAATGATAAGAAACTATCTTTGAAGGCAAGAAACCTTCCATTAAGGCATGCAGGTTCTAAGGTACTGAATGTTTCTAGATCAACTTCCTAGATATTGAGATGAAGTCGATGGGAAGCGACCCGTCGCAAGAGGACCTACGACACAAAACTCATCTCAAGTTTTGAAGAAGAAGAGTTTAGAGTAATTTAGGACTGACTTAGGGATGGTCGATGCAACTAAAGACTATGACTGGAAAAGTAATTTGACTGAGGTTTAACTTCTCTTGAACATATCAAAGACACGACATGATGACTTGGCAACATTTGACTCAAAAATAATACTTAAGCCAACTGAAGACTTTCAATGAGTTATGGTCAACTGAGAGGCAAATGGATTTCCCAACCCGGACACAAAAGTGATAGAGTTTCATGTTCAAGAGTGACATACTTCCTTTTATAAAACAAAAACAAAGGTTCCTTATCACTTTTCACCCACTATTACTGGCAAGTACCTCTTTATTTCTTACAAGCTTGAGGGGGATAACATATGCTTGTCCTAAATCTCATCCTTCAGATGAGTCCTTTAAAGTATTTTTAACAAACCCTAGGAAGGAGCGGTTCGGTCTCATCATGCTTAATGAGTCCTAGAATGTTTAAGTTTTACAAGTCCAGTGAAGGGGTAACTCGATGTTGTTTTCATGTTTAAAGAGTTTGAAAAGACACAAAAATAAAATTTGTTCATTTCTTTCAATGTAAATTTTAACGAGCCAGGAGAAAGTAAACCTCTGTGTTTTTTAGTTTTAGGGACATAGGAGAAAAACATAAGTAAACTCCATTGTGTTGTTTTTTGTAAATTGAGTCCCTCAAGCCCGAAAAAGGGTAAAATAATGTAGGAGAGAACTCTATTGACCATTATTAGTCAACATATATCTTTTCGGTAAATAGTCTAGTTCAGTCCATAAAAGGGGTAAACTTATACTGAATAGACGGTTGTTCATTTACTTTTATGAGTTTGAACAGTCAAGTACTCGATGACCTTTTCATGTTTAAGGAGTCTGAAAAGGGCATAAAGAGAACTCGGTTTCTCTTTTTCATAAGTTTAAATGAGTTTGAAAAAGTGATAAAAACATACTCAATGGAAAAATATTATGTTTTCGTAAATAACCTGTGATGTGCATATTTTAACTCAAAGATTCATATCACTGCTCAAAAACATCTTAAGTTAAGTTTGGATTTTAAAGGCTAATAAAAAATAATATTTTAATAAGCCTAAAAACTTATAAAACCCCAAAAAAGTAAAAACTTTTTATCATTTGTGTTTTTTTACCCTTTGAGAGTGACAGAGCTCATTTTTCAACAAGAAATTCATAGGCATATTATGGGAAAACCATTGGACGAAATTGTTATTCGTCTTTTCCAAGTAAATCACCTCTCCGAGATATTTGTTTTCATGGTTTTCATTTATCATTTCATTGTGGATTTGGTTTTTTTGGAGAGGTTTTTCAAATTGAAAATCGCCCTCGATGTGTGTAGTTAACCTTATCGGGAATGCGCAAATAGACTAAGTTTTTCACACTGAAAATCGTGTTGTGCGCAGTTTCTAAGAATATAACTAAACATATATGCATTGTTTTGTTCAATCGACTGTGCACAACACCGATGACACAAAATTTTTAATAGAAACCACCCAAATTTCTTGCAAATTTTACCATCATATTTTCTAATGATCTTCTATGTTTGTTTGTAGGGTTTTAAGCTACAAAAATGGAGTGGAGAGAGCGTGGGCATGAAGAACAAGACACAATTTCTCTAAACCATCTATAGACCATACATGCATTGATAAATTGTGGCCTGTGCAAGTTTTTCACTATCCTAGGCAGGAAGGCCCAACTAAACTTGCTAGAGTGGATGGTGGGCAAGTGGGGTGTTCAAGAAGAATGCTTCATAATTGGAGATCATAGGCTCCCTATTGATGTTGATGGTATTTACATTTTATATGGGTTTCCACACCATGGGGTGGAAATTTCTCTGTATGGGAATAAGAAAGGTGGCGAAACAAGTGCCACCTATTTGATGCAACATTGCACTGAAGGAAGCTACTCTCAAAGTTGGGAGAATCTGGTGAGCACTAGTATTGCAGCAATAATGCTGCAACTCCTAGGCTACCTACTTTACTCTTATCAACCCGATAGTTCGTAACAAACTTGGAAGTGTCGATGCTGTATGCACAAGTACTAGTTCTCACTGCAGGTTGTCACTTGCTCAGCCGGCGCGAGATCACTAGGAGCTCAAGCCAACTTCTATGGATTATAGAAGAAGCTCTATATGTGATGGAAGGAAAGAAAGGTTACTCTACAGATGCTATTCTAACTGCAGAAAGGAGAAAGATTGAAATGTAAAGCAAACCTAGTAAAACTTAATTAACCAACTAATTCTATTTTTGCGGAAAGCACTATGAAAACCATGAAAGGAATGCCATTACCTACTCAAGGAAGTAAAAAACATCTAACTATGCTATTTTTGGAAGTAAATAAGCAAAAAAAATGTTTTTGGATTTTTATGTATTTTTATGTGAATTTGACATGCATGCAATTTATTGTGTGTGAGTGTGGCAGCGAATAGGTGGTGCTGAAGGGCAGTTTTGGGACTTGAGAGGATGTAGGATGGTGTGGATGGGTCCTAGGGGGTCTCAGGTGGCTTTATGGAGGCTTTTCCAAAACTCAGCCTTGAAAAGAAAGCCTACATGAAAATCTACAGGAGGACACAGGAAATCTACAGGAGGAAAAATAACATCCTACAGGAGGCCTACAGGAGGATGCCGAGAGCAGTTTTCATTGTTCTGAGGGTGTGATAGTGGATGAATGTTGGAATGAGGTGTTAGGGTGCCTATGGTCTACCATGAACCACCAGGAGAGAGAAAGATGATTGGATTTTCTCAAGGAGAGAGGAAGAAGTCCTAGGAAAAATGCAGGAAACTAAAGCAGAATGGAGGTGAGGTTAGGGAGACCAATAGGGCATGGATTAGATGGAGGGGGTGATTGCTGATAAGCTTTCCTACTACTGGAAGAGATCTGCTACATAGAAGCTGATAGTCAACCAAGGAAATCAAGCAACAAGTGAAATGAATGCATTTAGGAAAAACAGAGTTTTGCATAAAAAGTGGTCTAAACAACGATCTATGAAAGGAAATGTTGAGAAATGCTGTAGGAAAGGAAAGCGTGAAAGAAGACTATTGCAAATCAGGAAGTAAGCATGATGAAGAAGATCCAAAGCTGGACTATTAACCTACTAAAAAGCTACAAACACTAGAAGTCCTATGAAGGAGGAAAATCTGTGTTTTTGGGACAGCAAGAGGGTCTTTGCCTCAAATCATGGTCCCAAAGGGAGGAAAAGAGGCCAAGGCACTGTTTTTAGCCTTTTGAATCTTTGTTGATCATTGTTTAACCTGCTACAGAAAGCACAAATGAAAGCAAACTACTAGATCATCAAAAGCAACCTATTCTCAACCATAAAAGAAATACATCTAACAGCAAACTAATCTACAAACTGAAACAAAGCATACAAATACAAGTAAAGAGGAGCTTGGCTACTTGGATTGGGCCCTAACCCAAGAGCTTCATCCCTCTGAGGTAACTCAATGCTAGCTTAAAAAGGATTCCATCTTTATTTTCAAAATAATAGCAAGATTACATGAAACTGTCACAAAAGAATAAGCTTGAAATCTAAGCAGAGTTTACATAAGCAAAAATCCAACAAAAATCCAACCCTAGTGAGGCCCCAGGCCTCTCTACTTATACAAATGAAGCTACCAATAGCTTCCTTAAAATCAGGGAGGCTTGGCTCCCAAAACTCGAGATAAACATTAGTCATCCTCCACTTGCTCGTTGCCTTCTAGTGCATGATTCGACTGCTTGTACTCCGAGCTGAATGAAGGGGAATTTGAAGTGAGAAGTAATAAATGAGGGGGATTCCCTCCTATAAGTCCTCTCCTTTTTCCACTTCGAGTTATTGCTGCCATTTGTCCACTGTATCCTTGACTTTGACTTCAAAAATCATCAATAATTTGCATTAAATACATGTTAAACCACATGGCACAATAACTAACTCAACTCACTCTATAAGCATAGATATAATCAGAGAATCATACAAAAAGCTACGAGAATGGTTGATTTGACTAGGTTACGAGGTAAAATGAGCCCATATAATTACCCATTTATAAGGCTCATCATCACCCCCCTACTGAAAGTGTTGCTTATCCTCTGAGAAACTTAGTCAATCTCCTCATCTTTTATGGCCCTGGTGGCCTCCCTAGCATCCCAGGCTTCTGATGTGGTCTGCTCTTCTTTGCCATAGAATCCTGCCTTCCTGTCTATCTCCTTCCACTACTCTTCCTCTTCTTCTTCCCTTCTGCCTTCCAGCAGTGGGGGACTCAGTTTGAGGCCAATCCAGTTGACCTTCAGCCTCTGCATGGAGTGCTTGTACATTGGCACTCTTTTTAATGCCTCCCTTAGCCTCATGGGGGAATGATATTCCCTGATCTGCAAACTGTTTGGTAAGGTGTTCCATCTCCTCGTGCAGGCATGCACACAGTCATCCCCAAGTAGCCTTTGCATATCCTCAAATTGTGCAATGGCTTGTGCCTAATTGGTGAGATATCTGGGGGCAATCTGAGGGTCATTGGCAAGCAGGTTGTGTGTGTTGATGAGTGCCATAGGATTTGATGGCTCAGCTCTTATCATTAATGGCTCATTATGCTCCTTTATCATCAATCTCTTTATTTCCACTGCCCTCAATTATTCATGGTTCATTCATGAGGCCATGGTCATTAATTGCAGGTACCCTAGCTTGGCATTGGGGTCCCTAACTTATCCTATGAGGTTCTTTGGTCACACAAATCCATAAACTACCTGTAATACTGGAAAGGCATTGTGCTTCTTTGTGCCAAAGTCTTTATTTGGAATTGCAACCATTGGTCCTTTAGATAGAGGCCATAGGATTTGGCTGGTGTTTTGCATTGCAATTCCTCCATGGACAAGCTGACTATGCAGAACTTTACGATTAAAAGAAAATCATTATGAGATTGTTGATAACATGTTATTTAGCAGAAACTATGATTCCATACTGTTAAGATGCCTTGAAAAATCTGAAGCACAAATAGTTTTGCAGGAACTTCACAATGGACCAATAGGTGGACACTTTGGAGGAGATACTACTACAGACAAAATTTCACATGTTGGATACTACTGGCCCACTCTCTTCAAAGATACCCACACATATGTGAGGAAATGAAAAACATGCCAAACTTCCTCTGGAAGACAAAATAAACCAGCCTTGCCTCTGCAGCCAATCAACATCGAACAACCTTTTGAAAAATGGGGACTAGATATCATAGGTGAGATCGTTCCTCATTCTTATAAATAACATAGATATATTCTGACTGCTATAGATTACTTCACTAAGTGGGTGGAAGAAATTCCGCTAAAGGGAGTCAATTATGAATATGTTATTGAATTTATTGATCAATTTATCATTACAAGATTTGGTTTACCTTCTACACTTATATTTGATAGTGCATCTTATTTTTCAGGTACTAGTATGATTGAATTTGCAATTAGGAGAGGTTTTAAACTCAAATATTCTGCTAATTACTATTCCCAGGGAAACGATTTGGCAGAATCCACTAATAAAAATCTCCTTAGAATAATCAAAAGAATTGTAGATCAAAATCAAAGAAATTGGCACATAGCTTTAATATTTGCTCTATGGGCTGATAGGATAACTCAGAAGGCCTCTATATGCACTTCCTCATTTACCCTAGTCTATGGGAAGGAAGCCATTATTCCATAACATTTATCTCTTCCTTCATTAGCCCTAGTTCAATTTATTAAAGAAACACCTTCTTCTTCCTTTCAATTAAGAAATTCACAAATCCTAAAACTAGAAGAAGAAAGGGAAAAGGCCAAACTCACACACACAGAACATCAAAAGATGGTGAAAGTTTCTTTCGATGCAAGTTCAGTCACACAAAGGTCCTTCCAAGTTGGAGATCTAGTTCTCAAGTGGGACAAAGTACACGAAGAAAAAGGGAAACATACCAAATTTCAAAAATTATGGCTTGGTCCATTTCAGACTATTGAACAGATAAGCCCATCTACATTTATATTTTAAGATTTATCAAGAAAGAGAGATTCTCTTCCTGTAAATGGGCTCATCTTAAAGAAATTATTTTCTTAATTTCTTTAGAAATAATAATAATAATAATAATAATTTGTAAAATCACTTCCATTGTACATCCTGCTCCATTTTATTTTCCTTTTACAGATTTTGTTAATAAAATGTTAAATAGTATTCCATTGACTTTTCAAACATCTCTTGAAGTTATTTTAAGTTTTTTCAATTTGAACGTAGGAATTTTTAACAAGTGGTTACCAAAATTGAAAATTAGAAAAAAATTATAGAACCTTGAAATTAATCTTTTCCATTAAGTTGTAAAATCTTTAAAAAACTTTAAAAAATTATATCCTTTTACTCTAGTTTCAGACAAAAAAGGTTATCCTTAAAAAGGAAAGACTATCTTACGACTTTAACACTTTCAACTTGGATTTGTCATCCAAAAATTTTAAGGAGTCAATAGTCCTCCCCGTCCATTAAAAAGGGAATTTTTTAGAGTGTAATTCTAAAATATAATAAATCTAAAAAGATAAGAGGTCTCATCATGAGCTTACCATGTTCATAGGGAAACAATTAAACTAACATTACCACACTAAACACCAAATTAGGGTAATGACATATGATTTTTAATTGTAAGACAAGGAGTCTCATCATGAGCCAGCTTGTTTAGTTTTAATTATTACCGATGAATGGCATTGTCGTTATCTGTCCACCAAACAAGGGCAATGGATTTTTAGCATCAAAAGAAAAGAAAAATAAACTTACCTCAATTATTTCACTATTAATGGATGGGACACTAGATTGTTGTTGGTTAAAAGGTAACCCTATCGAGGCTATGAACGCCAGCTGGCAAAAGTGGCTCTACCTGTGACAAACGAGTACATTACAAACTAAGTCGTAAACCCCCTACTTTATTTTTACACATTGATTAATCACTGATTCAAGTAAATAGGTGTTTTTCATTCACAAAAGGTTTTTAAAAGAAATTGCAATTTAATGAGTTTTATAGTCAGAGTCTTTTTGTTTATCTAAATGTTTCGAAAAGTAGTTTCCACTTCTTAGATTATTTTTACAGAATTTTTGGCAAATTTCATTTATCAGAGATAATTGGTTCTTCTAGTGAATCACCAATTATTGTACTATTCAACATCCCCCATTTTAATGTATTATAAATTTCCTATGAAGTTTATTATATTAAAATAGGGACCCTTCAATTTTAGAAAATTATTATAATCAAAGTTTAATACTTAGCCTTTTTAATTAAAACCCAAGTATTAAACCATGATTATCCCAAAAAACCAAATTAAATAGCCCCCATACCAAGACTTATTCTTAGGCTTAAAAAAAAACTTAAATAATAAATAATAGGGGTTATTTGATTAAAAAACAAAATAGTTGGTGTTATAATTCCCAAACGTTTTATTCTTTATAATCTCTGACTCACAAATAATACAAAGTTTCAAAGGCTCAAGACCGCTCCTCCAAACTCCATTGCGATAGAAATTAGACCAGACCCACAGGAAAATATACAATACAATCCATAAGTCCCCGCATCCATGAATATCGCAAAAAGTTACAAAGAACTTAAGTTTTAAGCCTTAACCATTTTCGATTGAAATTAAGCCCAAATCTGATGGGATTCAACATTGCAATTCATAAAAAATCTTGCATCTGTGGCTATTGTAAGTTCCAAAGGTTCTGCCTCATGCCTCCTCCCTTAGCCAATTGCGATCTACGATAAAGCCCGGACCGGCTTGGATTATACACTAAGATTTATATTAATATTGTGTCTGGAGCTTATATCACAATCGCAAAGTTTTAAAAAATCATGCCTCATGATAATTCCAATTGTGATATGATACCAATTGCCGATTGCGAAATGACATCAGATCCACATCACTGCCACATCACCCTACCCATCGCAAATCGAAAGTTTTTCAGGACTTAAAACATATGTCATGTGTACCTCTTCTCTGAACGTTGATTGCGATATAACCAAAGCCAGACTTATCTACGAAAATGAACGACCCAAATCTATCCACTCAGATCAATGACAGATAATGGTTTTAGACCCCCCTATGCTCAATTTTAAGTTTCTCACAGGGGGGTTTGAAACGTGGTTTTTCTGTCTAAACCCTATCTCTACGTGTCACTCCTCCATTCTTTCGGACTCCCCCCTTCACAAACTACTTACCACTTCAAACCCCCTCCGAAAAACCACTAAGCCTCCCACCTATTTTGTGATCTGCGATAACACATCATTCGCCATGTCATCCTCCACATGGATCTGCCACATCATCCGCCATGTCACCATGACATCATCCCACACTTCACAATCACAAATTTTAAAAGGACATGATTTATAACAAGCCATCCACCTTCCCAATGCCAATTGTGATATGTCTTAAGAAATCCCCCTTTTCGATTTTGTTTAGAATACTCCAGGCTTTAAAATGATTGCGATTTTATCTGAAGTACTCCCGACCACCAAACGATTGCGATTAATCTGAGTTCTACCCCTGGTCTAAAGCGATATGCAATAGAACTGTAAAGTTTGCATCTCTTACCAATAGACCTCACTTTGTATTACTCTCCACAATGTTTGTGTTCAGAATTTATTACAAATCTATGTTTTTCCTGATTTCCTGCAAAATTGATTTGTTTCAAATAAAACTTGCTTACCAATCTCATTAATTTTTACATATCGATTCATGTTTTCGTGTTTAGGTACATGACAGAAGAGGACAACTATGATGATATGCCACAATTTAGTTCAAACAGACAGACAAACATCTAGAGAATCCGATGGAACAAACAAAGCTGATGAAGACAACAAATAACATTCAAAACATTTCTACCAAAAACTGTTTTCTTTAAGCGTATTGAAGGGATCTGTTTAAATGCCCTCAATGCTCTGCACAATAGATTCAGTTATTTTCTGTTATTTAAGCTTACTTGTTGTATCAAATATAGGTCCCGAATTTTATGAAAAATACTTATGAAAGCTCGAACTATTGTACTTTCATCCTTTTCTCAATAGAACAACTGGAACATTGTTCAGGAATTTTCATAAAGAATTTTGAGAAGTTACGCTACTGTACTCCTAGAATCATCTTTGTGGGAAGGAATAAATTGCTGCTATTTATTTTATGAGCTGAGGAAAGTACATTTGATATTTCTATCTTTGTACCTCTATTTTTTTCATGAATAAATAGTGAATTAATCTTTTTTTATATTGCTTATTACATGTTATTTAAAGAACAATGTTACATGTATTCATTTCTAATCATGCTGCCATTGATATTTTTAAATACATGTTAAGCAATTTGCTTTGATATTCTAAATGTGATATGAGTTATACACATTATTTTGATTGACTATTTAATTGACACAATCATCTTGAAATATCTTCATGTCCATTGGTTTTCAGCAATCTATATTGTCACTTACTAAGGAAAATTATGGTAGATCGCATCTAGATAAACATTAAACAATCTCGGGTTATAGAGTAGATTAATGCATATGTTTTCCATTTGATTCATTACTGCAAATCCATCTATTTCACTTCACTATAAGCATTACACATTCCCTCAATCACCTTTCATTGGGAAACTGGTCCCATTATCTCCAGTCGGAGCCGCTACCTAAACGGAAAAGGAGTTGTCTTAAGGTCCGGACCGGGTTGTTTTCCCCTTGTGTTGAAGCAACAATTTTCGAGGTCTTAACACAACCCTAGTCAGAAAACCATGTAATAAAGTTAATAAAGGAAAAAATAATAACCATGGTCATGGGACACATGTTCCAAGTTGAATTTTGGGAAAAAACATACTGACGGGGACCACTCGTGATTAATTAATGGCTATGAAAATTGGCAAAGGATTTGGAAAGGAAAAGTGGCATTAATTGTCATTTTATTTAAGAAAATAATGGAAATTAGGATAAAAGGGAGGTGAAAGGTCACAGGTTGCATGTGAGGAGGAAAATGAAGGAAAATAATGGAAAATGAAGAAAATAAAGGCCTCATTAATAAAAAGGATTCTGAGGATCAATATGTAGTTTTTATCCGTTTAGTTTTGGAGCTCTCCTTTTCTACTTTCTCTCTCATACTCTTGGATACTTAGAGTTTTATTGGAGCTCTCTTGGAGGAGTGTGGCACTCTTTGGATTTGGAGCAAGAAGGAAAAAGAAGAGTAGGAAAGTGCTAGAGGACATCATGATCAAAAACTACAACGATTTTTGCTTACAGGTGCCAAGTTACAAGTATGATTTCCTTGCTATTTTTGGCATGCATGGAATATGCATGTGGTTTCTTAGTCATGATCTGTCAATGACATGGAGGATTGCCTGGGTTTATGGTGTATTTGACTATCCTTGCCATTTCCTAGATAACCATGGTGTTGTGGGTGTATTTCTTTGTTTTTGGTTAGTTCTCATGTTCCTTATGGTTGTGGGCTGAGTTACTAGGTCCTAGAAGCCTTGGTTGGGAAACAATTTGGAAGCCCTATAACAGGCATGGTTGAGTTACTAGTCCTGGAATCCTTGGTTGGAAAAATGAACTGGAAGCCCTTGGTGGGTTGATTTACTACTCCTGGAAGCCTTGGTTGGATAAACACTATGAAATCCTGACAACAATTGTGGGTTGATTCACTAGTCCTTGAAGTCCTAGTTGGAAAAAACACTCTAGAGCCCTGGACAGCTTGGGTAAAGACCAATTTAGTGATGATTAGTCATGTCCGACCATGAGATGGAATCATTGGTTGAGGATTGAGGTGGTTTGGCCTCTGGAAGCCCTGGTTTGGTTTTGTTTTATTTGTTTCATGAGATCCCACATTCATGCTTGGAATATGGCACAGGGGTGATTGGAATATGGCACAGGGGTGATTGGCTAAAAGAGAGATTTTGTTCAGCTAATCTATGGTTAGCTGGTACGTGGAAGTCCCAGATCTGGTTGCATTTTTCTTATGTTAATAATATCTCCTTTCCTCTTGTATTTTATGGGAAAATATACTTGTTCATATGTGGTTTTTATAACTGTTATATCTTTGTTATTTCTATTGAATATACGCTGGTTATGAGGATGTTTAATGACAGTCTTGATGTACGGATCTCATCATGTTTTGATTATAAAATGAATTTAAAATGAATATATAACCTAATACATGACAACACAACTATTGTGATAGGGCATCAATGCTTCCTTATGAATCTCAAATAAGTATGAGACCCATATGCTCATATTTGTTGTTATGACGTGTAGATTACATATTTGTGACATGTTTGATGAAATGTCTATCATGGATAGTAGGGGGCTAGTCAAATCATGATAAAATATTTGGATTATTAATACTGTTTCAATGTTATTTATCATTTTTTAAGGTTTCATGAAGTTTTGGGCAGTGGCCTGAGACCTAGCCATGAAAAAGTGACACCTAATCCGGGGTCATTGGCTCAAAACTAGCAAAAAAGGTCCACAGTCATTAGCATGCCTTGTTGTGGAAGTTACTAGAAGGCCTCAGTCGCATGCATGGATTGTCATGGGAGTGGCTAGGGGTCTAGATCATTGAAATATCAATTTGTCATAGGGGTTGGTCATCTGGAAGGGTTGGTTGGCTCCTGAAGGTTTTGTAGCATGTGTGGAAGGTCAAATTGGTTTTGTCATGTCGATTCCACTTCCTTAAATGTACTTGGGGAGTTGAATTATATCATAGTAACTCTTCGTCACATGTTTACCCCAGTGGAGCGATTAATTTGGGTAAATGTGGGAGGAGGGTGTTACAATGACAAAATATTATTACCTTTTCATATAATTTTGTAACTGTGTCGAGAGGCACTCTACAACCGAGTATAGGGGAGATGTGTATAATGTAAGTAAACAATGTAATGCAAGTATGTTTGTCAACATTTATTAAATGTCAGGAAAAATAGATACAGGGGGATAAAATTATCAACTTCATATTCAAATTAAAACTTATACAAATGTAAAATGTATAACATAAAATATAATGTAAAATGTAAAATCTATATAAATTAAAATAATGATTTTGTAACCATACCTAGGTACAATGGGAAAGGATTGCCTTCCAAAGAAATGAGGAGGATGGGGACTAAATAATTTGGTAATTTTCTCGAAGGCCATAGCAACCAAGGTTGAATGGCAGTTAATTTCCATAGAAATTTTGTGAACAGAAGTGGTGTTGGGTCTCCAAAATGTCATCCACTTTCACCTTCATTTCCATCATTTTACCCTCATTCTGAAACTTTGTAACTCCATAAACCTAGATTTAGTAACCATTTTCGTAATCATATGGGTTTAACATTAATGTTTTCCAAGTCATAAATTTTAAGTATTTTAAATGAATTTGTGATTAAATATTAGGAAATTAACATATTTTCATATATATCTAAAAGTGTTATGATTTTTGTGATATTGTAGGCCTACTTGGATATTCTATAAGGGTCCTACTTGGCCACCCAACACAAATTCGAATCTCAAATTCCAACTCATGAAGATTTGTGGAGTAATTATAGAAGATTTGGATCATTAACTATGCACATTCAAAGGAGAAGAATCATGGATAAGAGGATGTGTATCTTACATTTTTAGGTGATTGGTTGTAACCACAAAGAGATAAATGTGGATTTAGGAGAGATCTAAGGATCTATGCTTATTGTATAGTTATCCTCATTTTTTGTATAAATAAGAGTGCACCCTTCGTACAAAGGGTTGGCAGTTGTTAACTAGTTAATGATTAGGTGTTAGTTGCTACTTGGAGGTTCCAAGTTCCATCCAAGATGTGATTTGTAAAATGAGGATATATAATTCTTGTAATATCTTGTAACTTCATCTTTATGAAATATGTGCTGCTATTTTGATCTCAAAGATGTGATAGTTGATTCAGTGTGCTTGCTGAGGAATGGAGGGCCCCCATCAACCACAGTTTGCACATCTTTGTACATATTGGTAACATAGTATAGTTTTTTATTTCATTTCTTTTCATGCAAGTGTACTTTTACTTTCCAGCAAGTGTGATTTCAATTATGCAAGTGTGGTGTGATTTCAATTCAGCGAGTGTGATTTCAATTATGCAAGTGTGAGTGTGATTTCAATTTAGCAAGAGTGATTTCAATTATTCAAGTGTGGTGTGATTTAATTTATGCAAGTGTGGTATGATTTCATTTATGCAAGTGTTATTGTCATTTTCAAGCAAGTATGATTTCCTTTATACAAGTGTGATTTCAATTTCTTTATGTTTGGTTTGATTTGAATTGGATTGACTTATATAACTTTATAATTAGTTTTAATTGCATTAGATTAATCTATTCTTATAAATAACCATCTAGTACATATAGTATAGGTATACCTCGCCAGTTCTACGAACCTCGGGTTGAAAATTAATGATAGGGATTTAACTCACAATTAAATCACCCAACAAGTGGTTCTTAGGAAATATATCTACCCTAGTTCAATGCAGAACTGGACCAGGAATCCCATTAAGATCAGACCAAACGTATCAGTGGTATGGAAGGATGTTTTCAATTCTTTTAAAATCATTGAAAGTGGATTGGATTAGAAAGTGAGCTTAGGGGAAAGAGTAAGGATTGGTTAGAATCCAAGGACTAGTTATGAGGACAAATATTAACTTCCTTAGGAGATGATTGAGTTCCTTGCAACGGGGGGTAGAAGAACCTTCAATCAGGTGGTTGATTTTAAGAACAAGACCATATAGGCTCAGGTCTGGCCGGGCCCCCAATATTTAAATTTACCTGAAGCCTAGCATTAACAATGATGCAATTATACAATGGATCTAAATATTTCCCATGTCAAACTTTAAGAGGGATGATTAGTTGTAGTGGATCCATTCCCCTTTCAGGGAATACATGCCAAAGACAGGCTATATGTTTATCAATGCTGACAAAGAACCTATTAAATATGCTTGGTGGTGGAAATTGGTTTGGAAGCTTAAATGCCAAAAAATTCTTAACTTTTCCAATGGTATATTCTCAAAAAAAAAAAATCCTACTGGTGAAAACCTCAAAAGGAGTATTCTGGGTCCTAGCCGGTGTCTTCTATGTAAAGCTACAAAGCAATTTGTGGATCATTTATTCTTGTCATGTACCTTTACTAGCCAAATTTAGAACTTTGTTTGCAATGCCCTATTAGTGGACCTTCAATGGTAAGGTTCATCCTACAAAGATGCATGGTAGACTTGGTGGAATTCAGTATCCCCCAAAAAATTAAGAAATATCCCCTCTATCATAAGCTTGGGAATTTGGCTCAGCAGGAATAATGTGATTTTCCAAGATAAAGGAATGTGCCCTAATCAGATTCTTATCAGGAGGTGGCAATATATGATCTTATTCTTGTTGATGATACGAGTAATAAGGTGTGTATTATAGCTGAAGAATGGGTCAACAAATCACGCCCATGGGCATGTTTTGATGGATCTTCACAAGATAGAGGGATCTGTGGGGGTGGTGCTATCTTAAATTTAAATGAAAACCACTCCTTCGAAATCAAAAGTGGATTGGGTCAGGGGTCCAATAACTATGCTAAGATTTTCATCTTTCAATTATTACTTCTCTTTGCTTCAAAAAAAGGGTGTTAGGAATTGTAGGTTTTGGGGGGGGTTTTAGTATGGTTGTCAATTGGTTTAATGAAAAATTTAGATGTTAGATGGACACACTCAAGTACATTCTCGAGAAAGTTCTATTATTACAAAAGATGTCTGATCATATTACATGTTTTCATATTTACAGGGAGGGAAATGTTATCACTCATGAGCTATCCAAGGTGGACGCACAACAAGTTTTGGGCACTTGGAAAATTACATAGAAGGTTGACAATGAAAAATATGAGTATTATCACATACAATTCATAGATTGTATACAGATGGAAGAAGCACAAGACTAAAGACATACCCCTTTCCTTTAATATGTTATACATGATGGTTTTGACCTACTGTAAAATAGTCTTTATCTTTTTGCTTTTCTCTATGTTATGAATTGACAGGATGACTTTCATATAATGTTATTAAGTTATTTTCTAAAATGGATATTTATAAAGCCCCTAACCCCAATTTTTTTTAAAGATGTATTCTAAATGCTACACCATGGTCCTATATTGAAGGTTTTCTTGGTTTGACAATAGGACTTGTTTAAAAAGAAGTCCTTTTTATATGCCAATGGCATCTTCAACAATTTATTTTCACCTACGTAATGGAAATTACGATTTTCCCTTGGGAAAAAAAGATTTTGTAACCATATTTAAATTTAATTAATAAACACATAAAAACTTAATATTTATAATAAACTTACAATATACCAAGACTTTTAACCATGCATATTCACCCCCACTTTACCATGGATATTATTAACTTGTAAATATGATTTGTTATGATACCATAGGCTAATACAATTACTTATCTCTACCAGATGCCCCAAAACCATAACTCATTTCACAATCAAAATAGTTGAATTTTATAACAATTTTTAATTAAATCTAAAAGAAAAAAAGGTTATAATTACTTTTGAGATATATTTAAACCCTCTATCCTCATCATGACTAAAAAAATTTCGTAGATATTCTAGAGAAAGAGAAGGAGGGAGGGAGGGAGAGATGGAGTTGAAGAGGGAGAGAGAGTGAGAGAAGAATAAAGAGAGAGAGAGAGAGAGAGAGAGAGAGAGAGAGAGAGAGGTTACTTTGAGATGTAAAATTTATAATTTATTTGAGCCTTAAGTAATCCAAGCCTCAAGTGAAGTGACATGATTACCACTAGCTAATCGAGAGTTGTACAGAGACTACAAGGACACATCTTAATGCTCACACACATGTATAGAGGATATGCATGTCAAAAATTAGGTTTATGATGTTAGGTAATGTTATGAAACCAGCTCACAAAAAGATAGAAAAGAGAGATCCACGCCTTAGAATTCAACCTCTTCGAGGGGGCAACCTCCTTTACATTACATAAATGAACAATTCTTGGATGATACAAATGACAAAACCTCCTTTCTATATATAGGAGTCTAAGGAGTCACAATATAATCCAGCCGACCTAACAATAATAATATAAAGCCACAAAAATAACAATAGAGGGATTCTATGGGGCACAAAAATAACAATATGGGGGTAATAGGGGCACAACAATATAAATAGGGGGTATAACTACAATAGTAATGGGGTAATCACTAGTATTATAGGGACCCAACATGCCCCTCTCCTTCAAAAAAGTGTTGTCCTCAACGCTTGAGCAGTTCTGGATACTTCTGCATAAAATTCTCATCCTCCCATGTGGAATCTTCAGCGGATAAGTTCTTCCACTTGATAAGATACTCTGAAATTGATCGATTTCGTAGCTGTCGAGTTCTTGTTTCTGTGATTGCTTCCGGTTCCAATATAATTTTTCCTTCCTCGTCAAGTTCTGGCAATATTGTTTGAATTGGGAGCTTGTCACCTATAACCTTCTTTAAACATGAAACATGGAAAACTGGGTGCAATCGAGAAGCTGCAGGAAGCTCCAATTTGTATGCCATAGTACCAATCTTTTCCAACACCTTGTACGGACCATAATACTTTGGTGATAATTTATTATCCTTCTTAGCTTGCTTTAGGGACATTTTCTTATATGGTTGTAGCCGTAGGAATACCCAATCACCTACATCAAAACTTCTTTCACTGCGATGTTGATCTGCCTGTTGTTTCATTCTATTTTGTGCCAACACGAGGTTATCCTTTAAGAGTTGGAGGACTTGTTGTTGATGTTCGATGTGATGTTCCACTGCCTGAACCTTAGAATTTTCTCTTAAATATGATGTGATGGATGGTGGTTGATACCCATAAAGTGCCATAAATGGGGTCATTTTTGTTGCTGTATGGAAGGAAGTGTTATACCACCATTCAGCCAGAGGCAACCATTTGACCCATTGTGTCTGTTTATCAGATACAAAGCAACGAAGATATCCTTCCAAACATTTGTTTACTATCTCAGTTTGCCCATCAGATTGAGGATGATAAGATGAGCTATGAGCTAACTGAGTACCAAGACAAGAAAATAATTCTGTCCAAAAATTTCCAGTGAAAATGGGATCTCTGTCACTTACAATAATCTTTGGGTTTCCATGTAGCTTTTGAACTGTTTCCATAAATGCAGTAGAAACTGTACTGGCTTTAAATGGATGTGATAATGCACAAAAGTGTGCATACTTGGTAAGTCTGTCAACTACCACCATGATGACACTCTTTCCCTCAGACTTGGGTAAACCTGTGATAAAATCCATTGAAACCTCCTCCCAACGTTGGCTTGGAATGGATAAAGGTTGTAATAGACCTGGTGTCTTAATTGTTTCAACTTTATTTTGCTGGCAAACCAAACATTCCGCCACAAACTTTTGAATATCTGATTTAAGGCCATCCCAAAAAAATTCCTTCTTAACCCTGTGGTAAGTTTTTAAAAATCCTGAGTGCCCTCCTAAGGGAGAAGTGTGCAATTCCATAAGAATCTTTTGTTTTAGCTGGGAATTCTTACAGAGGTATAAGCGATCTTTGTACCATAACGAATCATTTTGCCAGCTAAATGTATCAGAAGTACTGGAATCTTGTTGTAGCTTTTGAATAAGTGCCCACACTTCTTCGTCATTCTTCCATTCCTCCCTTGCTTCGTTTATCCAATCTGGTTGGATAATAGAAATGGCACACAACAATGCTTCCACATCCTCATCCTTTCTTGAGAGTGCATCTGCCACCACATTTTGCTTCCCTTTTTTGTAGATGATTTCAAAGTCATAACCCAACATCTTTGTGACCCACTTTTGTTGCTCTTCAGAGGATAATCTTTGTTCTAAAAAGTATTTAAGGCTATCATGATCCGTTTTTACCTTGAAGTGTCTTCCCATTAGGTAGGGTCGCCATTTCTTAAGTGCATGGAGTATTGCCAACATTTCCTTCTCATAAATAGCTTTGTTTAAAAACTTTCCCTTGATTGGACGACTTTCAAAAGCAATGGGTCTTTCATCTTGCATTAGAACAGCACCAATTCCATTTCCTGAAGCATCACATTCCACAATAAAGGTTTTTGTGAAGTCCGGTGTAGCTAAGACCGGTGCTTGGCACATTGCCTCTTTAAGATGTTCAAAGGCCTTTGTTGCTTCCGAAGTCCATGAAAATGAATCTTTCTTCAATAATGTTGTTAGAGGTGCTGCTATTCTCCCATAATTCTTAACAAACTTGCGATAATACCCTGTCAACCCAAGAAATCCTCGCAGATGCTTTATGGATGTGGGGATTTTCCATTCCTTAATGGCTTTAATTTTGCTAGGGTCTACCTTAACTCCTTCATGAGATACAATATGACCCAAATATTCCACCTCCTGGACTCCAAAGAAACATTTGGATCTTTTTGCATATAATTGTTTCTCCTCCAATAGTTGTAGCACCCTGTCAACATGTTCAACATGATCCTTCCAAGACTTGCTGTAGATTAGTATATCATCAAAAAATACTAACACAAATTTTCTAAGGAATGGTTTGAAAATTGAATTCATCAAACCTTGAAATGTTGAAGGTGCATTGGTAAGGCCAAAAGGCATGACCAAAAATTCATAATGACCCTCATGAGTTCTAAATGCTGTTTTCGGAATGTCTTCAATCTTCATTCTGATTTGATGATATCCCGAACGAAGATCCAACTTGGTGAAGTAAATTGATCCATGCAATTCATCCAGTAATTCATCAATAACAGGAATGGGGAACTTATCTTTAATAGTGAGCTTGTTGAGCTCCCTATAATCTGGACACATGCGCCATGATCCATCCTTCTTGTGCACCAATACTACTGGAGCTGAGAAAGAACTTTGACTCGGTTGAATTATACCAGCCTCTAGCATTTCTGCAACCATACGTTCAATTTCACTTTTTTGGACATATGGATATCTGTACGGCCTGATGTTTGGAGGAACACTTCCTGGAATCAGATGAATAGCATGATCATGATCACGCATAGGTGGGAGACCTTTGGGAGTCTCAAATACCTTGGAATGATTGTCCAGGACTTTTTGGAGATCTGGAGAAATAGATGATTCCAATGTGGAAACATCTAGCGAACATAATTGTGCAATTACACCTCTTTGCTCCTTTTTTAGAAGCTTTGTCATGACATTAGAGCTGATTATCTTTCCTGGTTTCCCTGCAATACCCCTTAATTCAACTTCCTTTCCTTCCACAAAAAATTTCATGAAAAGTTCTTGAAAATTAAAAGCTATTGTACCCAAGGATTGTAGCCATTGGACTCCTAGTACAACATCAGCACCTCCCATTGGAATGGAAAGCATTGGGCTAGTCAATACATATTCTCCCATGGATAGCTTGATATTATGGCACTTTCCAGAACAATTTATTGTTCCTCCATTTGCAATCATCACTTGACACTCTGGTGCTGGATATAGGAAGCAATTCAATTCTTTTGCTACCCTACAATGAATAAAATTGTGGGTGCTTCCTGAATCAATCAACACTATTACCTTTTTCTTCTTGATTTGTCCTTCTATCTTGATGGTTTGAGGAGTGGTAATTCCCGCCAATGCATTACAAGATATGGTCGGATTTATTTGTTCTTCATCTAGGCTTTGTTCCTGGAATATATCCTCTTCTTTTGACCTTTCTTGCTCCTTTTCTTCTTCCTCTTCACAATCTATGTAGAATAATTTCTTCTCAGCACACTTATGACCTTTTGTGTATTTGCTATCACAATTGTAACAAAGCCCTTTTGCTCTTTTTTCTTCCAATTGTTGTGGTGTCAACCTTGTAGGTTGTGGAAGACTATGGGCAACAACACTTCCGTCTTTATAGTTGTGAATGGTATGCTTCCTAGTTGCCATAATTTTGCTTTCCATTTTTCTTGCTAACCTGAATGCCTTCTCTAATGAATCAGGTTCCCAAAGGCGCACATCATGTTGGATATTATCCTTTAAAGACCCTATGAACACATCAATCCTATGCTCCTCTGGAATATCTTTTACCCTTATGTTCAATTTTTGGAACTCCTCAATGTGCTCCATTATTGAACCCTTTTGTTTGAGACTTATCAATTGGCTAAAAAAAGTGTTGCTTTTTGTATCCTCATAATGTGCTATCAATTCTTCCGTAAAAATTGCCCAAGTGATAAATTGTTTACGAGAACAAAGCCATTGATACCATACAAACTGATTTGGTTCCAAATATAAAGTTGCCATACGTACCTTTTGTGTGTTTTGCACATTATTGAGATCGAAGAATTGCTCCATCTGTAATATCCATGTGGCGGGATCCTTGCCATCAAACTTCCTCATATCGATTTTTGGAACATGGTGAGTCTTCGATCCAACATTAGAGTCTATGGAATCATGATTAACATTTCTTTTGTTCTCATCATGAGTTTCCTTTACTACCTTTTCACCATTAGTGACCCTTTCTTGTAGCAATTTCTTCAATTCATCCATCTTATCATCCATGTCATCAATTTTAGCGTCCATGCCATTCACCTTAGCTTCCATGCCATCCATCTTAGCTTCCATGCCCTTTATCTTAGATTCCACGCCATTTACCTTAGATTCCACGCCATTTATCTTAGATTCCACGCCACTTATCTTAGCTTCTGTTAGCTTTTGTGAGCGTGACATTTGTTGCACTTGTTCTTGTAATTTTGATATATCATGTAGCATTTCTTCCTCTTCTTCATGAGTCATGCTAGAGCTTTCAGGTTCCTTACTAGGTGTTTGCATTTTCTTTCCTCGGGGCATCAGTTACCGATAATAATGTTTTACTATGCCCTTTGAATTCCGTTAAACCAAGCTTACACAAAAAAAAAAAAAAAAAAAACTACACACCTTTTTTCACTTTATAGAAGTCTGATATTGAATCTGATGTATCTCTGTAATTTCGGATCATCCAATTCTGAAATTGCTACCTGTAGTAGCCTTCTGCGTCCTCTTTCCAATGCCACAAGTCTGAGCCAAATTGGATTCTCCAAGGAAGAGTTATGTGAAATCTCCCACAGTGACTTGCTTTTAGACTGGTTCAGTAGAGCGAACTTGTACGACGTGCCACGAGTCACTGTTTCAACCTTTGAATCTGAAACACACATACAAAAAACTACAGTCCGTCCTCTTTCTGTACCTTCTTACGAAATTTCAATCCGATCCCCAGAGAGAAAGTTATGACGATTTTCCCCAGGTCACCTGTTTTGAATGTAATTCAGGAGTCTGCAAAAAGACCAACTTCCTCAGATCATATCTCCGCAAATATCGCGCGAAAAGCTCTGAAATTCGGACCCAAGGTTCAGCGTGATTTTTCTCAAATGGGTTTTTTTTGCGACTTCTGAAACATCACAGAAAAAATGTTATAGCGAAAATTCCACGATGACCTGTTTGGAGCAGCGAAACCCTAGAATCCAAAGCTCTGATACCAAATGTTATGAAACCAGCTCACAAAAAGATAGAAAAGAGAGATCCACGCCTTAGAATTCAGCCTCTTCGAGGGGGCAACCTCCTTTACATTACATAAATGAACAATTCTTGGATGATACAAATGACAAAACCTCCTTTCTATATATAGGAGTCTAAGGAGTCACAATATAATCTCGCTGACCTAACAATAATAATATAAAGCCACAAAAATAACAATAGAGGGATTCTATGGGGCACAGAAATAACAATGTGGGGGTAATAGGGGCACAAAAATATAAATAGGGGGTATAACTACAATAGTAATGGGGTAATCACTAGTATTATAGGGACCCAACAGGTAATCATGCAGTCAATGCATAATAGCGTTTATTTATTTATGGTCAAACTAAAAAATAACAATCTTATTTGTTTATATAAACTAGCCTAGATCCATCTTAACCCCAGATCTACCAAATGTCCATAGCATCAAATCTCTTAAGGTGCAAAGCTCTTTTAGAATGCAAAAACATTTGATCGCTCTCTGCCTTTGGTAAATCCAAAGTTAAGATAAGTCTAGATTGATTTTTAAGAAAATAAAAATTATCCCTTAATATAAACTATTATTTTGAAAAATTAAAATAAATTTTATAACTCTTAAAACATTTTTTTACCTTTCTTAAATTAATTTTATTTATTATAATTTTAATTTTCATCATTTGATATATATATATATATATATGTGCCAAAAAAATTATAATGATTATTAATTATGATATAATTTATACTAACAACAAATTTAAATTTTTGAATGGTAGCTTGAAATTTGGAAGTTTTTTAAAAATATCCTCTTTGCACTAATGGTAAATGTCTAGTTACTAATCCTAGAACTTTTCATATTTTTATATTTTAAAAATTCACATGTTTCATGCCAACGTTTTATTTATTATCGTAATATTTTATGACGAAATGTGAAGTGTAAATAGAAATATATTATTAAAATAATTTGCTTAGGATGATATTTAAAGTATTAAATAAAAATAATGTGATACAATAAGTATATTAAAAGAAAGTAATATTTTGAGGTGCTTGATGGGAGATCGAATACATTGGAGACTCTCAGAAGTTTACGGTTTGTAGGAATTTGGGGGGTGTCCATGGAAGCACACAGGGGAGGGAGCTCCAATCTCTCCTATAGGCAGGCCGTGGCTAGTCGAGGAAAGAAACCATTAGAGAGTGTTATAGGGCCTTCAAGTGAGGGGACAAGGATTATAGAAGAGGAACATGATTCAAACAAGACAAAGGAGAATAACACCAACAAGGAAAATGAACAAGATGACAAGGAACATGGAGTGAATAGAAAATCACAAAAAGGGCCATGTAAACCCAAAGTTGAGGTCACTCCCAGAGTAGTTTTAAATGATCCTGCCTTGCAAGTGCATAGAGACCACATGAGGACATATGCTATAATTTGTAAATTCATGGGAGTATGGCCCACTGAAAAAGATTTACAGTCATGGATTAAATATAGCTGGAAACCAAAAGGGAGCATTGACTTACATCTTGGGTCTAAGGGTTTCTTTACGGTAGTCTTCACAAATATTGAGGACAAAGACAAAGTGTTTGAAGGAGGGCCCTACTTCTTTGTAGCAGCAAGCCTTTATATGAGACCGTGGATGATGAACTTTGTCCATGAGAGAGAAACATTCACTTCTGTCCCAGTCTGGGTAAGACTCTACTCGTTACCCCTTGATTACTAGCAAACGGAATCGCTATCTGCTATAGGAAACAAGTTAGGGCGTTTTGTCAAAACTTCTGAAGCCACCAAGAAGGGTAAGTACACTTCCTTTGCAAGAATTTGTGTGGAGATGGATCTCTCTGGAGCTCTTTCGAATGAAGTCATCTTAGAAGTCTTAGATGAAGAATGGGTGCAAACAGTTGACTATGAACATATTCCTTCAAATGTCGAAAATGCCATGAGCATGGGCACCTATTTAGAGACTACCCTATCAGCAAAATAGAGAACAAAAGTAAGGAGAACACTAAGAAAGATACTGAAGGCTTTCACAAAGTGGCTCATAAAGGAAAAGGGAGCAAGAGGGGGCCAAAGCAGCAACAGAAAGAAGGATCACAAACTAATCTGAATAGATTCCAAGTTCTAGAAGAAGAAGAAGAGATATCAAAGATAGATCAGGTAATGGAAGGAAACCTAGGAGAAAAGGAGAAAGAGAAAGAAACAACTCAAACACAGGATAGTATCAAATAGAAAGAAACTATGATTAGCGATGCAGAACCGAAGATGGACCAAGAAATGACCCAGAGTGAGATGGAAACGGAAGATCATGAACTGCTGGAGATTCTTGACAGAGAACACCTAGACCTGGAAGGATTCTTGAAACAGGGGACTATGAGTGGGTAGACTCTTTACCGCCAGAAGAATTTAACAAGGTACAGTAGCTATTCCTATGGAAATCTCAGGCTATAGGGCTGGACAGACAAGGAAAAAGTGAAAGGTAGGGCAACGAGGGTGCGAAAATCATGAAAAACACACCAAGATTAGCTCCCAAAATTCTAGGGAAGAAAAGAGGCAGGAAAAAACAGAACGAGTTATTGATGGAATGTGGAAAGCTAATGATAGATTCAGGTAAGATGAAAAATCTAACCAGCTACTCCTTCACAAATTTTAATAATGAAGTTTATATCTTGGAATATTAGAGGTCTAGGTAGCAAGAGAAAACAAAGATTTCTTAGCAATAGAATGAAACAAGAAGCTTCCGATATGATCTTTATCCAGGAAAATAAATGTTCCATAAAAAAAGTAAGAGAAATCCACAACAAATGGCTCAATCGATTTGAGTTTCTAGATGTTAAAGCAGATAACACAGCAGGGGGCATACTCACCCTTTGGAATCCCCAAAAGATTGATATTATTGATGCTGAGGCATCTAGGAATTATTTATCGGTGGTCATTCAACCAGTGGGAGATAGGGAGACCTATCTGGTCACAAATGTCTATGGCCCTCAAAGAATGGATGACAAAATTAGATTTCTCAATTCTCTTATTGAACTTAGAGACAGATATGTAAATGTACCTTGGATCTTGTGTGGGGACTTCAACATGATAAAATCACTTTCAGAGAAAAAAGGAGGAACTAGAACTTTAAGTAGAGACTCCACAGCTTTTCAAACATTTATAGACAGCAGGAAACTAGTTGACACTGACATGAGTAATGGTAGCTTCACTTAGAACAATAAGAGAGGAGGTGAGTCTCAAGTAGCCTCAAAGTTAGACAGATTCATAATCTCAAAAGATCTCATGCTCACTAACAAGGAAATGATAGCGAGAATTCTACCCTTTGGAGGCTCGGATCATTGGCCTGTTCAACTAGAAGTTCAGGGCATTGGTATCCCCAGAAACAAACCTTTTAGATTTGATAAAATCTGGCTATCCCACCTAGACTTCATCAGCAACATTTCAAAATGGTGGACAAAAGATCTGAATATCCAAGGCACTAGTATGTTCCTGCTTCACAAAAGATTTAGGCATATCAAGCTCAGTCTTAAAGATTGGAACAAGAATGTTTTTGGGAATATTTTTACAGCAAAAAAAGCTATGGAGGATAAAATACAGGAACTCAATCAAAAAATTATCACTGATGGCTTTGATATTGAGAGAAATGATCAGGTAACCAAACACCATCAAGAATGGGAGAATTTATGTCAACAGGAGGAAATATTCTAGAAGTAGAAATCCAGAATTCAATGGCTGAAAGAGGGGGAGCGTAACACTAGATTTTTCCATAGATCTACCATAGCGAATAGATCTCATAATAGAATATCCTTGATCAAGGACAAAGGCAGTAATCTGCTTAATTCCCATGAAGAAATAGAAGAAGTGCTAGTCCAACACTTTCATGGAATAACACAAGAAACTAGTTCAGACAGAGAGCATTTCATCAGAGATTTAATAGGGCATATCCCCAGACTGGTAACGAGAGGATAATATTAATCTCAACAGACCAGTTTCAGAAGAGGAGGTCAGTCAGGTCATCAAAGAGATGCAGAATGGTAAAGCGCCAGGCCCAGATGGTTTCAACGTGGATTTCTTCAAAGCATGTTGGAATATAGTTAAACGGGATATTCTGGAAGTGGTGGAAGACTCCAGGGTGAATAGAACTATTTTGAAGGCACTCAACACTTCCTTCATTGCTCTAATCCCTAAACAGGATAATGCTCAAACTCCTGACAAATACAGACCCATAGCCCTGTGCAATGTGGTTTACAAGATAATATCCAAGGTAGTTGCCAATAGACTCAAACCACTTCTTCCTTCGCTAGTTTCTGTGGAGCAATCTGGATATGTGGAGGGCAGGCAAATTCTCAATAACATCATTCAGGCACATGAGGTGGTGCACTCTTTGACTAGTAACAGGAAGGCTGGTATGATTATGCAATTGGATCTAGCCAAAGCTTATGATAAGCTGAATTGGACATATATTAGGAAGGTCCTTATTGCTTTTGGGTTTGATCATAATTGGGTTAGATGGGTCATGGCCCTGGTAACTTCTTCCAACTTCTCAATTCTGGTCAATGGTTCTCCTTCCAAGACCTTCTCTCCTTCTAGAGGCCTAAGGCAGGGTGATCCTCTCTCACCCTTTCTCTTCATCCTCATGATGGAAGGGCTGGGTCGGTTAATCAAGCATACCAAAGAGGTTGGCAATATCAAAGGCCTCCAACTTTCAGAGAATGGGCAGGCTTTGACCCATCAACAATTTGTTGATGACACTATGCTGCAAGGAATCCCCACGGTTAAAGAAGCTTTAGTGTACAAGCATATCCTGTCTGTCTTTGCCTTGGCTACAGGTATGGAAGTTAACCTTTCCAAATCCAATATTTTTTTCTTTAACACCAATATTGCTATTCAGAAAAATATCTCTAGGATTCTAGGTTTTCAAAGGGATGTCCTCCCATCCAAATATCTGGGAGTTCCTCTCACAGATAAGCCTCTGAACAAGGGCATATGGGAACCAATGATTAATAAGATGCAGGATAAAATTAGAAAATGGACCTATAGACCTTTAAACTTGGCTGGTTGGTTAGTACTCACAAAAGCTATCCTTCAAGCAATTCCTATCTTTATGCTATCTGCCCTTCCAACACCAAAAGGAGTGTTGCATCATTTTAGGAACATCCAAAGAGATTATCTCTGGGGCAATGGGGAGGAAAGAAAAAAATGGGCCTTGGTAACCTGGGAGAAGATTTGTATACCTAAAAAATATGGAGGTCTTCCACTGGATGATTCGGAAGCACTGAGCAAAGTTTTAGGGGCGAAATTATGGTGGCTCCGGGTAAAGGAACTAAAGGCACAGTGGGCTAGAATCCGGAAGGAAAAATATGCTAGCAATTGGCAAGATAATGATATAATAAGAATGTCTAGTATCATTAAGGGATCACATATCTAGAACAAAGCCTGGGGAAATAGAGAGTTAGTACAAAATAACTTCTTCTGGGAAATAAGAGATGGTGAGCTGGCTTTGTTCTGGGAAGACAAATGGCAACAAGAACCTATACTATGGAGAGAGAACCTAGTGGACCTGAAGGAAGATACAGATACCAAAAGATTAATTAAGGTAAAAGATTTTAGAGATCGAATCAGCAGTGAAGGTAAATGGAGAGCCTGGAAAAAGCTGGAATATAGGGAAGATAGCCCACTGAAAGCCAAAGCGGAGGCACTTCTAACATTGTTGGAACAAAGAAAAATTTTAGTGACAGGGGGGCAAGACCTACTCAGATGGGGAAATAATGCTGCAGGCACCTTCAATCTCAACGAAGCAAAACACATACTCCTTGAGCTGGATTCTAGTGAATAGGATAGGGTTTGGAAGAACATATGGAGACATCAAGGCTGGATGAAAATTAAGCTCTTCATGTGGTTGGTGCTTCATAGGAAAATTTTGACATGGGACAACATTCGGAAGAGGGGTGTCATGGGCCCATCCAGATGCCGGCTATGTGAAACACAAGAGGAAACAATGGAACACCTGCTTAATAATTGTATCTTCACCTCTTGGGTGTGGGATGCTTTTTCTTCTAACTTCTAGCAGGCAGACAGGAACAATGAAAGCATCATTAAAACCCTAATCAATTGGAGACACAACTTCTCTGATTTGGAATTTCTAGGCTTTGCTTGGGATTTAACGCCAGGTTTCATAATTTGGACAGTTTGGAAAGAAAGGAACAACAGAATCTTCAAGAATGTGAAAAGTTCCCCTCAACGCCTACTCGAACAAATATTAAGGCATCTTAAGGAGACTGTTAGCACCATTGTGCGTTCTATGCCTAAGAATCCTCCCTCTATAGCAGAAATGTAGATTCTGCTTAAGTTAGGTTTGCAGGGGTTTATTCCGCATAGCCTGGACAGTAAGGTTTTGAGGATGGATTCTAAATTGGATTACTGGCATCCTCCCCCTCAGGGTTTTCTGAAATTCAACATTGATGGGGCTTCCAAAGACAACCCGGGTACCACTGGCTATGGCGGGGTACTTAGGGATGATAATGGTAGTCTCCTTTACATTTTCCATTTCCATTTGGGAAGAGCCACCAACAACATGGTGGAACTTCTGGCTCTTAAGCAATGTCTGGAAATTTAGAAGCAGAATAACATACAAAATGTTATCATCGTGGCGGACTCTGAGCTGATCATAAACTCAGTCAAAAGAATAAGCTATGGTACAGAGCTGGAAAAAGTCTCTAAACATTGGAGACTACTCCAAGTCTTTCAGAGGATCCAGATTCATCTCCAGGGTGTCCGCACGGTGATTTTTAACCATGTGCGAAGAACTACTAACAAATTGGCAGACATTTTGGCTAATCTGGGAGTACTTAGTACTAAAAGTAGGGTGGTGCTGAAGTGGCCTTTGTTTCCTCTCTCCAGATTGAAGATGCAATGTTACGACCCGGTGGAAGAAGATATAATGGTGTTTCGTCACAAAGGCTTGGGGGCGGAGTCTTGTTGATTCAGTTTTTATGCAGGTTTTTCTCTAGAACAGGATCTTTTTGGGGATGAAGGTTACCGTCGACCTCCCTAGACTTAGACAGTACTATCTCAGATGTGTCAATTGGAAGCTGATATGCAGTTACAATGCTGTGGAAAGCGGGCCGAACAATAGGGTTCCCATTAGTCACTGGTTCCTTAACCCGCAGAGGACTGTTCATGACAAGAACTGGATCATCGGCTTTCCTGGCAGCCGTTATTCCCCCGTTTTCATCTCGAAGTTTTCAATTTAGCCTGAGAGGTGGTTTGACGGCCATCACAAGCCCTTTGCACAGGAAGTGGTTTTGTGGAATCAGGAGCGATTCCACTCACCACGTTACACGTGGCAGGGTACAGTGTTAGAATACTGCCCTCATCGCGCATTAATCTTCAGTGGGTTAGGCCCGCACGATATGGTCCTGGGCCGTTGGATCTGGAAGGACAGATCAACGGCCAGGAACAAGCGGGCTTGTTTGTGGGTCCAGGGTGGCCGCCGTGTGAGTATCCTTCGAGCTATTTGGCATTGCGAAATCATCCTCCACCATATGATCTGGCAGGGAGGTTCTATGTTCAAAGCTAGCTCTGAGGATCAAGTTAACATTTCTCCTCGGCAGGTTATGTGTTTTGTTGGAAATTAGTGGTGTTCGCGTGTTCATGATATTCATGAGTATTACCCTATTTCATCACTAGGTCTGTCTCCTTTTTGTGCGGGGTAACTTGTGTACTTTTCATGAACTTAGCAATTTTTTGGGACATTGTAGGTTAGGCTTCTAGCTCGAGTCCATCGGTTGGTTTTGGTCGATTGTACTATGGCCCATAGTTCCTTTGGGAAAGATGTACATTATGTAAGATATTTTAAGTTTTAATGAAATAGAAGGATCGACTCTTGCCTCAGCGAAAAAAAGTAAGTAATATTTTAATTAAATTAAAAATATCATGACAAAAAAATAGGAGTAAAATTGAAAGATGATAAGTAAAAAATAACTAAAAACATGAAATTAATTAAAAGAATTGAATAATTGAAAAAGATAAGGATTGTGAAAGATAAACGTATATCCGTTTTAAAATATTATTTAAAATAAAAAAGTTTATAATAAAAAGAGTGCAAAACATATAAAATAATAAAGTAAAAAAATACAAATTAAAAAAAGAAAAAAAGAGATAATTGAAAAGTTATAAAAGGGAAGAATCTAATTTATATTATTTACTAGTACAATTACATTAAAAATATTAATCTGGTTGAAATAAGTCAAAGGCTTCATTTGTATTTACCAGTGATAAATATATAACAATAATATTATAAACCCAAGGTGTTAATACTAGAACCTCAAGGGAATAATATAAACCCAAGGGATTATTACTAAAAACCTTAGGGTTTATATTCCTTTGGGTTTTGTATTAATTCCTTGGGTTTATAATATCAATCCCTTGGGTATATTAATTTAAGTGTTCATATTCCTAGGGTATAATATTATTCATAGGTTTATAATATTAATCCCTCGGGTGGTTGATAAACATCGATAGGCGTATGTCAACTACAATTATAAATACACATCAATATTTATATACATTTATATGAACTTCCATATACAATATTTTTCGTTTATATATATGAAATTTACATTATTGTGCATATTAGTATATTAATGTATTTAAATATAAATTAGTATATTAATTTATTAAATGTACATTATTGTGCATTAATGTACTTTAGTGCATATTAATGTACTTAACTGTATATACATTACTATTATGCAAACTAATGTATATTAATTAAACTACATTGATGTATAGTAATGTATATTAATGTACATTAATGCACTACCAAAACCACATTAAAAATATTAATGTCATTGATATAGCCAAAGGCTTCATTAAAACCCTAGGGTTTATATTCCCTTGCATTTTTAGTATTAATCCCTTGTGTTTATTATTCCCTGGGTTTATAATTGCTTCGATTTTTAGTATTAATTCCTTGGGTTTATAATCCCTTTGGTTAAAATTATTCCCTTGGGTTTATAATCCCTTTGGGATTTGGTATTGTACCCTAGAAATATGAACCCTTAGATTAATAGACCCAATGGATTGATAAAATAAACCCAAGGGAATACAAACCCTAGGGTGAATAGTATTAGTCCCTTGAATTTATTATCCCTTGGGTTAGTATGGTTGACCATGGTTGATTTCCATATCGATACAATCCTTGTCACAATGCAACATTGGATCATGCTTGACCATGCTTAACCATGATTGATTTTCATATCAAGACAATCTTTGTCACAATGCGACATTATACCATGGTTCATATTGACATAATCCTTCTCACAATGTGACTTTGGACCATGGTTGATCATGCTTAACCATGGTTAATTTTCATATCAAGACAATCTTTGTTACAATGCGACATTCGACTATAGTTGACCAAGATTGACCATGGATGACCATGTTTGATTTAATAAAACATTGTTGACCATGTTTGACCATCGTTGACCATGATTATCATATTGAGACAATATTTGTAATAATGTGGCATTGTACCATGGTTGAGACAATGATTGATTTGCATATTGAGATAATCTTTGTCACAATGTGACGTTGGTCCATGGTTGACCACGATTGATTTTATAAAACATGGTTAACCATGATTGACCATGAGTATCGTATTGAGACAACCTTTGTCAAAATGCAATGTTAGACCATGGTTGTGACAATGATTGATTTTCATTTTGAGACAATCTTGTCACAATGCAGCATTTGACCATGGTTGACCATGATTGATATTATAAACCCAAAGGATTATAAACATAAGGGAATAATATTAAACCCTAGGAATATGAACCCTTAGATTAATAAACCAAAGAGATTTATAATATGAACGCAAGGGACAAAAATTATAAACCCGAGGTATATAAACCCTAAGATAAATATTATAAACCCTAAAATATACATGGTTGACATGGTTGATTTCCACATGGAGACAATCCTTGTCATAATGCAATGTTGGACCATGTTGACTATTCTTGACAATGAGTGATTTTCATATCGAGAGAATCTTTCGCATAATGCCTCATTGGACCATGGTTGACAATGGTTGATTTTCATATTGAGACAATATTTGTCACAATGTGACATTTGACCATGGTTGGCTATGATTGATATTATAAACCCAAGGGATTAGTACTAAAATCCCTTGGGATTATGAACCCAAGGGGATAATATTAAACCCAAGGAACTAATATTATAAAGCTAACATGTATTCTAAAACAATGTTATAAATACTAAAATAAACATGGTTGTCCATGGTTTATTTTCATGTTGAGACAATCCTTCTCACAATGTGACGTTGGACCATGGTTGAACATGATTAACCATGGTTAATTTTCATATCAAGACAATCTTTGTCACAATGTGACATTCGACCATGGTTGACCACGATTGACCATGGATGACCATACTTGATTTTATAAAACTTGGTTGATCAATGTTGACCATGATTATCATATTGAGACAATCTTTTTAATAAAATGACGTTGGACCATGGCTGAGACAATGATTAATTTTCATATTAAGACAATCTTTGTCACAATGTGACGTTGGTCCATGGTTGACCATGATTGATTTTATAAAACATGGTTAGTCATTGTTTACCATGATTATCTTATTGAGACAATATTTGGCAAAATGTGACGTTAAACCATGGTTGAGACAATGATTTATTTTCATTTTGTGACAATGTTTGTCACAATGTGATGTTTGACCATGGTTTACCATGATTGAATTTAGAAAACATGGTTGACCATGATTGATAGTATAAACCGAAGGGATTATAAACCTAAGGGAATAATTTTAAACCCTAGGAATGTGAACCCAAGGGAATAATTTTAAACCCTAGGAATATAAACCCTTCGAATAATAAACCCAAGTGACAAAAATTATAAACCCAAGGGAATAATAAACCCAAGTGACAAGAATTATAAACCCAAGGTATATAAACACTAAGATAAATATTGTAAACCCTAAAATAAACATGGTTGACTATGGTTGATTTCCATATGGAGACAATCCTTATCACAATGTGACATTGGACCATGGTTGATTATGCTTGACAATGATTGATTTTCATATCAAGACAATCTTTGGCACAATGCATCATTGGACCATGATTGATTTTCATATTGAGACAATATTTGTCACAATGTGACATTTGACCTCGGTTGGCTATGATTGACCAGGGTTGATTGTGATTGACCATGGTTGACCAATTGACATTATAAATGTAAGGGAATAATAAACCCAAGGGATTGATATTATGAACCCAAGGGATTAATACCATAACCCATTACGATTATGAACCCAAGGTAATAATCCTTAGGGAATAATATTAAATCCTAGGAATATGAACACTTCTATTAATAAACCAAAGGGATTGATATTATGAACCCAAGTGAATAATAAACACGAGATAAAAATTATAAACCCAAGGCATATACACCCTAAGATAAATATTATAAACCCTAAAATATACATGGTTGACCATGGTTGATTTCCATATGGAGACAAGCTTTGTCACAATGTGATGTTGGACCATGGTTTACCATGCTTGATTAATTTTCATATGGAGACAATCTTTGTAACAATATGACAATGGAACATGGTTGATTTTCATATTATGACAATCTTTGTCACAATGCGACATTTGAACATGGTTGACCTTGGTTGACTACGATTGACCATGGTTAACCATGATTATGATCTAGGTGGATATTGGTGGCCATCCACCTATTCCACTTGGACCACCACCATTGTTTCTTTCAGTTTTCCTGTTTCCTTATTTGTAGCACAATTTACTATTTTTGGCAGTTTTCGGGTCCTAAACTTCCAAAGCTGTCTTGAGGCACTAAACGAAGATTTTTGTAGTCCTCGGATAGATCTTTCTAACGAGGTATTGTGCGCATCAAATGGAGATCATATGCCAAAGTTACAACCCCAAGAAGTTGATATACCAATTTACCCAAACGAGGCCCATAGTTTGGCGCTTCATCTCCTAGGGTTTGGTTTTTGGATGTTTAGGGTTTTCCATTGTTTCTCCATAATAAATAGGCCTTCAAGCCTCATTGTAACACAGAGTTCAGAGGCATGTAGCTGCCACATCTCTTCTCATAGGTAAGCTACCATCACCCGAACTAGTCTTATTTCCATTCTGTTTGTAAGCATATTTCAGTATTTGATATTAATGAAATGAAGTGTTTTTTCTACTGCATCTTTGTATTTATGGTTATATCTGTAATTTGTTGCATTCTTGTTTAAAACTGGATCAGTGGTATTAGAGGGGTATGCTCTTTCTCTGTTTTCTTTGCATGTCCCCAACGAGGTCGAGATATAAGGAGTTAGGGCTTGAAATGGTTGAACCTTTGCAAGACCAGCCTCGCAAATCCTGACGGCCTCCCATGACGGATGAAAATAAAGACAAGGGGGCAAGAGATCTTATCAAAATCTTGCTCGAAGAAGCCCTCGAGTGACAAAGGAACACGATGATGGATAACTTTGCTCAGATCCTTCAGCGGCTACCCAAGGGTGACACATCTACTTCTAGCAGATACTTTGGAAGCACCACACCCTTTAAGGTACAAGTTAACTTTGACATTCCCATATTTGAGGGTCAGATAGATGTAGACGTTGTAGATAAATGGGTAAATATGCTAGAAGGATATTTTTCCATTCATGATTTTTCCAGCTGGGAAAAGATCACTTTTTCACTTCTCAAAGCAACCATCCACATCAAGGACTAGTGGGAAACCTACTGTGAGCAGAAGGATGAAAGTACGAAATCACTGTTTTCAGCCACACCCACTTGGAACTTGTTTCAGAATTCCATCAAGGAGCAGTACTACCCTGGCGGGATCTATGAGGATAAATACATAAAGTGGACAACGCTGCGACAAGGAAGGGACCAAGACGTTTGAGAGTTTACCAATGTCTTTCCTACCCTTCGCACGAAGTTGGGTATTAAGGATTCTAAGAAGAATTTGGTTCTCAAGTATTGCGGCTACTTGCACAGGTACATCTAGGACATGATGGAATTCCTAGACATCTCCTCGCTTGGCACAGCATACCGATATGCCGTCAAGATTGAGAAAATTTTTAAACAGAAGAAGCGAGACTTTGGATCTGTGAATCCAAAGCAAGGGAAAGGTTCCCCCAAACTGCAAAACAAAGGACAAAGCCAAGGTGAGGTGGCCTAGGACAGCCCATAAAAGCTGCAAGTAAAGAAAAATGCCGTGAAGATGAAGAAGGACACGGGAAGGCGGTGTGAGTTCCATAAGAGCTCCACTCACAACAGAAGTGAGTTTCGAGCCAAGAAGTCATTGGTGGCTGAGCTAAAGGCTTTGGAATTAGATGCATGTTCTGACTCTAAGTCGGAACTCGACAAGGAGAATGACAAAGGGAAGAAGTTTATCAATGTAGAGCCCAACACCACTATTGCCACCATGAAGATCCAGAAGGAAGAACCTGAAGATCTAGAGGAGAAGGAGCGCCTCTTCCACTCCCAAATGTGGGTAAAGGGTTCCCCGCTATAGTTCATTGTCAACAGCGGGAGCCAAAAGAACCTCATTTCGGCAGAGGTTGAGTTGGGCTTACCGACCATAGCACATCCACAATTGCACACCATCGGGTGGCTTCACCAAGGACAGGATCTTCGGGTGAGCTAGCAGTGCTACCTTCCATACAAAATCAAGCCCTTCAGGGATGAGGTATTATGCGACATTTCTCCCCTTAATGTTTGTGATGTATTATTAGGCCAACCATACTTATGGAAGCAACATGTTGTGTATGAGTCAAGGCCTTGTGTTGTATTGTTACTTTGGGAAATAAGTTGTACAAGATACATGAGGTAGCACCGCCTATCACCATCTCTTTGATTACTGCAAAATGATGCAATAAGGTCATTTCCAAAACCGGAAAATTTGTTTTCTTGATGATATGTCCTCATGGAAAGAAGAATATGGTGACCATGACCTCCAAACAAGGCCTCTCTGCACGGCAACAACAGATGGACAAGGTCGTGGAGGAGTACGAGGACATCTTCACCTCCCCCACAAGGGTGCCTCTACACTGTCATGTCAAGCACTCCATCAATCTGACCCCATGTGCGTCGTTGCCCAATGGACCAAATTTCTATCAGTGCTCTGTTATAGAGAACAACGAAATCAAGAGGCAAATTCAGGAGCTCCTATAGAAAGGTCACATCCATTCGAGTTCATCACCCTGTGGGAGCCCAATCATGTTGGTACAGAAGAAGGATGAGACTTGGAGACTTTGTATTGACTATTGGGTGCTGAACAAGATCATTGTTCGGAATAGGTACCCAATCCAACAGATTGATGACCTTCTGGACCAACTGAATGGGGAAAAATATTTCAGCAAGATCAACTTGAAGTCTGGCTATCACCAGGTACCAATCAAACCCTCCGATGTGTGGAAGACTAACTTCAAAGCCAAGAATGGCCTTTTCGAATGGTTGGTTATGCCTTTTAGGTTGACAAATGCTCTTGCAACCTTCATGGGGTTGATGGATGACATCTTGCAACCATTCACCAACTCATTTGTAGTGGTATATTTCAATGAAATCCTTAGCTTCATTCATAGCCATAGTTGGGAAGAACACCTCCACCACATCCAGCAGTTTCTCCAAACACTATGGCAACACAAGCTATGTGCCAATTTGGAGAAATGCACTTTTGGCATGACCCAGGTTCAATATCTAGGATGCATTATTGATGAACGAGGGGTGCATGTGGATCCAGCCAAGATCCAAGTCATTCGGGATTGGCTTGCCTTAACCACTCTGACAGAGCTCTATAGCTTTCTGGGTCTTGCCAATTTCTACCGCAGGTTCATGTTGGGATTCTCTCATATCATTTGGCCCTTGAGTCAATTCACCAAGGGAGGAGTGAAAGCAAAATTATTTTGGTATGAATCTCAATAGAAGGCATTTGTGGAGTTGAAACATCACCTCTGCTCTGCACCAGTGCTCACTTTACTAGACTTGCAACAACCATTTGAGATCGAGACAGATGCCTCTGACTATGCTATTGGGGTGGTCCTTACTCAACAGGGGCATCCAGTGGCATATCATAGTGAGACACTTTCAGACATAGTCTAGAAGTATCCCACTTATGACAAAGAGATGCATTCCATTGTGCAAGCCTGCCAACAATGGAAGCATTACATTTTGGGGAAGGAAATAGTCATCCACACAAACCACCAACCCTTATAGTTCATACAAACATAAGGGAAGTTGCAGAATGATCGCCATCAAAAGTGGTCCGCATACCTATAGTAGTTCCATTTGAATATCAAGTATAATAAGGGTAGCACCAATAATGTTGCAGACTGCCTCACCGACCACTGATCATGGCGTTAACCACCATGCTCAACTCTTGTGGGCACGAAACTTCTGATTGGCCACTTCTCTACAAAAGCGACCCAGAATTTGGCCACACATACCAGATGCTCTTAGAGGGTCAGCAAGTTCCAAATTTCCACCTCCAAGATGCCATGTTATGCCACCTAGGACACCTTTGTGTTCCTTCAAGCGAGTGAGCGAAGATTATTTGGGAAGCACACTACAATCAGGCTGCTGGGCATTTCAGGGTCGAGAAAACAGTGGAAGTACTACATAAGTATATCTATTGGGCGAATCTTCAACAAGATGTCAGGAAGTACATCAGATCCTACAGCGTCTACTTCATTGCCAAACCAACCATCAAGAAGCAAGGCGTCTATACTCCACTGCCTAACCCTAGTCTACCTTGGGAATCCATCTACATGGATTACATGTTAGGCCTTCCTTTCACTAAGCATGGCAAGGACTGTGTTTTTGTGGTTGTCGACAGATTCTCAAAGATAACCATTATGGAAGCCTACCAGAAGAATATCACAATAGAATCCACTACTAAACTCTTATTTGAACGAGTGTGGGTACACTTTGGGATCCCAAAGTCTATCATCTCAGATCAGGACAACAGGTTCCTTAGTACGTTTTGCTCCAGTCTCTGGTCGATGCTGGACACCAAGCTAACTAAGTCCACAGCTTTCCATCCCCAAATTGATGGCCAGACAAAGGTCGTCAATAGGATGATTGTACACATTCTGTGCATATACAACTCAAAGAATCCACACACATGGGATGAGAGCCTTCCCTATGTACAACACAGCTATAACCGAGCTCTCCACAGTGTTGGGTGTGGAGCCTGATTATCTTCTGTATTCAAAGGTATTGCCACATTGGACCCCAGTTCGTAATGGGGCGGCAACGCTGCCTGTAAAATATTCGCTGCAAGGGGTGTCAAAGGGGGGAGGGGGGCGGCTGATAACTTTTGGGAGCCCCCCCTGGTGGGGGGATCGGGGGAAACGCCCCCAAAGCTAAGAATAGATGTAAAATTTCCTTGTAAAATGTTGTAATTTCGTATTCAATCTAGGCTATTCATTAGGTGGAGATCTGAAGGTAGAAGTTATGTTTAATTTAGGGTTATTTGCCCTAGAAGGCAACCCCTCACTATATATGAGGGAATTGTATTGCATCTATGTAGATCTGTATTCTAAGTGAGGAAGAGAGAGGAGATTGAGAGTGAAGAGGGAATTACAATGGATCTACTGTAGGTTGTATATCTTCAGTTTATCGGATAATATAAAAAGAAGGATTGGCTATTTCTTCGTGGATGTAGCCCAAACTGGGTGAACCACATATATTTGTGTCTCTCTTGTTTTATGCGTTTTCTGTGTTTATATTTCTACAATATTTTATGTGTTCCATTGCTCTGTAATATATAATTTTCTAACAACTGGTATAAGAGCCGAAGGTCTATTTGGCTAATAAAATTGCACGAGAAAAGGATTCCTGGTTCGAGTGGGAGCAATGGTGGAAGATGGTAGGTTTAGGGTCAAAAAATTCAATGACCAAAAGTACCAGCTGTGGAAGATGCAGATGGAAGATTATCTGTATCAGAGAGATCTGTACCAACCATTGAGAGGAAAGACAAAGAAGCTGACAAGTATGATAGACACAGAATGGGATATTCTCGACAGAAAAGCACTTGGAACAATATGATTGTGCCTAGCAGCGTCGGTAGCATTTAATATTTCAAAGGAAACGACAACAGAGGGTTTAATGTCGACATTGGCCAAACTATATGAAAAACCCTCGGCCTCAAATAAGGTATTTCTTATGAAGCGTTTATTTAATATGAAGATGTTAGAAGGTGGATCTGTTGTTGATCATATAAATGAGTTTAATACAGTTACCAGTCAGTTAAGTTCTATAGGGGTAACTTTTGATGATGAAGATAGGGCTCTATTATTTCTGTGCTCATTACCAGAAAGTTGGAATGGTTTAGTTATGGCCATTAGTAGCACTATCTCTGGATCTAGTACTTTAAATATTGATGATGTTATCAGTGAAATCCTTAGCGAGGAAATGTGACGGAAAAGCTCGGTGAGACATCAGGTAATGCTTTGACTGCAGAGATTAGGGGAAGAAAAATGGAAAGAGGAAAGAGCCCTAGATATTGTAGTAAGTCAAGATAAGGTAGATCCAAGTCCAGATCGGGAATAGTGTGTTGGAAATGTGGGAATAAAGGACACTTCAAGAAAGACTGCAAGTCTTGAAAGGGAAAAGAAGGAGATGGCGTAGCAAGAAACTAATCATGAATTGAATGTAACAGGTCATGTGTTGCAAGATGCTTTCATTCTTTCATTAGAAAATATTATTGATGCCTGGGTGGTAGATTTAGGGGCCTGATTCCATGCCACACCTGATAGGAAACATTTTTATGATTATGTTCAAGGAGATTTTGGACATGTTCGATTGGGTGATGATAAACCATGTAAAATCATTGGAATGGGTACAATTTTCATAAAACAACAAAATGGAAATCAGTGGCTATTAAAGGAGGTAAGGCATGTTCCAAATCTAAAGAAAAATTTGATTTCAATAGGGCAGTTGGGAGGTGAAGGTTGCGTAACTACTTTCACAGATAAAACTTGGAAGGTCACTAAAGGATCCCTGGTATAGTGAAAGGAGGAAATGTTGGTACATTGTATTTATGCAATGGTATTTCTAATTCTGTTAATTCTTTAACCTCTATAGGAGAAGATACAGAATTGTGGCATCATAGGTTATGGCACATGAGTGAGAAGGGGATGTAGATTCTTCACTCAAGAAATATGTTGCAAGGTTTGAAGCATGTTGATGTAAAATTCTGTTAGAATTGTGTTTATGGAAAACAGAAGAGAATCAGATTCCTTAGAGTTGGGAAAGAAAAGAAGAACGAAAAATTAGAGCTTGTGCATACAGATGTATGGGGACCTACTCAAGTATCATCTCTTGGTGGCTCTCGTTATTATGTTACTTTTATTGATGATGCAACTAGGAAAACCTGGATTTATTGTATTCGAAATAAATATGATGTATTTGATACTTTCAAGAAATGGAAAGCTTTGGTTGAAAATGAGACAGGAAAAAGGTTGAAGTGTCTCATATCAGACAATGGAGGTGAATATTGCAGCAAAGAGTTTGATAGGTACTGTTCAGAGAATGGAATTCATAGATAGAAGACAATTCTAGGAACACCACAAGAAAATGGTGGGTCAGAAAGGATGAACAGGACAATCATGGAGCGTGCAAGGTGCATGATATTGCATGCAGGATTGCCTTTATAATTTTGGGCAGATGCTGTAAATACTGTTGTTTATCTAATAAATAGAGGGCCTTCAAGTTCCTTGGATGGTGGTATTCCAGAGGAGGCATGGACAGGTAAAAAGGTAAACTACTCTTTTTTAAAGACTTTTGGTTGTGAAGCCTTTGTCCACATTAATAAAGAAAATAGAACAAAGCTTGAGGAAAAATCAAAGAAATGTACCTTTATTGGATATGGTGTTAATGATTTTGGTTATCGCTTTTATGATTATGAAAAATGCAAAATCATTAGAAGTAGAGATGTCATATTCAATGAAAAGGTTTTGTATAAGGATCAGCTGTAGGAAAAGAAACAGGAAAAAGAAAACAGAGAATACACATTGCTTGACAAGATCACAAGAAAAGTAATGGCGCCTGAGAATTGTAATGATCAACAGCTGGAACAACAACCAAAACAGTAACAAGCACCTCAAACACCTGAAAGTGGTGTTAGAAGATCTACCAGGATAAGTAGAACCCCTGAATGATACACTCCTTCATTATATTATGTATTGTTGACTGATTCTGGTGAACCAGAATGCTATGAAGAAGCAGTGCAGGTAGAACCCAGGAAGAAGTGGGAGAAAGCCATGAAAGAAGAGATGGACTCCTTAGCACATAACCAAACTTGGGACTTAGTTAGGTTTCTTGTAGGTAAAACAACATTGCAGAATAAATGGGTTTACAACTTGAAGGAAGAAGATGGAGGTAGACAAAAGTATAAAGCTAGACTTGTCGTGAAAGGGTTTGCACAGAAAAAGGGTATAGACTTTGATGAGATATTTTCTCCTATTGTTAAAATGACTTCAATTGAAACCATTTTAAGTCTAGTAGCAGCTGAAGATTTGCATCTTGAGAAGTTAGATGTAAAGACAACCTTTCTCCATGGAGATTTGGAGGAAGAGATATATATGCAACAGCCACAAGGATATGAGGTAAAAGGGAAGGAGAAACTAGTGTGCAGGTTGAAGAAGAGCTTGTATGGCTTAAAACAGGCTCCAAGGCAGTGGTATCTAAAATTTGACAAGTTTATGTCTGAACAAGGTTATACTAGATGTCACTCTGATCATTGTGTTTATCTCAAAAGGGAAAATGATGGCAGCTATATTATATTGTTATTGTATGTAGATGACATGCTTGTTGCAGGTTCTAACATGAAGGAAATAAATGCGCTCAAAACAAAATTGGAAAACTCATTTGCAATGAAGGATTTGGGTGCTGCAAAACAAATCCTTGGTATGAGAATAACTAGAGACAGGAAGAATCACAAATTAACATTGTCTCAAAGTGAGTACATAGAAAAGGTGTTGAAAAGGTTTAATATGCAGAATGCAAAAACAATTAGTATACCTTTGGCTAGCCATTTCAAATTAATTAAGGAGGAGTGTCCCAAGACTCAGGAAGAAATGGCCCATATGTCTAAAGTTCCATATGCATCAGCAGCTGGAAGCTTAATGTATGCAATGGTCTGCACAAGGCCTGATATTGCACATGCAGTGGGAGTTGTAAGCAGGTACATGAACAATCCAGGAAAAGAAAATTGGATGGTGGTGAAGTGGATTCTCAGGTATTTGAGAGGTACCACAGATCAAGCATTATGCTTTGGTGGTTCAAACATTTCTCTACAAGGATATGTTGATGCAAATATGGCGAGTGAGAGAGATAACAGGAGGAGCACAACAGGGTATGTGTTTACTATAGGTGGAATAGCTGTTAGTTGGGTTTCAAAACTACAAAGTGTTGTTGCACTCTCAACAACAGAAGCAGAGTATGTTGCTTCTACAAAGGCTAGTAAAGAAATGATTTGGTTACAAAGGTTTCTGGATGAAATGGGTAAGAAGCAAGAGTTGGGCAGGTTATACAGTGACAGCCATAGTGCCATACATATTGCAGAGAACTCTGCATTTCATTCCAAGACTAAGCATATACAGCTCAAGTACCATTTCATACAGTCAGTGTTGGAAGATGGACAGTTGAAGCTGGAAAAGATACACACTAGCCAGAATCCTCCAGATATGTTAACAAAAGTTGTAACCAGGGAGAAACTGAGAATCTACTCAGTTTCAATTGGTCTTCAAGTATGATGAAGAAGATGAGAAACAGCCAGGTCCAAAGTGGAGTCATTGTCTAGAAAATGAAGCAATAGTGGAGTTGCTATAATTAGTCTCCAAGTGGGAGATTGTTGGGTGTGGAGCTTGATTATCTTCTGTATTCGAAGGTATCGCTGCATTGAACCCAAGTTCATAATGGGGCGGCAACGCCACCTGTAAAATATTCGCTGAAAGGGGGGTCCAGGGGTGGGGGGGTGTTGTGACCTTTTGGGAGCCCCTCCCTAGCGGGGGGATCGGGGGCAGCGCCCCCGAAGCTAAGAATAGATGTAAAATTTCCTTGTAAAATGTTGTAATTTTGTAGTCAATCTGGGCCGTTCATTAGGCAGAGATCTGACGGTAGAAGTTATGTTTAATTTAGGGTTTTTTTCCCTAGAAGGCAACCCCTCGCTATATGTGAGGGAATTGTATTTCGTTTATGTAGATCTGTATTTTGAGTGAGGAAGAGAGAGGAGATTGAGAGCGAAGAGGGAATTACAGCGTATCTGTTGTAGGTTGTATCTCTTCAGTTTACTGGATAATATAAAAAGAAGGACTGGCTATTTCTCCATGGACATAGCCCAAGCTGGGTGAACCACATATATCTATGTCTCTCTTGTTTTATGCATTTTCTATGTTTATATTTTTGCAATATTTTATGTGTTCCATTGCTCTGTAATATATAATTTTCTAACACACATCTTGACTGGCCACAACCCTTTTCAGGTGGGCTTGGGATTCCAACCACTATGTCCCATTGATGTGGCCATACCATTTGCAGCTACTCGGGCAGATTCAACTCATGTCTAGTCGGAAGCCAATAAGGCAAACAACTTCATTTAGCACATCTAACATATCCGCCAATAGGTCCATGACATTCTAGAGAAATCAAATTCCAAGTACAAACAACAACATGATCAACATCAAGTGCCACACAAGTTTTAGGTGGACGACAAAGTTTGGTTGCATTTGTAGAAGGAACACCTTACCAGAGCCTATTGTAAACTCAGACCACTCCAATATGGTCTTTACACCATTACCAAGGCTGTGGGAAATAATGCATTTGAGCTCATCATTCCCCCATTCCTTGGCCTGTACCCAGTGTTCAATGTGGACCGCCTTCGACCATACTTATCACCATTGTTGGACACATCAGACATTGCATAACATCTCACACCTACATAGTTAAATCTAGATAGCATGGAGCAAGCCATAAGTGATCGGATCATGGACACGCAGGTCAAGAACACCTGACAGCAAAGGATCCAACTATATTGATTTGTCGAAGCAAGCCAACTCCTTCACCAGGGTAAGTGGCTCACCAGGGACCAAGTTCAGCAGAAGTTTCCTCATCTCGTGGATGAACTCAACGCAATGGGGACCAATGCTTCCTAAGGGGGGAGGAATGATCCAGGTGGATATTGGTAGCCACCCACCTATTCCACTTGGACCCCCACCATTTTTTCTTTCAGTTTTTCAGTTTCCTTATTTGTAGCATAATTTACTATTTTTGGCAGTTTTTCGGGTCTTGAACTTTCGAAGCTATTTTGAGGCCCTAATCGACGTTTTTTGGGAAAACCAAGAACATCATGAGTCATAGACAAACTTTTCTCACTCAAAAGTTGTATTCCTCGGATGGATATTTCTAGCGAGGTATTGTGCGCATCAAACGGAGATCGTATGCGAAAGTTACGACAACGGGAAGTTGATGTACCAATTTACCCAAACGGGGCCCATAGTTTAGTGCTTCATCTCCTAGGGTAAGGTTTTTGGATGTTTAGTGTTTTCCATTGTTTCTAAACAATAAGTAGGCCTTCAAGCCTCATTGTAACACAGAGTTCAGAGGCATGTAGCTGTCACATCTCTTCTGAGAGATAATCTACCATTGCTTGAGCTAGTCTTATTTCCATTCTGTTTGTAAGCATATTTCAATATTTGATATTAATGAAATGAAGTGTTATTTCTACTGCATCTTTGTATTTATGGTTATATCTATAATTTGTTGCGTTCCTATTTAAGTCCGGATCATATTAATATTATAAACCCAAGTGAATAATATTATAAACCCAAAGTATATAAACCATAATATAAATACTATAAACACTAAAATAAACATGGTTGACCATGGGTAATTTTCATATTGAGATAATCCTTTTCACAATGCGATGTTTGACCATTGTTACCATGGTTGACCATGGTTGATTTCCATATTGAGACAATCTTTGTCACAATGCAACAATTGACCATGGTTGACCATCATTGACTATGGTCGACCATGTTTGATTTTATAAAACATGGTTGGCCATGATTGCCCATGGTTGACCATGACTGATATTATAAACTGAAGGAAATTATAAACCCAAGGGATTAATATTAAAGTTTGAAGGGATTATAAACCCAATGGAATAATATTAAACCCAAGGTAATAATATTAAACCCTAGGAATATGAACCCTTAGATTAATAAACCCAAGGGATTGATATTATAAAACCAAGGGAATAATATTAAACCATAGGAATATAAAACCTTTGATTAATAAACCCAAGGGATTTATATTATAAATAATATTAAACCCTAGGAATATGAACCCTTAGATTAATAAGCCCAAGGGATTTATATTATAAACCCAAGGGACTAATATTAAACCCTAAGAATATGAACCCTTTGATTAATAAACTCAAGGGATTGATAGTATAAACCCAATGCAATAATAAACCCAAGAGATTAATAATAATACCCCAAGGGATTATGAACCCAATGGAATAATATTAAGCCCAATGGATTAATATTATAAACCCAAGGTATATAACCTCTAAGATAAATATTATAAACCCTAAAATAAACATGGTTGATTTTCATATTGAGACAATCCTTTTCACAATGCGATGTTGAACCATGGTTTTCCATGCATGACCATGATTCATTTTTATACCGAGACAATATTTGTCACAATGCAATGTTACACCATGGTTGACCATGGTTGATTTTCAAATTGAAACAATCTTTGTCACAATGCAACATTGCATCATGGTTGACCATAGTTGACGATTTGTGGCCATGATTGACCATGATTGATTATGGTTCACAATGATTGATATTATAAACCCAAGGTATATAAACCCTTAAATAAACATGGTTAACCCATGGTTGATTTTCATAACGAGACAATATTCGTCACAATGCAATTTTGGTCCATGCTCGACCACGGTTGAACCCTTAGGTTAATAAACCCAAGGGATTGATATTATAAAGCGAAGGGATTAATACTAAACCCAAAGGGATTATCAACCCAAGGGAATAATATTAAACCCAAGGGACTGATAATATAAACCCAAGGTATATAAACCCTAAGATAAATATGGTAAACACTAAAATAAACATGGTTGACCATGCTTGATTTTCGTATTGAGACAATCCTTGTCACAATGCAACATTGGACCATGGTTGACCATTGTTGATCATGGTTGATCATGGTTGACCATATTCAAGCATGATTTACCATGGTTGATCAAGGTTCACCGAAGAGACATTGATTGACCCTTATGACCATGGTTGGCCATGGAAGATCATGGTTGACAATGGTTGACATTGGTTGACCATGGTTGAACATGATTGACCATAGTTGACCCTAGTCAAACATAGTTGACCATACGCAACCATGGTTCATCGTTAATGACCATGGTTGATCATCGTTAATCATGGTTGACCATATTCAACCATATACCAAATCCGGCCAAATCACTTCAATTTCTTTATTAAATCGATTCAAGTTATTTTATAATGTTTGCATTGCCAAACCACAACACTCAATTCCTGTTATGAAACCAGCTCAAGAAAAGATAGAAAAGAAAGATCAACGCCTTAGAATTCAGCCTCTTCGAGGGGGCAACCTCCTTTACATTACATAAATGAACAATTCTTGGATGATACAAATGACAAAACCTCCTTTCTATATATAGGAGTCTAAGGAGTCACAATATAATCCAGCCGACCTAACAATAATAATATAAAGCCACAAAAATAACAATAGAGGGATTCTATGGGGCACAGAAATAACAATATGGGGGTAATAGGGGCACAACAATATAAATAAGGGGTATAACTACAATAGTAATGGGGTAATCACTAGTATTATAGGGACCCAACATGCCCCTCTCCTTCAAAAAAGTGTTGTCCTCAACGCTTGAGCAGTTCTGGATACTTCTGCATAAAATTCTCATTCTCCCATGTGGAATCTTCAGCAGATAAGTTCTTCCACTTGATAAGATACTCTGAAATTGATCGATTTCGTAGCTGTCGAGTTCTTATTTCTGTGACTACTTCTGGTTCCAATATAATTTTTCCTTCCTCGTCAAGTTCTGGCAATATTGTTTGAACTGGGAGCTTGTCGCCTATAACCTTCTTTAAACATGAAACATGGAAAACTGGGTGCAATCGAGAAGCTGCAGGAAGCTCCAATTTGTATGCCATAGTACCAATCTTTTCCAACACCTTGTACGGACCATAATACTTTGGTGATAATTTATTATCCTTCTTAGCTTGCTTTAGGGACATTTTCTTATATGGTTGTAGCCGTAGGAATACCCAATCACCTACATCAAAACTTCTTTCATTGCGATGTCGATCTGCCTGTTGTTTCATTCTATTTTGTGCCAACACGAGGTTATCCTTTAAGAGTTGGAGGACTTGTTGTTGATGTTCGATGTGATGTTCCACTGCCTGAACCTTAGAATTTTCTCTTAAATATGATGTGATTGATGGTGGTTGGTACCCATAAAGTGCCATAAATGGGGTCATTTTTGTTGCTGTATGGAAGGAAGTGTTATACCACCATTCACCCAGAGGCAACCATTTGACCCATTGTGTCTGTTTATCAGATACAAAGCAACGAAGTATCCTTCCAAACATTTGTTTACTATCCCAGTTTGCCCATCAGATTGAGGATGATAAGATGAGCTATGAGCTAACTGAGTACCAAGACAAGAAAATAATTCTGTCCAAAAATTTCCAGTGAAAATGGGATCTCTGTCACTTACAATAATCTTTGGGTTTCCATGTAGCTTTTGAACTGTTTCCATAAATGCAGTAGAAACTGTACTGGCTTTAAATGGATGTGATAATGCACAAAAGTGTGCATACTTGGTAAGTCTGTCAACTACCACCATGATGACACTCTTTCCCTCAGACTTGGGTAAACCTGTGATAAAAGCCATTGAAAACTCCTCCCAACGTTGGCTTGGAATGGATAAAGGTTGTAATAGACCCGGTGTCTTAATTGTTTCAACTTTATTTTGTTGGAAAACCAAACATTCCGCCACAAACTTTTGAATATCTGATTTAAGGCCATCCCAAAAAAATTCCTTCTTAACCCTGTGGTAAGTTTTTAAAAATCCTGAGTGCCCTCCTAAGGGAGAAGTGTGCGATTCCATAAGAATCTTTTGTTTTAGCTGGGAATTCTTACAGAGGTATAAGCGATCTTTGTACCAAATGTTATGAAACCAGCTCAAGAAAAGATAGAAAAGAAAGATCAACGCCTTAGAATTCAGCCTCTTCGAGGGGGCAACCTCCTTTACATTACATAAATGAACAATTCTTGGATGATACAAATGACAAAACCTCCTTTCTATATATAGGAGTCTAAGGAGTCACAATATAATCCAGCCGACCTAACAATAATAATATAAAGCCACAAAAATAACAATAGAGGGATTCTATGGGGCACAGAAATAACAATATGGGGGTAATAGGGGCACAACAATATAAATAAGGGGTATAACTACAATAGTAATGGGGTAATCACTAGTATTATAGGGACCCAAATATTCCTCTCTTAAATGAAGCATATTCCATTAAAACTTAATCTCATCCATTGACAAGACTATTCATTAAATAAGATTGACTATAGCTGACTATGGTTTGAATATAGCTTGACTATGGTTATTCATATTTTGACTACGGTTTGTTTATAGTTGACAATGATTTGACTATGATTTGTCTATAGTTGACCAAGAATTGACCATGGTTACCATTGCAATGGTGGTTGTTGATGGCCAACCATGGTTTCACTATGGTTAACCTTGACCATGCACTATAGGCCTCCATGGTCAACCATGGCCATCCATTATGCCTCAATATAATTCATTGTTGTTCATCGATGAAATTTTAGATTATTTAGTTGTTCTCTCTTGTACCTTTAGATATTCCATTAAATTTACTAATTATTTTATTTGGCAAGTGTATTCTCTCATCTTCAAATAAATATAAATTTTAAAATTTCAAATTATTTGATGTTTTTAAGGTTATCTAAAAATTACTCAACATTAAAAATAAACCATCAAGTGATAAATTAACCAAATCTAATAATTTATCAGTGTTCCATGGGGACATGTCCCCCAGGGTGGGGGACACGCTTCCTCACTTCCCCACACTCCTGGGATGGGGAAAGCCCTAGGGAAACGTTTCCCCATGTCCCCTTTTTGGGGAAACTTGGGGAAACTCCAGGAGGACTTTTTTTGGTGATGAAAACCATCCCCCTACATCCCCCCAAATGTTTTTGCTAATAACAATTCAAAACCCAAAAAATATAAATTTTAATATAATTAAAAAAATGAAATAAAAACCAAAGGATAAATTAAAACTTTAAAACATAATCATTCACATTTCTCATTCATTTCGCATTAATCCTACGATTTTACGTTGTTTCCTAACATTTTCCTTCTACTGTTGCTAGACATTTTACCTTGCCGCCTGAGATTTTTCTTGTTGTCGCCGCTTGACATTTTCCATCTATAATTTGTTGTGATTCATATTTACCATCAACTGGGGGCCTGAGACATTTGGCACTGCAATTTTCATTTTGTGGCTTGGCACTGCCGAATTGGAGTTGCGATTTTAATTTTGTGACTTGGAACCACTAGATTGGAGCTATGATTTATTATTTAGTACTTTTTGAGAAATTTACTAGTGTTTCACTTCTTTCTATGTTTACTTTTAGTTTTTCATTCTATGGCTATTTTAGACTTCAGTGTAATGACATTGTCATATGATGAATTTACTTTTGATTTGCATTGTGTAATTTCAACTGTCAAATGATCAATTTAATTTATACGTACCTTGCATAATATTAATTCCCATTGTCAAATGATGAATTTAGATAGAACATTGCATATGTCGAATAATGGATTCAATTTAGTAATTTACTTTTAGATTTACAATTTTACATTGATGATTGCAGAAGTGTTAAATGATAATTATGATTCATAACAATCTAATACAAATGATGATCATATTTAGACGTACATTTCATAATTATTAAGATTTACTATTTACTAACTTAATTATTGAGATATTATTTTCTATTTTTATATATTAAATTTTTAATAATTTTATAAATTTTACGACTCTAACGTCCCCTAAGTATGTTAAAGGCTTACAATGATAGAATTTGAGACCTTCAATAGGAGAGGCATCTAATAATTTTGAGGGTATAGATCACAAAAAGCAGATGATAGAGAATAGCAGCTTTGTCCCCAATTTAATAATAGCTGCAAGAAGAAACAGTCATTCCATCAGTTGCCAAGTTAAGCATTGTGGGGTTAAGCATTGTGGTGAACTTAAATCAGTTGAAACAAATCAGTTTTGGTAAGAAAAATGACACATATGCTCCCTGTAGGGATGCAACTAATTGCATGAATGAAGTGGTGAAACAAATAGAGCGATGGATGGAGGCATGAAAAGTCAGAAGGAAGAATGAAGGGATGGTGTCGATGGACATTTTGGCCATTAGATTTTTATGCTCATTATTTAATTTTTAATTGGCTATTTAATTACGAATAGGTACGAGCATGTCTATTCAAACCCTAAATGCCAGGGGTGATTTGTAGAGACTGGTGGACACAATACAGGCGAGGGTGGCGATGTTGGGACAAGCAAGCCCAGTGCACACCTATTCAAGCAATGATTGCTGGACAAAATATCAAAGGTGAGGCTAGTGACTCTAGTGAGCTACGACACCCACAAGCACACATGTTTAGAGTTTGATTATATACTTAAATGAAGGTTAAACAACTAGTCGGGGAAGGGGAGAGCACTCAAGGAAATCTCAACAATGCTGACCTTCATGGGTGCCACTCGACGACTCACCATCTTTTGGAATGCTTCGTGCTCCCCTCCACCACTGTCGTCGATCTATGTATTAGATGAGGGATATTCTAGAGACATTCAATTTATGTCATTGATAAATGAAGAATTATAATAGAAATTTAAAGTAAGTGGTCGTACATCTACCTAGGGTCAATATAGGGAAGCCTTTTGCTTAAAAAAATGAAATATTAAATGAATTTAAGTAAATGAAATAAATTAATATTATATAAAAATTGGCAAAATCAAGAAAGGAGAAATTATGGTTTTAAGTACATGAAAGGTTAAACTAACATTTGCACGAGAAGGGTGAAAAGACACTAGGATAGGACTACAAAATGGAAGATATTATTGTTAATGATACATTAGATTGAATCTTTGTAGATTAGATATTGGAAAACATTGCCAGCACATATTTTTTTTATTCGGTGGTATTGATCGGGAAAAATGTCCCGATCAACATTTGGGGAAATCCATGAAGTCAAGATTGGTAACTTAGATCTTATTGTGGTAAAAATATAACCCCCCATTATTCCCTTAATTCTCATTATGGGGACCGTTTGATTGAACAATTGGGTATATGACTATTTCATTTTGAGTATTTGGATTGCTTCAATGACTTCAAACCATTCCTATCTTCTTACCATAACTTTTTGATCTCATTTGGTTGTTTGGTTTGCAAGTAGCGCCTAATTGAAAATTGGGTATTTTTCTCTACCTTGGCCTATTAAAATGTATAAATTGCACATTACTTTTTGTTTTATAAATTTATTTTGTTTGTAAATAATTAATTTTCAATTGTAAATACCAATTTATATTTTATACATAGTCCTCGAGAACAAGACCAAGTCTTATTTTACAAAGTGGCTTTTATATTATGAATTGGCTTATTGATAAAAGAGGAGAGGGACCTATTGAAAAGAATGTATATATCAAATCTAATATTGAAGTTTTGAGTCATCGGGACTTTAACATCAAAATAATCCTTTTGAGAATCCCCAATATCAAAGTCTGAACCATATTATGAAGAGGCCTAATAAAACATTTATGCAAAGTTTCGAACCCATTTAATAAAGTGGTTGTAATTCTTTGGATTACACATATCAGAATCCATGGATATTGTAATATTAAAGATCTTCAATATAAACCCTTTAGTATTGAAACTTTTGTTCATAAAAGTTGGGAACGATGAGTTGTGGTGGCTTTAGTGGTGTTGTGTAATCAAAATTTCCAACTCATTCATCTCTTTAAACTCTCTGTATTACACTATTAGAGGCCAGTATCTCATGTAATATCGCCATAGTGCATTGTCGGAGCTTTACCTCATCAGTACTTTTATTCTTGAAGGACCTCATAAAAACAACAAGTTCTGATGTCCTTGTACCCCTTTGTTTAGCCCCTTTCTATTTTCCTCCATGGGGCCGAGGGGCATGACCAAAGGCTTGGCCTTAAGGCGTTAGGGCATTTTGTTCCTACTCGGGGGCTATTTTTCCTTTGTAAAGTGCTTTTTGCCCCTGGTATTTTAAGTTCTTCTAGCAACCATGTGCTAGCCCAATATTTGAGCCCCTCTCATCGATGGTTTCCAATCAGGGAAATAAAATTGTGGTTGTGACATGTTAGTGTCAATGTCTTCACACTGCCATTAGTGATCAAAATCTTCTCTTCTGCATTTCATAGTAGGAGTCCCATACTGATGAGTTTGCATTACATTAGGTCATGGATTCACTGATGGTAGGGTTTTATTCAAACATTTCCTTCATGATTTGTACTTGCTGATCTTCTTTCATACTTTTCAGTCATGATTCATGTTCATTTTGCAGTCCATTTCATCAAATCCTAGGGTTTGGTCTCATTAGGTCTTAGGGTTTCCTCCATGGTCAAATTCAGTGATTATATGTTAATAATGGTTAGCAAGCACATGAGAAGGCCAATAATGATGGGTAAAGTCATAATTTGTTATTTTGAAAGCTTAATGTAGTTCTCACCTCAAAACTTGTTTTGAGGTGAAAACAGAGTATTATGTTTTTTATCTTTCTTCATGATGTAATTTTATTGTTTCTATATGTAATATTTGTTCCCAAGATCCTCCTAAAGCTTGTGATGTTGTCAAGTACCTGCCACTGCAAAAATCAAGTGATTGTGAGCATTAGTTCACTTGCCAAGCAAAAGAAAACAAGCATGAAAAATAACGCATTGTAAAAGACAAATAGACCTTATAAAAGTGGGTTTTCACAAACAAAAAACCAAAAGGTGAAACTATATAAACCCATCCTCCTATTTTTCATCCCATTGTGTCATTATTGAAGATTAAAGAGCCAAGAAGAGAGAAAAGGTCAATTTTCAAGTGTTATTGAGCAAACAAAGCAAAAATCTGCATTTTTGGAGTTTTGGAGCGGTGCTGCGCTTCTGAGAGGTGGCACTACGCTTTCAACCGGCGAGCGCTTCTAGCAATTTTTCAGAATGTAAAAATATAAGGGCGCTGCACTTTTAGGCCGGTGCTGCACTGGTGTATGTGGCGTTGCGCTTTGCCCAGCAGAGCCCCAAATCACCTCAAAACGCCAATTTCACCTCAAATTGCCAAGTTTACCTCTTTTGCAAGTAAGTACATCAAAATCTCTTATGGTTTATGGTTTTTTTTTACATCAAGTTTTTGTGATTTTTCACCCCAAAATAAAAACCCTAGTTTCTAGGGCAAAACCCTAGTTTTCCTACAAATTGTCTCATGAATTAAAATCCTCACTCTACTATTGTTTTCTTACTCTATCCACTTTTATTTTTCCCTAAATTCCACTCACACTCTCCCTAAACCCCACTCCCACATACATTCTCCCTAAACCCTATTCACACACACATTTTCCCAAACCCCCTCATCCATACACTTTTCCCATTCCATTCCTCCACATCAATTATCCACAACTATCCATATATAACCATATTATTCTAAGCCAAAGGAAAACAATGGAAAGAGACAGTGATTATGAGTATGAAGAAGAGACACTTAGTGACAGCTCCATGGAGAGACATAGACAACAAAGGAAGCCCCATAAAGGAGGAAGAATCATCAGAGAGGAGCCCACTAGTTTGAGGGAGTTACAGGCTTGCCCACTTGCAGTTTCTTGTTTCAGACATCAAGCATGTTTTGAATTCTGTGAAATGGTGGAAGGAGTTTAGTTTCACCATGAGTTGGCTAGACTTTTTGTGACTCATCTACATAACAATGAGGTTACACTTACCAGAGTAACCTTCACAATATCATCAACTGTCATTTCATAGGCTACTAGAATCCCTAATGTTGGTGAGAAATGTTACAAAAGTCAGGACCTTGATGAGAGTTACTATGAGCCCTATATCAAGGCTAAATACAGAAATCAAGTGAAGAGGTTATTCCCCTTTAAATTTTTGGAAAACAGGTATGTTCCTTTGATGAAGATTATTATCAAGTACTTCACTTGTGAAGGTAGGTTCTCCCGGTTGTATGCCTATCATATTAGACTCCTCATGCATTTCACTAGAGTAAAGATGTTGAATCTCCCTTACTTCATGTTTAGAAACATTGAGAAAATGGCACATATTGTACAGAGGAAATCATACCCCTAGCAGTTGAACAACATTTATCATTACTCTTTGATTAAAATCATTGTTCTACACCAGCTTAGCCTTCTTAACATTCCATGGGAGACTTTCATTGCTCATGAGATGTTCAAAGACCCATAGATCCCTTCACCAGTACATCAAGAAGGTGGGCCTTCTAGCCATGGAGAAACAAGGGAAGAGGCCAAGGAAACCAAAATTGCTGAGGTGCCAGTGTATTTAACATATCAGAGAGGCACAAGGAGACTTTTTGCAACTGCTAGGCAAGTGTTTGCTCCACAAGGTGTGGAAGGGGCCTTGCTTTTTTCATCAGTCCACAGGCAAATGTTTTCTCCACAAGGTGTGGAAGGGGCTTTGCCTTCGTCATCGACAAAATCGATACAGGTTGAGTAGTTGAGCAAAGGCAAGGAAAAAGTGCAAGAGGAAGATCTTGGTGATGAGGAGGAAAGAGATTTTGATCTGATTGAGCATAAGGAGCCACAACAACACTTTACTCATCATGGAATTGGCATCATTGACTTGGAGGCTCAGGATCAGGAAACTGTCAAAGACATTATCATAAAGGAAAAGGAAGCTCAAATACAATATTTGGCGGACAAATTAGAGAGAGCCAAGTTCATCATCAAATACTTGGAATAAGAAAACAAGTAGTTGAGTGACAAACTAGTCCTCATGGAGCTGGAAATAGTCAAAGAAAATAGGCAAATTATCAAAGAGGCTAATGTCCCATTAACTCCTATTAAGAAGGAGATCAAGAATGATAGGGAAACATGGCTTGAGAGGATCAACATACATCTTTAAGGGATGATTGAGAAGGCAAACAGGGATAAGAAGATGCTTTGCCACATGGCATACCATTATTTGACCCACAACAGAATTTGTAACATGAGGATTATAAAATTAAAGGCAAGGCTAAGGAGAGCTTTGAAAGGAAAAAAGAAGCAAGATAGGTTGAGAATGTTGGTTGAAGCCTCCCTAGCCCATCAAAGCAGCTGATGGTGGTGTCCCATGCTAAATTTTGGGCAAATTTTGAGAAGATTTTGTATTTTTGAAATTTTGTAATTTTTAACAAAGAAACTCTGCCCAGAAGCGTAGCGCCACCGGTGCTACGCTTTTTCCTACATCATATGGAGAAAAGGTTTGTATATTTGGATTCAAGAGGATTAGGACATTCACCCTAGAAATTTTTAGAAGTTTTGGAGTAAATTTGGGTCACCAAAAGGTCCAAAAACTACTAAAAAATGACCTTTCTGCCTCTTTTTGGACACACAGAAGCTGTCTTGGGAGATTCAAGTTTTGAGGGGGAAACTGACCTCCCAATTCAAAAATTCAAGTTGTCCCAGAAACTAGATTTGAAGACCTTTCCAATGAGCTATCTTGGGATCAATTTGGTTAAGGGGAAGGCCTCCAAAAGCAAGTGTAAAGCGGCACTGCGCTTTTGACCAATGGCGCTGTGCTCTTGACTAGTTTGCCCAGAAAATGAAAATTTCACCTGTTTTCACTGTAAATTCACTTTCTCTCTCCTCATGGATGATTTCAATGATGTAACTGATGACATGTCATGTAAATGTAATGGTAAAATAGTCTTATAGGGTATATTCATTAGTTAGAGGTGGTTTTGAGGCTAATGAATTAGTTTCCATGCTTATAGAGGCAAGTAGTTTGACTGTCTATATTCCTGGTCCATGTTTGGAAATGATTGTAACAGCCCCTATTCTCATGGATTCGACCCCTGATGGTCACAATGAGTGGTTTTGATGTCTATATTATGTATTTTCTTTGTCATTGGCAAGGATTGGATACTCTTGGATGCTCTGAACTATATTGTACATCATTGTAAGTAGTTTGGCAAGGAAATTAATAGGAGTTGTAGCCATTTTTATGGGATACCTGTGGTATGGTGTTTTTTCATAGTTTCTTCTTTTGTTATCAGTTTTTTACATGTTTTATGTATGCCATCATCTACTTCACTACTTCTGACTGAATGATATCAAGATAGATAGGTAGAATTCATTGTTTGCAGTGCTCTACCTTGGGAAATCATTCAGTATTTTATGTTTTCTGCTATTTGAGAAGGATACATGATTGCTCCATGCCCTCCTCAGCTCCTCACCAGTCTTAGACACCTCATCTCACTTAATTTCCAGTGCTAAAGCCTATACCTACCTTGCCCCATAGAACACCCTGCATTCTGACTTAATTTCCCAGACCTGAACTGCCCAACTCCATTTGATCCAACAAAAAACACCAACAAATTCAATCAAAACATTTCAAGCTACTATACCTAGCCTAAAATATTTACCTAATCTAGTCATCCTGACTGATATTCATCAGGAGAGAGCCCTCTCCCGACCTGGTAGGGCTAGCTACCAGGTTAAGCTTGGTTTGTGGTTACCCTAGAATTGCCTTCCTTCAGCCTGAGGTCAATATAGGCTCTAACACGGCATTCCCACTAGTGCGATATGGGATCTTCGATATGAAGTCACCATTTCCCCATGTCACCCATATTTGACCCCTTAGGCCCCTCAAAATGCCAAAAATACCTACCACATGTCCTTCCATACTGCCACATCATGCTCATGTCAGATGCCACTGTAGCTTTTTTGGAACTAATCATATGCTGCAACATGTATTTATTGAAGCCAATCATATGCTTCCACGTGTATCTTATCGGAACCAATCAGATGTCGCCACATGTCCTCCTAAAGGAGAAATGAAAGGACTCGTTCGCCTTTGTTTTTGCGATTAAATCCTTTGTAAACCTTCATCAACGTTCCTTAGTGGTTTTAAACGCAATCAAAACTTTTACGATATCGTAACTTTTAAAAGGTTTACAATTAAGAAGTTGTGCTTCTCCAATCGTTGACCTTTTGATGTGTTGATGCTCTAATGTACGATTTCCTCCAATCTCCGATGTTCCAACTGTTGATCTGCTATCTCTAATATATCGGACCTCTAATATGTGATGCACCAATATGCCATGTTGTTTTGATGTGTGATCATCGATATCTGATGCCGCTGAACCTCCAATATGTGATCTCTGATATCATACCTCCGATATTCCTTCTTTCCTAAGGCTTTGTTGTGGTAAAAATACAACACCCCCCATTATTGATGCGTCCGCTTCGAATAATGGGGACCCTTTCTATAAAAATTTTGGCTAAGCACCTTTTTGATTTTTATTTTAATTGATTGCCATACGCTTTCATTAATTTTTAGTTTTCTTTGGATTCTTGTTTTGATTGCTTTGTTAGAATCGATTTTTTATAAGCTTCACATTGATGCTTGTTTCACCTCATTTGGTCAACTGGTTTGAAAATGGCACTCCTTTGAAGTCTCATCATTTATCTAGCCTGGGTTAAAAATGCATAAAATGTACCATATTGCATTTTGTAAATAAATTAGTCCAATAACGCATTCAGTTTAAATATTAACTCGTAGAGGGTTTTACTAACATTTTTCATTATGCAGCCAAATAATTAAGCATCGGGACTTAAGAAATTCACTCCAATTTTCTAATCAAATCTTAATCTCGAAAAAACAAACATTCAAGTGGCTGTAGTTTATTTTTATTATTTTTCATTTATTTTCTAAGTAGCTGTAGTTTTATTTTTAGCTATAGTTTAAAAACTTATGTTCATAAAAATAAAACAAGAAAATAAAAATTTAAGTTTAAAATTAAATTTTGAATTAATTAAATTAATTAATTTAATTAAGTTAAAATTTAAAACAAAAAAAAAATAATATATAATAAAAATTGTTTTAATCGCTTCGGCAACTTTTATTCGCAACACATTTTAAAAGGGCCGAAATCTCATTACCCATCTCATGCGAAATGCCGATGAGCGAAAATCCCAACATATTTTATGGACCTCCAATATCGCATCGGTAAGTTTGGTTTAACACGTTTTAAAAGGGCCGAAATCTCATTACCCATGCGAAATGCTGAAAGCCTTCTCCACGATGGCACGATAAGACATGGGGTATTAAGTTTTATTACACATGGGGTATTAAGCATGTTTTAAGTTTTATGTTAGTTTGAAGTTTTTTTAAAAGAACACTCATACGTATGAGTGGAGAAGGTAAGTAGTGTAGGTTAATATAAATATTAGTATAATATTAGTTTATATATGTTAAATGTAATATATTATATTATATTAATTAAATTAATTAATATGTAATATATTATATTAGTTAAATTAATATATATTATTTAATTAATAGTCCAGATTAATTAATTTATAACATTTAATTAATTAATTTAGATTTAGATTTAAATATTATTTAGAATTAGTTTTTAATTAGATTTAATTTATTTATAAATAGTTAATTAGATATTCGTTAGTCAGTTTATAATTAGCAATTAAATTAGAATTAATTAAGGACTAATTCAGGATTAGATTTTTAATTCAAATTCTGATTTTTAGCCCAGCAACAGAATTTCCAGATTTATATCAGATTTGACCCATCAACTTTGGAAGCTCATAAATTGAGTTCTACTTGGCCAAATGAGGCCCAGGACGGCTCATTGGAAAGAGAAAATCAAGCAGAACATTTTGAAGGAGGTTTCACCAACAGATTTGATCATTTATTGGGCCAAAAATCAGGCAGGAGATCAGGGTCCGAATTTTGGAAACAAAATCAATTTTCTGAGTTATTGTTTTCAATTTCATTTGTCCAAAGCCTCTTCTAATTGCATATCCATTGGCCAATAATATCCTTTGCCAATCAAATCATTCCAAGCATCAATACGTAGCTTATATTTTGTTTTTAATTATTTATTTAAATAGAATTTGATTGGGTTTGATTTAATTGCCAGAAATGATATTTTGATTGCATTTTAATTTATTTTGATTTCTTTTGCAGGAAAACAGTGGAAGAAATATGGAAAAAGAATCTAAATCAATGAGAAGGCTCCAGCAATTGAAGATCAGAATTAGGAGCAAGTAAAATTGGATTTAGCAGAATTCTCTTGAACAAACTCTCCTCTCTAAACATTATTTTACAAAGACTATAAATAACAGATTGCAGAATGTAAAAGGGGCTGCTCTCCTCTGCAATTTTAGACTTCTCAAAGCACTACTGTAATAGGAATTTAGAATTGTAGGAGGGAGGAGTGAAAAATCTCAGATCTGGGGATTATTGAGGATTTTCCCTTTGTATATTGAATTATGCATGAAGAACAAAGCTTGCACTATTGTGGCTCTAGTTTTGAAAGCAGAAGTTCAAGCAATGTAAAGGGCTGTTGGAGACCAAGGACAGAGAAATGGATGCAATAAATTGGTATTTTTAATACTACTGTTTTAAATATCAGTTTCATTTTTATGGTAACAGGAATGTGTAATTTTATTCATGTTTGTGCACTATTGTCAATATGGGTAGTTTGTCTCAATGTTGTTATCATGTATCTCTGTTCTTATGGATTAATTTCTGATTTCTGAGTAACTATTTACTCAGAAATCCGCCTTATTAAAATTGATTTATTGAGTGGTAATATGTTGTGAACTATTTCCACATATCATTATTCAATTATTGGATTTGCTGATTTGATAATCAATATCATTTATGTGAACTACTTCCTAAGTGTTGTTGGTTTATTATTTCAGTTAAGAGGTCTCAATAGGATGTGTTTTGATATCCATAATATCAGTTAATTGAACTACTTCATTAACTTGGTATTCATTATAAACAAGACATATCTAAATCCCAATACTTTAATTATCTTGCTCTTAGTTGGGTTAGATCTATATCTGTCTAATTAAGATAGGATTTAGATTAGTTTCTTTTGCTTGCATCATAGAATAAGCTTGCATTTAGAGTAAATTCTACATTCTTTTAAGTCCTCTCCTCAAAGAGGCAAAACTTTAGTTGTGGCTTGGCTGAACCCAAATCAGCTTAAGGGTCATTCTCTTGCCTGATCAGCAAGAAGAAGTGATCTGATGTCCCTGTCTATTGGTAGTTAAAGGTACATTATAAACCAATAGCAATAGGGAGAAGGTAACTGGACCTAGATGAACAGTCGGAGTCACCACACCAAACGGAAAAGGAGCTGCTTTTAAGGTCCGGACCGGGTGGTTATCCCCCAATGTTGTTGCAGCGATTTTCGAGGCATCAATATTTTTGGCGCTAGAAGGAGGGCCTGAGATTATTTGTCTATTGGAGTCTTTTCAATTTTAATATTTTATTTATTGTGATGGCTCCTCTTAAACTTCCAATTTGGAGTTGTATCCATGGACGTGCATCTTCCAATACTCCACCCGAAGTGGTAAGACTCTTGTCTCAGGTAAAATTCAATGGTAAGGGGAATTCTTATGCTTTTAACCATGTCTTTCAATTTATTCAAAATGTTTCAAAATATGATTTTCAAGGAATTGATGAAGGCATTTTATGCAGAATTTTTACTCTCACATTTGCGGCAAAAGCCAGAAGCTGGTGTAGAACTCTTCCAGTTGCTTCAATTCACAGCTGGGATCAATTTGTTACAATTTTCATTTCTAAATTTGACGGCTACAATTATGAACAGGTATGTGAAGAAATTGAATATCTACGAAGGTTTGAAAGTGAGTCTGTTAATGATTTTAACATTCGATTTCACTTGAATTGTTTAAGATTTAAGGACGAAGATAAACCTACAGAAGAAGAATCATTAGATTGGTTTAAATATATTTGTTCTCTTCCAACCATTCCCAATCCATATGAAATTGATTCAAGCTTTGTCCATCCCCTTCTAATACAAATAAGAATCCCAATTTGGATGTGCAAATAAATGGTGATGAAGCGGTTTCACAAAGCTTGGAAAATATTTCCATTCAAATGCAAGAAGACAACAACAGCAATTTTGGAGAAAAAGCCGCCTTGAAATCTGAAAGCTACTTTGAAGTAAATTCGGAAAATCAAATCGCAAATCAGCAAGTACAAGCAGCAATCAAAGCAAATAAAATGCAAACTGCTGTACAAATTTCTGAATTTCTCCATGATGAACAAATGCCGAAATCAGAGCAGCAAAACAGCGTTCTTCAAGAAAGCATATGCACGCAAAGGAATGATCTGCAATCTGAAATTTATAATGAGCATAATGCACAAGAGCTCTCAAACAGAGACAGTTTTAAATGCATTGTTTCAGGTTCACATTTTTCCCTTTATCCTGATATTTTTAATGATAGTAATTTTTCTCCTCTTAATATCAATGATATTTCAGAAATTAAAGAGGATGGTTTAAATGAATTACCATTAAATTTTTATCAAGATAAAGAAACAATAATTGATCATTCTTTTGCCATTAATGAACATGAGATTTTTGTTCCTTCTTGTTTTGGTATATTGGATGAAATAGAAGGGAACTGTAGAGAATCTTGTGAAGTCATTTATGATGATTACTCTGAAATTGAGGATGTTGATTTTTATTCTTCTCGAGAGAATCCTCATGATAAAATTCAAATAACATCTGAGGATGAAGAACGCTTCAATTTAGGAATTATCTCAACTAATCCTCATTTTAGAGCAACAAATTATCTTCATGATTTCACCATTCAAGAAATCATTCCAATTTATGATTCATATGAGGATCAAACTCCCATTCCTATTCATAATCATAATTCGTTTTCTATTTCACAAGTTGGAATTCAAAATTTTTCAAATTCCATAATTCTGGCCATTCCTTGTAAAAATGAAATCATTTCAAATCGATTCCAAATGTGCTGTAACATTAGTTGTACAAATAGTGATTTCATTTTAGTTTTTCTTTCACAGCTATTTTGTTTAAACTTAGATTTATTTTCTGATTTTATTTTGCAAAATTTTCCCACTTTTCGCTGGCATATTCAACACTTTATTATCAAACACTCAATTGATGAATTGCCTTATTGGGAAATTGAAGTTTCATATTATAACCATGAACATCAGGAGCTGTTAAAATATCAATGTCAATTGATGCTCATTACTTATCAAAAGCTTCTATCTTCTCAAAGGAAATATCAACAAGAGAATGTATTTTTAGAAATCTGCCAGCAATTCAATTCAATTAATAAATTGCCATTTTATTTGAAAGGCTTCCATCCATTTTTCATTGACTCATTTGAAAATTGTTTGGAAATTTTTCCTTCAAGGAAAATTGTCAATGATTTAACATTTGTACATAACACTAACAAATTTTTTCAGGTCAAAGAATCTAAAAGCTCATCTTCACAATCTGGTCTGTTATCTCCTCCTTTGAACATTTCTCAATCCTTAATAGAAATCCATCCAGATTTTTATGATCCAATTGGTAGTCAATTGGAAAGGAAATTTCAGGAGAGAGAGATTTTAATTAAGTTCCTAACAATAACTGTATATTCTGATTTCATATTTAATTTTCTTAGTTTAATTAGATTCGTATTTTTATTACTAACATTTGAACTGTACATATATGCGGGAATAAAAATGAGAGAATGGTTACACTGGAAATATCACTATACCTAGTCATTTCCATGTATATGGTTAGAATAGGAGTAGAATTAATTTAGTTAGTTTGTTTTATGTAGTTAATTTATTTGCAATAGTTCTGTAGATTAAAAATAAAACAAAGCAATCAGCCATTCTCATACATGTTCAGTAAAAACATTTTTCCCTATCAGAAAATTTTAATTCTTGCTTTCTTTTAAATTTCTTACAGCAATACCTCTACTCTACCTATTCTGAATAATCTCTTGATTAAATTGAGGTTGCACTTGGCATTGATTGCCTCAAAGCCACTTTTCTTTATTTCGAGATTTCCTTCTAAGATTTTCTTTTGAAATTTATATGGTGAGGATTTGAGGATATAAAAGCTTCATGATCTCATTATCCCATGAGATGTGTGACTGTCTATGATAAGCTTAATTTTAATTCAATCATTATTAGTCAGTCTAACCTGTCACGGTAATCATATGAAGTTCATATTATCTTCCTCGGAATTTGCCAAAAGCTGATCTTAAGGATGTCCATTTTGCCAAGTGCACACATTCAAATCTGTTTTGATATTTTTCTACAATTAGTGGCTTAATCTCATTCTAATCTTTAGTTTATTATCTGATGCTGTAAAATGCATCATCTTTATTTACTAAAGGCATTATTAAACAGTCACTATAACAATACAGATTTTTCTCAAGATTAATTTGGAATGAGCAGAGGTAATAAATTGTTGTTTCACTTCAAAAGGGAAGCATAGTTTCATATTTAGTTCTGGTAAATTTTATATTCCATGGACATGAATAAACAGATTTTATTTAGGCTGATTGCACACTTAGATTTAGAATAAATAATGAGATGATTTTGAACAAAATCAAAATTTTGATAAATCAAAGGAAGAATTTGAAGATTTATCAGGTAAAATTTACAGAGAAATTCTTTTCAGGTACGCATTTACAACTTTATTTTCATCCATTATTAGTTCTGTTTTTCTTAGCTTATTTTTGATTTATGTTCTGTTTTATTTGCAGGTTTTTATTTCTTTTCAAAATCTGAAGTAAGTAGCAAACTCATTTTAAATTTGCAAACAGGTTCAGGGAAATTCAATTCTGATTCATTAGAGTTTAAGCATTTTTTAGCTTTGCTTTCATTCATTAGAAAACCCAATTGAAATTTCAAGAAATACCATAAGACCATTCGCATCACAACATTTCATCGGAAGTAGCTCTTAGCATTCATTTTGATCACAAATTGTTCATCAAAGACCTTCGATGTATTATCTTACTCATATGCCGCATCGCATTTCACAAATCAGAGATTTGCAAGTGAAGTATACTTCCATAATCAAATCATTGATCTCCGATAAATCACATTATCGATATTGCGATGACCACATAATTCTGGACCCGATATGAAATTCAAATCAAATTCATAAAATATCGCGTCTGTTCAATCGCAATAATAGTAGGAGCATAACTTTAAAAGGACCGACATCTTGGATCCGATATGTTATCAAATTTTCATCATAAAATTATCAGGTCCACTCTTCATCACATACCGGCATATTGAGAATTGTTATATCATGCGCATATCATTTCCGATCGCGATTGCCGATTAGCCACGTCATTCATCGCATATCGGCATTGCAACAATTATATTGTGTTACCTCGGGTGCTTAAGATTGCCGATCGCCGATTTACGTCATCCATCGCATCGCCGATATCACAATCGCTTCCTTGCAGTTTTATTTATAGCCGATGTCTCGGATCCGATATGTTATTAAAATCCCATCATAAAAAGTAATCGGCTCCGCTCTTCATTGCATATCGTCATCGCAAAAAATACACTGTGTTACATCAGGTACCCAAAGTTTCCCGATTGCCGATTAGCTACGACATCCATCGCATCGCCGATAGTGCAATCATTTCATCACATTTTTATGCTCACGTCACTTCTCTGAATCGGCGATGAGCATTTTGCGATACGGGAAGCACAATGTAAATATTTTCTAATCCCCGATATAATATTTCTTTAATGATGCGATCGCTTCATTTCATTGCACATGTTCATATCAGCAATTTGCCATTGCAATCTCCGATGCAATAGCTTCCAATGCATGCCTATGAGCCATTAACATTTAATCGATATATGGCATAGCAATAAAGGTAAAGTCTTGCAAATTAAAATTCAAGCATGGTGAAGAAACATGTGGTGTGGATCATCCGACGAGGCGATGTGTTAAAGCGAGCTTGGGTAACCACTATGGTAAGAAAGCAGTTAATGACCAATTTGCAGCATATTCAAATTATTTCAATTTCTCATACATTTTAGTTTAAATATATAATTCCATAATTAAAAGATGGAATTCAAGACCTCTCTATATTCATATTTAAATTTTATTATCTTGATGAGGTCTTGATTCTGGACAATTTATCAAATCATGAAGTTTATATTTAAACTTATAATATTTTGAGAAATAGTCATTACTGCAAATTCTCATTCTCATCTCTGATGCATTTCTTTTATTTCAATTCCCTTGAGCACTAAGCATTCCATTTTTACTGCTTGCTTTAGTTTAAATAAAATAAATAATGATTTTGGGTTATAGGATTTTGGTTAGTGTGACTTCTTCATGTTTTTAATGTTAATTAAAATAAGGAGTCAGCTAGTTTGGAGAAATTGATACCTTTCAGGTAAGATCAAAAGCAATTACCCAATGGTAAGATTCATGTGCCCATTTTCATTAATTTCCATTTCATCATTCTAGTTTCATTTTTGTTTTTAAATTATGCTGATATAAAACTCTGTTTTGCAGCTCTCCATTTAAAGCTTTCAATCCTCTGCCAGATCATATTTTCGAAAGTCCATACTCTTCTCCTGGCTTTATTTCAAGAAGCAGCAATAATCCTCATTGAAACAGCCACACCAGGAAGTTTCTGAACCTTTAGTTTGTTTCTCTAAGCATTCCTTTTTTTTTAGAAAATGATTAAGATAATGCTTGGAAACAAGAAGATTCATATCAAACAGAAATTATTCATTGTGGCTGAATTTTACGATCACTGTTATCTAAAAGCCTAAAGCATTCACAACTCTGCAAGGTATGTTTTTCTAACTCTCAACATAAGAAGGAATGATTACATGCTTATTTTCTTTTTCTTCATATTGTTGAGGCATTGGTACAAACATTCTTGTTTAAGTTTATCTTGCGAAACATAGATTTTCCTTTTCATTCTTAGAGATTTCTTTGTTCTTATTTTTATTTTTGTTTGCTGATTTCTTTTTTCACTTTAGCATAAGAATTCTTTTCTTTTTGTTTTCAGTTTTGATTTTGGTGACTTTGCTGCGATTTATATGAAAGGCCTTCTTGTTACCTAACTATGGTCAGCATTCATGGAGAAAAAATTGTTAATAGTTACCTATTAGCTTTTTCTTAAATCTCTTAAAAGAGTTTTATTTTCTTATTATAAAGGTAAACATATTTAAGGAAGAGATTACCAACCAAGAGAAGTTGGCAAAGTATCATAAAATCTGAAAAATTTCTTTTTCATCAAATTGTAATCATTTTGAGATTTCAAAATTTTATTAAGATCTTTCAGAGTTCTATTATCAGTCAAGAAAAGTTATTTTTAACCAAGTAAAGACACTTTACAGCAAAGCACCTTTAACTCTGAAATTGTCATTCTTAACTCTTAAGGAGTCAATGATTCTCCCTGTCTCAAAGAGTCTTATTTTTCTAGAGAATAATCCAGAAATATATTTAAACTTAAAAGATAAGAGGTCTCATCATGAGCCTGCTTACCATGATCATAGGGGAAAAATAGGCTGACATTACCACCACTGCTAAACAAACCAGGGTAATGGCTTATGATTGCAAACAATTATAAGACGAGGGGTCTCATCACGAGCCAGCTTGTTCAGTCCAATTTTAACCAGTGAATGGCATTGTCAACTATCTGGCTACCATACTAGGACAATGGCTTTTAAGATTTAATAAAAAATAAAAATAAAAAATAAAAAGTAATAAAAAATAAAAAAGTAATACATATATAAATGGATTTATCTCTAGGTCAATAATTCTTGGAAAGATGGGATTCTGAATCATTTATGATTAAAAGGTAACCCTGTCGAAACTATAGATGTTTGCTGGCAGCAGTGGCTCTACCTGTGACAAACGAGTATATTTTGAAAGCTAAGCTGTAAAGTGACCCCTGCTTTATCTCTACAACTAATTAAGGACTGATATAGAGTTTTGAAATATTTTAATTTATGAGGAATTTTAAGAAAAATTACAGTTAGATGATTCTGGTTTTTATTCAGACTAATGAACTAAGTCAAGCATTTCAAGCATAATCTTCTCTTCTTTAATTATTTTTGCTTTAATTTTAGGAAAATCTCATTCATAACAGAGATAACTGGTTCTTCTCCCGTGTGTCGCCAATTGTTGTGGTAAAAATACAACACCCCCCATTATTGATGCGTCCGCTTCGAATAATGGGGACCCTTTCTATAAAAATTTTGGCTAAGCACCTTTTTGATTTTTATTTTAATTGATTGCCATACGCTTTCGTTAATTTTTAGTTTTCTTTGGATTCTTGTTTTGATTGCTTTGTTAGAATCGATTTTTTATAAGCTTCACATTGACGCTTGTTTCACCTCATTTGGTCAACTGGTTTGAAAATGGCACTCCTTTGAAGTCTCATCATTTATCTAGCCTGGGTTAAAAATGCATAAAATGTACCATATTGCATTTTGTAAATAAATTAGTCCAATAACGCATTCAGTTTAAATATTAACTCGTAGAGGGTTTTACTAACATTTTTCATTATGTAGCCAAATAATTAAGCATCGGGACTTAAGAAATTCACTCCAATTTTCTAATCAAATCTTAATCTCGAAAAAACAAACATTCAAGTGGCTGTAGTTTATTTTTATTATTTTTCATTTATTTTCTAAGTAGCTGTAGTTTTATTTTTAGCTATAGTTTAAAAACTTATGTTCATAAAAATAAAACAAGAAAATAAAAATTTAAGTTTAAAATTAAATTTTGAATTAATTAAATTAATTAATTTAATTAAGTTAAAATTTAAAACAAAAAAAAAAATAATATATAATAAAAATTATTTTAATCGCTTCGGCAACTTTTATTCGCAACACATTTTAAAAGGGCCGAAATCTCATTACCCATCCCATGCGAAATGCCGATGAGCGAAAATTCCAACATATTTTATGGATCTCCAATATCGCATTGGTAAGTTTGGTTTAACACGTTTTAAAAGGGCCGAAATCTCATTACCCATGCGAAATGCCGAAAGCCTTCTCCACGATGGCACGATAAGACATGGGGTATTAAGTTTTATTACACATGGGGTATTAAGCATGTTTTAAGTTTTATGCTAGTTTGAAGTTTTTTTAAAAGAACACTCATACGTATGAGTGGAGAAGGTAAGTAGTGTAGGTTAATATAAATATTAGTATAATATTAGTTTATATATGTTAAATGTAATATATTATATTATATTAATTAAATTAATTAATATGTAATATATTATATTAGTTAAATCAATATATATTATTTAATTAATAGTCCAGATTAATTAATTTATAACATTTAATTAATTAATTTAGATTTAGATTTAAATATTATTTAGAATTAGTTTTTAATTAGATTTAATTTATTTATAAATAGTTAATTAGATATTCGTTAGTCAGTTTATAATTAGCAATTAAATTAGAATTAATTAAGGACTAATTCAGGATTAGATTTTTAATTCAAATTCTGATTTTTAGCCCAGCAACAGAATTTCCAGATTTATATCAGATTTGACCCATCAACTTTGGAAGCTCATAAATTGAGTTCTACTTGGCCAAATGAGGCCCAGGACGGCTCATTGGAAAGAGAAAATCAAGAAGAACATTTTGAAGGAGGTTTCACCAACAGATTTGATCATTTATTGGGCCAAAAATCAGGCAGGAGATCAGGCTCCGAATTTTGGAAACAAAATCAATTTTCTGAGTTATTGTTTTCAATTTCATTTGTCCAAAGCCTCTTCTAATTGCAGATCCATTGGCCAATAATATCCTTTGCCAATCAAATCATTCCAAGCATCAATACGTAGCTTATATTTTGTTTTTAATTATTTATTTAAATAGAATTTGATTGGGTTTGATTTAATTGCTAGAAATGATATTTTGATTGCATTTTAATTTATTTTGATTTCTTTTGCAGGAAAACAGTGGAAGAAATATGGAAAAAGAATCTCAATCAATGAGAAGGCTCCAGCAATTGAAGATCAGAACTAGGAGCAAGTAAAATTGGATTTAGCAGAATTCTCTTGAACAAACTCTCCTCTCTAAACATTCTTTTACAAAGACTATAAATAACAGATTGCAGAATGTAAAAGGGGCTGCTCTCCTCTGCAATTTTAGACTTCTCAAAGCACTACTGTAATATGAATTTAGAATTGTAGGAGGGAGGAGTGAAAAATCTCAGATCTGGGGATTATTGAGGATTTTCCCTTTGTATATTGAATTATGCATGAAGAAAAAAGCTTGCACTATTGTGGCTCTAGTTTTGAAAGCAGAAGTTCAAGCAATGTAAAGGGCTGTTGGAGACCAAGGACAGAGAAATGGATGCAATAAATTGGTATTTTTAATACTACTGTTTTAAATATCAGTTTCATTTTTATGGTAACAGGAATGTGTAATTTTATTCATGTTTGTGCACTATTGTCAATATGGGTAGTTTGTCTCAATGTTGTTATCATGCATCTCTGTTCTTATGGATTAATTTCTGATTTCTGAGTAACTATTTACTCAGAAATCCGCCTTATTAAAACTGATTTATTGAGTGGTAATATGTTGTGAACTATTTCCACATATCATTATTCAATTATTGGATTTGCTGATTTGATAATCAATATCATTTATGTGAACTACTTCCTAAGTGTTGTTGGTTTATTATTTCAGTTAAGAGGTCTCAATAGGATGTGTTTTGATATCCATAATATCAGTTAATTGAACTACTTCATTAACTTGGTATTCATTATAAACAAGACATATCTAAATCCCAATACTTTAATTATCTTGCTCTTAGTTGGGTTAGATCTATATCTGTCTAATTAAGATAGGATTTAGATTAGTTTCTTTTGCTTGCATCATAGAATAAGCTTGCATTTAGAGTAAATTCTACATTCTTTTAAGTCCTCTCCTCAAAGAGGCAAAACTTTAGTTGTGGCTTGGCTGAACCCAAATCAGCTTAAGGGTCATTCTCTTGCCTGATCAGCAAGAAGAAGTGATCTGATGTCCCTGTCTATTGGTAGTTAAAGGTACATTATAAACCAATAGCAATAGGGAGAAGGTAACTGGACCTAGATGAACAGTCGGAGCCACCACACCAAACGGAAAAGGAGCTGCTTTTAAGGTCCGGACCGGGTGGTTATCCCCCAATGTTGTTGCAACGATTTTCGAGGCATCAACAGGCTTGAATCCTTGAAACTTCATAATACTGTATATTTTGATCAAGGAATCCATTTTTGGACTTCAACATATCCTTGGAAAGCTTGTTCAGAGAACTTTCCAATGGAGAGGGTTTGATGTAAGCTTAGAGTGTTTCTGTGAGTTTGAAGATGACTACAAACTTCTCTGCTCTTTTGCACTCTTTTGACAACTGAAAACACATTTTGAAGTAAGTGATAACATAACCCAAATGCTGAAGCAAACATTTGAATTTCTTACCAACCTTGATATAATATAATTGTTATATTTTTCTTCTCAAATAACATTCTCGCATCGATTGATTTCTTTCTAGAATGGAACATATGAATTTTAGGATTATTGCCTTCCACATTAGCCAATTCCTACTGTTAATTGAAAGTAAATGCTTCAACTTCCAGATATCATTTCTGGTGTATGAGTATATTGGTTTGGCTTTAGCACTATTTTTAAATGTTTACTAAAATGCTCATTTAAAATTTGGTTAAGCTATCTTGCAGGGTTAATCAGGAATAAGTTCTGAAACTAGAAATTGCATAAGGACAAACCTTTATCTCCTTGAGATGCTAGCTATCTAACAATTTAATATTATAGATGTCTTGCTTTCTACATGTCATGCATTTGAACCAGTTCACTGTTGTGACATGAATATTTTTGTTCTTATGCATATGTTTTAGTAGGAATTGGAGATGTTTGCAATTGGATGTCTATTAACTATTTAATGGGCATTTATTTGTATACATTTGCTCGAACAAGGATTAGGTATTGGAACTATTTCCTTGGCCTATTTCCTTTATCTCATTCCAATTTCAATATGCTTTGTTTCTTTTCCCTCTCTTTTAGCTTGCTCTTGATTGAAAGAAGGACTAATCCTTCCTTCAATCAAGATAGGTCTAGTATTAGATGCATCTTAGATTATACTTTGCATGTAGTTCTACTTTCTACATCCTAGAAGTCCCCTCATACAGGGGCAGTCTTTAGAGTGTTTTGGCTGGGCCATAAAGTCATTTTAAGGATCAGTTACTTTCCTGATTAGCAAGAAGAGTCGATATGATGTTTGTTCTATATTGGTAGGTGAAATCCATACTTTAAGCTAGTAGAGATAGAGAGAGCGTAACTGGAACCAATTGAACCAGTTGGAACCACCATTTCAACGGAAAATATGGTTAGGCTATGTGAAAATGAAATTGTTCGTTTTTTATTTAGAGTGAGATGCTAGACTTTGGTAAAAAACAATACCTCGTGGCAACATATCTTCCCTAAAGATCTTTCGCATATCATTCATTTATTTTTGCAAAAGATTATATCCACTCGGTGGTATGTTTGAAGATTGTTGTTCACATTTTAATGTTGAAAATATTTTTGAGGTTAATGATCTTGTTGAAGATGTTTGTGGGGCTCAACTCCAAGAAAACATATACTCGCATCAAGAAGCATCATCCAACAATCAAGAAAGGGAAAGCTTGTTCAGTGCACTTTCCAATGGAGAGGGTCCAATGTAGGCTCTGAGTCCTTCTGCTGCTTGGAAAATGACTGCAAACTTCTATGCTCATTTACTCTTTGGACAATTGGAAAGACATTTTGCAATAAGTAACAAAATATTTCCAGTCTTTTTCAACAAGCATTTTGAGAGTATTTGAATTGAAGTAGAGTTTTAAAATGTTGTTCACATCAACTACTTAAACTTGAACTTCTAAAGATTGTTGATTGTTTTTTTTTATAAACATAATAGGCTGTAAATGATTATTTTTAAACATATTTGACCATAAATGAAAATTTATGTGGACCTTATGAGGGGGTTCTACTTGTGCATATAATCTTTCCAAATATTTTATTCCTTCATTGTATTTGCACACAGAGGTGAAAAGGAATGAAGATAGGGGGAATTGGCTAATGTGAAAGGAAATAATTCTAAAATTCAGATGTTCCATTCTAGAAAGAAATCAGTGGACGCAAGAACTCATATAATTACTCTGTTGTTTTCAGGAAAGATAATTATTCAATTTCATTTCATTTTTGTTCTCTAGAAATTAAATTAGATTGTTGTAACATGACCTAAATGTAATCTCATATGGAATGCAAAGTAACATGGGCTCTTAGATATTTCAAATTCACGTCCCCTCAAATAAATGCAAAGTCTTACCAGAATGCTAGTTGAAAAGAAAAATATAACAATTATATTATATCAAAGTTGGTAAGAAATTAAAGTGTTTTCTTCAGTATTGGGGTTATTTAGAAGGTATATTGTTAGAAAGTTCTTGGAACTTTGTGGTGTATGGAATTGTTAGGAATTCGTGTTGTGGCTAGCCAACCTCCTAGCCCATTCGACCATTCGACCCCGGCTCTCCCATGAAATATTAGAAACCCTTTTATTTTGAATTGAATCAGATACAACAAAGGAGAATGTAACAACAATATAATGAACTTGCAATGAACATGTAATAGTACTATAATGAACTTGGAAAGAGTATTTAATTGAAATGAATATAAAACCAGTTAGAGAGAGACAAGTATAGCAAGAAAATCTTTGAAGACATGATGAGTAGATGCCTTTACATTTAATAATGAACCTTGAATTTAAAGGTTTAACAATAATAGTAGGCCTTATCAAATTGAAAGAAGTTATGACTTGATATTCAAATTAACAAAAGGAAGGATTATCCATTTATAATATTAAGAAGCTTATAAAATTGTTTGTTCGAGTCCCAGATATATTTGTTTGACGTGTACTAAAATAGAGGAAGAGGTGCAAACAAAATTGCATAAATGTTGGTGACAGAATAGGTACAAAGAAAAGTGAAATATTTTGTGTCCACTACTATTCATATATACAGTGCGAGAAATGGCAACAACAACACCAGTTTGTATCTACAACAATACGAAGACGAGAATTGCAGGGCTACCAATCCATCAATTTTTTCTTTACATTATGTCTTTGATGGATATGTACAATGCATTGTAGGAAGGCCTTCAACTTATTTAGAAGGTTAATAGTTGAACATAGACGATGGAGAAGGAAGATCGGGCGTGGAAGGTGTCTGGACCTTATGTCAAGAAGAGAAAGTTTCTCGTCACGTATCTCTTTATAATATCCATATAGTAGGGACAAGTACTCGCTATCCATCTTGATAGTCTGCAAAAGGGGAAAAACAAGAGTTGTTGAATTATTTGAATGCCATAAGTGGAAATCATAATCATAATATTATTAGTACAAGTAAAGGAGAGTGTAAAACATTGATGAAATGCAAAAGCACTACAAGGATAGGAAGTTGTGGAGGAGGAATATTTTATTTATTTGAGAAAGGGGAAAAATATTGAAATTTCAAGTGAGTTTTGTAGAAAATATTTGTAAAAGAAAGCAAGTATATTGAAATTGAATCAAAATTATGCTTACTGAAATGGAATCAGAAGGGACTAGATGCAATGATCAGACTGTAGCTGGTTGTAAAGACTTTGATGCTAACATGGATTCCTCTTGTTGTGTATGTTTAACATAAGAATTTCATTGCATGCGAGAGTAGTGGCTGAAGGGAAATGGTGGAGAGATGCAAAAATCAGCCAAGGTTCTAACTCTGGAGATGGAAGTGAATGTTAAGCCTTGTCGGTCTATGTTGCCAATGTCCATTGTCGCCTTTGGTAATGTCATGCCTTTTGATTTATGTATTGTTAAGCCCCATGCCATTCGAAGGGGAATTTTCTTGCGAGGCCCTTGCGTAATTAGGGGAAGTGGAACATAAGATGGGTTGAAGGTATCCCATGGAGGGCCTTTGTATTAGAAGAAGTCAACAACAACAAAGGATGGAAACTAAGGGGGTTTTGATCCAGGTGCATAGAAAATGGAAACTACTTTTCCAAGTGCTCTGTTGACAAGACTTGCTTCAACCCACAAGTTTCATGTGAGGAAAAATTGTCATTCATTGCAAATAAGAAATTTTACATCCAAATTTTCATCTTCTTCATGTGTACCAATAGGATGGTGGTTCCTTTTCTCTGCGTAGCATCGTGCAATTGGCATGTTCAATTTTTTTAGCATTTGTTTGTTATGCAATGTGACAACTAGGTTGGTTGGATATAGGTGCATTGCATTGTCAAAATCTTGCTGCTCATTGCTTGACAAAAAGGAATTTGTCCTTGACATGAGAAGGTTCCAGTCCTCCATAGTTGGTGTTGCATTCTTGAGATTCACGAGCAATTGGTGGAATGAAATTTGAAGAGGGTCAATCCCCTGTTGATGAAAGATGGTAGATAGTGTGACGATCGTGTCAAAGATGTGCTAAAGAGCATTGTCGCGTGATGTGTCTACATACATGTGGATTTCCTTCACAAGAGGTAGTTGGCCAATATCACCAACAAGTATGAAATACTGATTGTCGAAAGGCACACTCTAATACGAAGGGAATACCTCCCTTAAACAATCGTCTATGCGTGCAAGAAGATTAGGGCCAATAAAGCTCATTTCATAAATTAAAATGTATTTGACATGACGAAGTTTCTCTTGGAGATGTAGAAGTGGTTGGCCCTCAAGAGGATGCATTGAAACTAAATGAATGTGAAGGACAGAATGGATTTTAAGCGCCTTTATGTTAAATCTACAACACATTGTTGGAAATAATACTGAGAGGGGGGGTGAATCAGTATTATCACATTAATAAAACTTTTTCATTTCCATAATCAGATTCATATATGCTACTTCCACAACTTCTTATGATTAAGTTAATTGATCTTCAATGAGTGCATTAGAACATTATCAACCATATTATCAGATAACAGATGCCGTAATAGTGAATAGATCATCACACATAAGGCACACACATGAACACCATGATATAAGGTGGAAACCCAATGCGGGAGAAAAACCACCTGCTGCAAGTCATCTCAATCTTCTTCTTAATAAGAAAATCCTTTTACAATATTTGTACTGGTGCAGTCTTATACCAGTACAGGAGCTACAACCCCCTTTGCTCTTGTACTAGCCGATCCATTTACTAGTACGCAGGCTGCTACCTGCTACAATGCTCCAAAGATCTCCCTTAGTTTTTGTACTAGCTTAGATACTAGTACATAGGCACTGGCCTACAATCTTCTCTCCTCCAGGTACCACGTTTCATCAATTTTCAGACTGGATACACTGAAGCACAACACATAATCTGAAAGGCCACTTTTCATCCAATTTTCATACTGGACCCAACAACAACATTGAAGCTCATAATTAAACAACCTTCTGAATCACCCAATCACCAGATCCATACATATGCAATGATATTATGAGAGTTATCAACCAGATCTAGTACATAAAGATAAGTCATTAATCATGCTGTTATCTGAACTCAATACCAGTAACCAAACATCAGTTATGCACCCAAAACCCTCCGCACCTGCGCCTTCTGTGGCGCCGCGACCACCGCACCTACGCCTTCTGTGGCACCTCCGCACTGTGCCTCTGTGGCGTCTCCGCACTGCGCCTTCTGTGGCGCCTCCGCACTGCGCCTTCTGTGGCGCCTCCGCACTGCGCCTTCTGTGGCGCCTCCGCACTGCGCCTTCTGTGGCGTCTCCGCACTACGCCTTCTGTGGCGCCTCTGCACTGCGCCTTCTGTGGTGCCTCTGCACTGCGCCTTCTGTGGCGCCTCTGCACTGCGCCTTCTGTGGCGCCTCCGCACTGCGCCTTCTGTGGCGCCTCCGCACTGCGCCTTCTGTGGCGCCTCTGCACTGTGCCTTCTGTGGCGCCTCTGTGACGTCTCTGCACTGCGCCTCCGCACTGCGCCTTCTGTGGCGCCTCCACACTGCGCCTTCTGTGGCGCCTCTGTGGCGTCTCCGCACTGTGCCTTCTGTGGCGCCTCTGTGGCGTCTGGCGTCTGTGCCCGCACAGCGCCTTCTGTGGCGCCTCCGCACAGCGCCTTCTGTGGCGCCTCCGCACTTCCGCAGCTGCGCGCTCGAGAGATCAGCTTCACGCTATTCGATTTCAACTTTCTTTCATAGATCAATCACTTTCAAAACAATAACCCAATATTTCAGATCTTAAGATATTCAATTGCAAGGATAAATTAGCCAAGTGATCTCCTTTGCTTTATATAGGCTTAGGCCTTTCACAATACCACGGGTCAAAACCATAGGATCAAAAAATATTGTTGGACTAATACCATGAACCAACCATGAAAGTACGTGAGATCAACACTTTTGACGAAGTACCATGGTCCAAAACCATAGGTTCAAATACCAAGGACTAATTACCATGGACCAAAGGTAAGTTCTCCAACATATACGCGCTTTTCCTTATAGGTTCAAATACCAAGGACTAACTACCATGGACCAAAGGTAAGTTCTCCAACATATACGCGCTTTTCCTCATAGGTTCAAATACCAAGGACTAACTACCATGGACCAAAGGTAAGTTCTCCAACATATACGCGCTTTTCCTTGCATGAAAGTGCGTGAACTTTTTCTCTACATGAAATAAACTTTTCTCTGCATAAAAGTGCGTGAACTTTTCTCTACATGAAATAAAATTTTCTCTGCATAAAAGTGCGTGAACTTTTCTCTACATGAAATAAACTTTTCTCTGCATATAAGTGCGTGAACTTTTCTCTACACTATAATTTATTATCTGAGATGAGTGGGTTGCCATCAAGTACAACATATGTATCATAATGCCAACAATCTCCCCCTTTGGACTTGATGGCAACAACAACCAATCACTCTCCCCCTTTGACATCAAGGGCAAAGGGTTATGCTCCCCCTAAGAACATGCTCCCCCTGACTATAAACCAGATCTGCAAAGAAGAACCATAATCCATGACCATGAAAGAGATAGATTGCAGCAATAATCATACCAGCATCCAAGATCTCCTTCTGTACGTCGTCCATAATGCCAACAATGCATTATAAGCTCCCCCTGAGTACCTGTTGAAATCTCTGAATGAGCTCCCCCTTTGTATATGTCATGGTGCACCAATCTGATCATGCTCTTTCTGAGAACAAGCTGAAATGTCTGCTCTGTTATATAGTGCTATTCATGCTCAGGCTCCCCCTGACTGTAAGCAAGGTCTAAATAAGATGAACATTAGCAACAACACTTTATGATCTGCTCCATAGTATCTGTCAACAGCAACTAGACCAGCAACTTGTATTAGTGCATGAATCATCAAGGTATGTCCGCATCAACAGAATTTCACATTCTATGTGAGAAACATCATAGCCATCCAGATCTACATGAATCAAGTATCATCAATTGGGAATATCTGCATTAATCAACATATGTATGAAACAATCCTATCATCATATAGATAAGAGCTCATTATCATCATGTCTCCAACAATGCAACTTTGAATAATCATCCCTGTATCCAGCCAACAATACTCATTCATTTGTGCCAAGAATGAAAGGAATCATAACTGTAATATATGATCTTTATGCATATGACGACAACAGCATATGCTTGACTCAACATCAAGAAGATGTGAATTCAAGCTAAGTGCTTCCCATGCACGCATCATTAGAGAATCAACCATAAATCTGATCCAAGAACCATGTGAACAACTCATAACCATAGCAAGATGAATCCATATAAGTATCATCACCAAGGACTATTAACCATAATGCCAATAATGCATTAAGTCCATATGCTCCCTCTAAACCTGTGCCATCTGTCTGATCATGCATATCAGTAAGAAGTATCAAGACATCATCAATATCAAGTTAGAACCAAAACACTTCTAACCATCATATCCACACATCATTATTATTAACTAGAGCAAAACTGATCCTTCTCTTGAATCTGTCCCTACTGCCTTTCTTCAAACAATCATATACGCGACTGTGCAGTAACTAACTCACGTCTTTCCTTTATGGAGTTTGCATATGAGATTCAGGACACTGAAGTTTTGTACTTTCAGCTCCCTCTGATTCTGGTATGTCTGTACGTTGTGCAGTGCCGCCTTTTTCTGACTGTACTTCCATTTTCCTCCATATCTTCAAGCGTGATGATGACATTTTCTCCTTTTGATATGGTGCCCACACTTTGTTCCTGCATTCCTTAGCTATATGTCCAAGCTTGTTACATGCATAACATCTTGCATGTTTCATATTCCTCCTGTAACAAGCAACAGCTTTGTGACCAAACATATTGCAAGCAAAGCAATATCCATAAAAGTACCTTGAATGTGATGATCTTTCTGCATAATGGTCTTGAACCCTTCTTCTTCTACATCTAGCTGCAACATGTCCAAGATTATGACATACATAACATTCAACATTATTCATAGGAGGAGTAAAGGATTTTCTTTGAGGAATCCCTTTTCTTGGTTGATGATGAGATTGATCTTTCATTTCTTCGTTGATCACTTTAGGTTTCTCTTTAGAGTTCCTTGCCTCACCTTGTGAACTAGATTCACCTTCAACAGATTCATGGAAACCAAGACCAGTCTTTATAGCAGGAGACCTTTGACTACTAAGAATATCATCCGAGACTTTAGAACTATCTTGAAATCGTAAAAGCTTATCCTTTTCTTCTAGTTTACCTTTCAAGATATTTACCTCAACCTGAAGCTGTTCTTCCTTTTCAAGAGATTTCTTTTTCAAATCTTCTTCAGCTTTCCTTCCTTCTTCCATTTGTTCCCTTAGTTTGACAATCTCCTTTTCTTGTTCTTCATTCAGATCCTGCTGCATTTGACGAACTCGGAAGGCACATTCTAGTTGAGATTTTAAGCTAGTGACTTCGTTTTCTTGTTTTGCAATAGCTTGGAGTAGATCTGTATTCTGCTTCTTTGATTCTTCAAGATCTCCTTTTAGTGACAGGATTGTAGCTTCAATATTTTCATAGTAGCTGGATCTATCTTTGAGTTTCTTGATGGTTGTGCTTCTTTCGTTGACTTCTTTTCTTAATGATGTCACTTCATGCTGCAATTTTTGACATTGGTCTTCCCTGTCCTTGAGTAGATTTCTTACCTTGTTTCCTTCTTCTAGTTGGGCCTTTAGTTTGGTAGCTTCTTCTTTGAAATCACATTCCCTTTTGTTCAATAGATCTTGTTGATCTCTAATTTTGTCTGTCAGCCTTTTAAATTCTGCCTCTATTTGATATCTTTCTTGTTCACCCATAAGAGCAAATTCAGTAGTTTCGCTATCACTTTCATCTCTTCCAAAAGGAAAGATAGCTGGAACATCAGAGGATAATATATTCATACCTGATAATGATTCTGAATCTGAAGAGCTTCTTATACCTAATCCCCAATCGATTCTCCCACTGTCATAGTTCTTCTGAGATGACTTCTTTTTCTTAGGTGCTTTCTTCTTAAGCTTCTTTCCCATTGTTCCACGGATCTCCTTCAAGCGATCAAGCTTCTATCAAAGGACCTGCTCTGATACCAATTGTTGGAAATAATACTGAGAGGGGGGGTGAATCAGTATTATCACATTAATAAAACTTTTTCATTTCCATAATCAGATTCATATATGCTACTTCCACAACTTCTTATGATTAAGTTCATTGATCTTCAATGAGTGCATTAGAACATTATCAACTATATTATCAAATAACAGATGCCGTAATAGAGAATAGATCATCACACATAAGGCACACACATGAACACCATGATATAAGGTGGAAACCCAATGCGGGAGAAAAACCACCTGCTGCAAGTCATCTCAATCTTCTTCTTAATAAGAAAATCCTTTTACAATATTTGTACTGGTGCAGTCTTATACCAGTACAGGAGCTACAACCCCCTTTGCTCTTGTACTAGCCGATCCATTTACTAGTACGCAGGCTGCTACCTGCTACAATGCTCCAAAGATCTCCCTTAGCTTTTGTACTAACTTAGATACTAGTACATAGGCGCTGGCCTACAATATTCTCTCCTCCAGGTACCACGTTTCATCAATTTTCAGACTGGATACACTGAAGCACAACACATAATCTGAAAGGCCACTTTTCATCCAATTTTCATACTGGACCCAACAACAAAATTGAAGCTCATAATCAAACAACCTTCTGAATCACCCAATCACCAGATCCATACATATACAATGATATTATGAGAGTTATCAACCAGATCTAGTACATAAAGATAAGTCATTAATCATGCTGTTATCTGAACTCAATACCAGTAACCAAACATCAGTTATGCACCCAAAACCCTCAGCACCTGCGCCTTATGTGGCGCCGCGACCACCGCACCTGCGCCTTATGTGGCGCCGCGACCACCGCACCTGCGCCTTCTGTGGCGCCTCCGCACTGCGCCTTCTATGGCGCCTCTGTGGCGTCTTCGCACTGCGCCTTCTGTGGCGCCTCCGCACTGCGCCTTCTGTGGCGCCTCCACACTGCGCCTTCTGTGGCGTCTCCGCACTGCGCCTTCTGTGGCACCTCTGCACTACGCCTTCTGTGGCGCCTCCGCACTGTGCCTTCTGTGGTGCCTCTGCACTGCGCCTTCTGTGGCACCTCCGCACTGCGCCTTCTGTGGCGCCTCCGCACTGCGCCTTCTGTGGCGCCTCTGCACTGCGCCTTCTGTGGCGCCTCCACACTGCGCCTTCTGTGGCGCCTCCGCACTGCGCCTTCTGTGGCGCCTCTGTAGCGTCTCTGCACTGCGCCTTCTGTGGTGCCTCCGCACTGCGCCTTCTATGGCGCCTCCGCACTGCGCCTTCTGTGGCGTCTCCGCACTGCGCCTTCTGTGGCGTCTCCGCACTACGCCTTCTGTGGCGCCTCCGCACTGCGCCTTCTGTGGCACCTCCGCACTGTGCCTTCTGTGGCGCCTCCGCACTTCCGCAGCTGCAGCGCTCGAGAGATCACCCTTCACAGATTCGCTTTCAACTTCACTTTCATAGATCAAACTTTCAAAACAATAACCCAATATTTCAGATCTTAAGATATTCAATTGCAAGGATAAATTAGTCAAGTGATCTCCTTTGCTTTATATAGGCTTAGGCCTTTCACAATACCACGGGCCAAAACCATAGGATCAAAAAAAACTGTTGGACTAATACCATGAACCAACCATGAAAGTACGTGAGATCAACACTTTTGACGAAGTACCATGGTCCAAAACCATAGGTTCAAATACCAAGGACTAACTACCATGGACCAAAGGTAAGTTCTCCAACATATACGCGCTTTTCCTCATAGGTTCAAATACCAAGGACTAACTACCATGGACCAAAGGTAAGTTCTCCAACATATACGCGCTTTTCCTCATAGGTTCAAATACCAAGGACTAACTACCATGGACCAAAGGTAAGTTCTCCAACATATACGCGCTTTTCCTTGCATGAAAGTGCGTGAACTTTTTCTCTACATGAAATAAACTTTTCTCTGCATAAAAGTGCATGAACTTTTCTCTACATGAAATAAACTTTTCTCTGCATAAAAGTGCGTGAACTTTTCTCTACATGAAATAAACTTTTCTCTGCATATAAGTGCGTGAACTTTTCTATACACTATAATTTATTATCTGAGATGAGTGGGTTGCCATCAAGTACAACATATGTATCATAATGCCAACACACATGTTGGAGCAAGTAGGAGAAATGGGCTTGAATTGGGAGCAAATTTAGCAAGGAATGTATCTTTTAGGCAATCAATTAAGTGAGACTTCCCCATACGAGCAGTTCCTTGGATGAGCATTCTAAGTGGAGAAATGGAGGAAGTGGTCCTAAAGTGGGTGAGGACAATGTTGAAAATAAATTTTGGGTGGGAAATAGTGAGGCGAGGGAGTAGGGAACTGGAGAGGGGGGAAGAATGGATTTGGGTGGATGAGTGACTGGAGTCTATTGAACATATGAATGTCTCTTGCAAAGTGGAAGCGATAGTAGTATGGGCCTAATTGTGGTATAAGTCAAAGTCATGGTGGCTAAGCATGTCAAGGTCATTAATTTCCATGTTTTTTTAGGGTGTAACTAAGAAATGAATTTCCATTCATCCATGTCTACGGATTCAGGGGGGTTCGGGATAACATTGGTGGAGATGTCATTAGAGCAAGGGGAAAGGGGGTCTTAAAGGGCACGATGAACCTTCCATGCAACATATGCCTTTATTTCTTGTTCCTAATGTGAAATAATTTCTTCATTAGTGGAGCCAATGTCTGATGGGAGTGTGTGAAAAGGGAAGTATAAAAGTAGTTCACTCTAGCAGAAAGAAGCATAGCATGCATCAACAGGAGAAGGGATCGAGGAATAGCAAGGGAGGACATGAACAATATTGGAAGGGTTTATTTGTTTCCATTGGTTATGTTTTTGGTGAGCAGAGAAGGACCAAGAATGTGTAGCCTCAAGAAGAGTTAGTGTTTCAAGCGAAGGAGGTCTATCCATGTATGCTACAATGAAGGGTGGTGTTGGGAAGGGGGCACCTAGACCATGAGAAACATGTCTAAAAATAGTTCGACTAACATTGAGGGAAACAAATGAGTGGCTACAAAGTGAAAGGGGAAGTTTTTGTAGCATGTGGCATGTTTCTTGTGTGTCGATGTCCCTATCAGAAACTATTTATGTTAATATTTTTCGGACAACATTAACAACAGGTGCTTCGGGGTGGACAACCTACGAGACACGTGACAACATTTAGCAATAGCTTTCTGATATTGTCTCTGGTTTCGCTACATATTTCGAGATGTAGTGGAGAACAACATGGCGAGACAAAACTGGTTGGCAGTCGATGTTTTCTCTCCATATGGATAGCATGTCAGAGTTGTGTACATTTAACCTGTCGTCATTACGAGCGGGGACATATTTCTTTCTTCCATTGTCATCAATCATCAAAGAATATGTGGGATGCAAATCCCATGGAACTCCATAGTGGAAAACAAGAGTAGGACCTTTTTTGCGAAGACAGGAAGAGGGGTGGCATTTTGTATGTCGTTGAACGCAATTAACAAGGTCCTCGTAGTCCTAAATGCGAGAGGATGCAAATATCAATGGTGATGGGAGGATGCATGGGTCATGCTCTATAGAGTAGTGTACATAAGCTTCATGTTGTTTAGCAAGCCGAGGATTCCAAGTGGAAATGTGTTGATCGAAATAGTACTTTGCTCTATCAACCATGACTTGGTTATGCCAGTCGAGGTTTTCCATATTAGGTGTGTTTTCTACCCAGAGGAAACCATGTATGTGTGCGGAGCCCCTATGTTGCCACTCATACCTACAAATATGAGAAAGGAAAATTTTTGAGGCGAGTGTACATCTAGGAAAAAAACAAAGAGGAGAAGGATGGTTAGACAAAAACCTACACCAGAAATCATTTGAATGAAAACCTCTTTGCAATATCTCTTCGAGGAAGACTGTGAATCAACAATAGGTGTACTGTGATGTAAGATGTGGATTCTTGATTATATTGTGGAATCTCCATCGAGATAACTCTGATGAATCTAGGAGGGTACTTCTAGGCATGACCATGTGCAGGTCATGCCATTTGGTGTCAGCTACACTAAGGGTGAAGAAGAAAGTAGGGATACCTATTTGTGTGATCATATTAGTGAGTTCACCTTTGCGTTTGTTCCAGAACGAGTGTGTCCCCCTAAGGCCTGACCTAAAGTGCAAAATCTTGTCAAGAAGCATGGAATCATGCATGTCATGGAGGCATGCATGAAGGTCTACAAAAGTCATTAGAAATCCCTCTTTAATGTTTCTTTTCACGAAAACAGTAGCAGTTGCTTGAATACAATGATGCAACATAAGGTTGTACAAGTAATACTGAAATATTGGATGTTGGCCAAAATGGTTATCATAGTAGTGTATGAGGTGCACAACATATTCTTGCATTTCAAATTTTCTATGCCGTGGTTGACCAATCATGGTACCCCTGTGGGAAAGAGTGTGGGGAAGGCCATAACAAAGAGGCCTTTCGTGGTGTATTCATTGATAGCGGAGAGGGAAACAGAGGGCCAGGAAAGTGAAGTAGTGGAATCAGGATAGGGAAAGTGTAGGTAGTTTCATACTTGTTCAATATTACTATGGGAATTTGGGAGTGTTGATACAAAAGAGGATGGTTGGAGGTTTATTGGGGTGGGTTATACAAGAATGTCATCATCGAAAGTAGGAAAGGAAAGCCTTGGTTCAGGAGAGGAGGGGGTAATGCGATGGAGGAGAGAAGAGATATAAATAAGGTGAATCGACAAGGCATATATTGAATCTTGGTCCACATGGACATCCTTGTAGTAGGGATCATGGGCTAGTTTGTACTCCAAATCTGCAACAATATGTGTCTTGCTTACAATGAAATCATATGTTTTGTGGTTAGAGCCATGTCTGGTAACAACTACGATGTCCAATTTAGAAACCAAGTGTGGCAAGATGTTGGCAATAACAGTTATGGCTTTGGGGAACAAAGAGTATGACCAGTGTACTTGTACTGACCACCTCATGCATGGGTAACTTGCAAGAGGGGGTTGACATGTGCTATGAGAATTTCCTTTAATTTTTTTAGAGAAACAATGGGAAATGGTTGGTTGCGAGGGTCCATGTTGGTTGCAAGGGAGAAGTGGTGGGTGGAATTTGTAGTTTCACATCGAGAGAAATAAATGCTACTATGAAAGAATCTTGTTTTCATATTTGGGTATGTTTCCTTGCATACAGAGTAGAAATTCAAGGGAGAGAGGTCATCTATCCTTTCACAAAATCGGTGGTGTGCAAGGTTAAAGGTAGGGTTAAACAAAGTATGGGGATGGGAGGGTGAAGAAGCATGGGTCGATGGTGTGGTGTGCGATGTACATGGGGAATAAGTGGCATTGAATGGAGGAAGCTGAAAGGAAGGTAGATTGGGAGTAGGGAATGTTGAAGGAGATGGGTTTGCAAGTGAAGTTTGGAGATGTTAGGGAAGAGAAACATTATATGGGGGTATAGCTAGAAAGGTTTGGGGGTTTAAACTAGCTTTATATTTGATGAATCTTTGTTTGTTGTAGGTGTATTTATTCTGTGCATAGATGATTCTCTTGTGAACATTTCTTGAGGGGTTTCCAGAAGACTCTGGCATGTCCATCCTTATACAAACATGGGGACACAAATATTAGTGAATACAGGAGATGAGAGAGAGTATTATTGAGCATAAAGAAAGAGTACATGGAGGAGTGTTTGTAGGAGGAAGAATGTTTAATGGAAGGGGAGGGAAGAAATATAAATTCAAAGGGAAGGAAATAGGAGCAAGTGTTTATTTTTTTTTATTTTTTTTTGCAAATTGTGAAAGAGTGTGTACATCCACATAGTGTTGTTTTTTTTATTTTATATTTTGGAAATTGAAAAAGAGTGTGCACATCCACATATTAGTTGTGTGACATGAAGAGATGCACAAGGAAAGAAGTATAAAGATGCAAGATGTGAGATAAGTAAAGATCGATTATATTTATTTATTTTTGTCTTTTTATTTTTTTTTTGCAAATCGAGAAAGAGTGTGTACATCCAAGGCAAGAAGTTTAAAGATCCAAGGTGCATCAAAACTAAAGATCAATTAGATGTAAGGTAATGAAACAACAACCTTTTCTAGCAAATCAATGTTTGTATTTAATTGTACAAAGCACACTTTAAAAGGATGCAAATATACTACCTTGTTTATAAGGAAGAACAAAAGAGCATATATATTTTATTTGAAGGTAAGAGACATAGAATTATCTAAAGGTGGAAGCTGCAACATGTAACATAGGTGTATATAACTAGAAGAGAGAAATAGGATGATGAAGTGAACAAAATAAGAGGGTGGTGAGGGAAGAAATGAGAATGAACGAAAAAGCACATATAAATTGTTTTTTGTTGTAGGTGTCTTTATTTCTGTGCATAGATGAGTCTCCTGCAATCATTTCTTGAGGGGTTTCAAGAAGACTCTGGATATCCATCATGATACAAACATGGACACTCATATATTAGTGAATAAAGGAGATGAGAGAGAGTAGTATTGAGTGCAAAGAAAAAGCACATGGAGGAGTGTTCATAGGAGGAGTGTTTAATGGAAGGGGAGGGAAGAAATCTAAATTCAAAATGGAAGGAAATAGAAGCAAGTGTTTATTATGGCTTTTGATTTTTATTTTTTGCAAATTGTGAAAGAATGTGTACATCGACATATTATTGTTTTTATTTTTTTTTATTTTTTTGGAAATTGGAAAAGAGTGTGCACGTCCACATATTAGTTGTGTGACATGAATACATGCACAAGGTAAGAAGTATAAAGATGCAAGATGCGAAATAAGCAAAGATAGTTTTTTTTTTTTTTTTTTGTTGCAAATTGGGAAAGAGTATGTACATCCAAGGCAAGAAGTATAAAGATCCAATGTGAAACATAACTAAAGATCAAATAGATTTAAGGTAAAGAAACAACAACCTTTTCTAACAAGCCAATGTTTGTATTTAATTGCACAAAACACACTTTAAAAGGATGCAAATTTACTACCTTATTTAGAAGGAAGAACAAAAGAGAATATTTATTGTATTTAAAGGAAAAAGACACATCATTATCTAACAGTGGAAGCTAAAAAATGTAATGTAGGTGTATATACATAGCGAAGAGAAGTATAATGCTGAAGTGAACAAAAGAAGAGGGTGGTAGGGGAGGAAATGAGAACGAATGGAGAAGCATATAGAGGTTATTGTCTACATTTCAGTCTGACATGGGGGAAGGAAAGGGAGTTTCAAAGATGGCAAGAAACTGAAGTAGTAGACAATTTTTTGATATTCTGGAGGAAAAGGGAACATGCAGAGCCATAGTTGATTTCCTCTAAATTGGTTAGTACAAGTTTCAAGTGGTCAACACCATTGAATTTATCTGTTTTTATAGACAATGTGAAGAGGAAATGATGGCATGAAACCCTTGAATGAAGCTCGTGGATAACACCAAGAACAATGGAGAGTATGAACATGTCTTTTGCTTGGACACCCATGAGTTCAGTTGAAACATCATACAAAACTGTGACATTTTCCAGTAGGCTTGTGTGGTCATGCATTTCAAATTTCAACACATAGCGATAGCCACATTCCAAGAAGTCCCACCACATTTTGTGTAGCGCCACATTCCATTTGAGTGGTTGAATTTTTTTTTCATGCACTTGATGCCATCAGATGAGAGAGGGCATGCAAGGAAGTAGAAAGATTGCATGTCAATAAAGGTGATGGTTCCCCGAACAAAGAACCATGTTTCTTTTCCGAGGGGATGCAAGTCTATGAGGTAAACAATTGTATGTTGTGGTTGGCCTTGCTTGGAATACCTCGAGAACTTTCTAATTAATGATGGTGAAGAACCCAAACAACCTCTTTCATGAAACCATGACTGAAGTTGGTGAGTCTCTGGAATGTCAGGATCTAGCAACAGGCTGCTGGTGGAGATAGTCCCTACAGTTCTTCCATTAAATTCGGTTATGCAACCCCCTTTGATTGAAAGCATGGTCGAAGCACCAGAAGAGCTGAGTTCAATGAGTTCCTTGCCTACAGTGTGGCAATGATCACCCCATAGGGTGATGTCGATACTATACCGAGGCATGTCTTCCAAGATTAGAGTTTTTCTAGGTGGTTCAAACCCATCTCTTCGATAAATGGTGGAGGTTGGAGAAGTGGAACTCACCATGCCAATGATGTCCATAACTGAGCCGAGGTTTGCAGATCTGATTTCACTTATAGATTTGAAACGAAAACGGTGGAAAGGAATTATCAGAACATCATCCAAGCAAGGTTCAATAGTGGAAGTTACAGAGAGGAAGACTTCCCATTTCCTATCGAAATGGTTGTAATTTGTGTTTATTGGTTTGAATGTCCCATTTGAAACCATGGAAATTTGCCCAATTTGGACAAGGTCATGCAAGGAATATGTTAACTCAATGAAGGCAGAGAGATGGATTGCATCACTGGCACAATTAATGAGGTCAAATCCAAATACCTTTCTGGAGGCTCAAGAATTGTTGTACGAGTGAAGGGTTATGTTTGCAAGCACCCTACCTTAGATCGACCATTGTTTATGGTAGGGGCTTAGCACCATGAATGGAATGGTATCATGCACAAAAGAGGATCACTAAGTTGATGATGAAAAAAAACCCTGTGTTGAAGCAGGAGTATTTGTGCAAGGGCCATATGACGTTGAAGAGCCCGATTGGTATGTGGATGGTTGTACAATTTGAGAAGGTCTGAGTCCCCAATCAAAGTTGCATAACATTCGAGAAATTTGAGTTCAAGAACTTTTATAGTCTTGAAAAGAAGGAAAGAAAGAGGAAATCAATGTGGGATTAGTTAGAATGTTAGTGGTGAAGAGAGGGAAGGAAAAGAAAACCATAAAGGATGTGGTGAAGAATGTGAACATACGCATATTTTTGCAAAAGTGTGCAAGTGGCTTCTTTGAGAATGATCATCGACCCCAACTGCAAGCCACTAGAGATGGCATGGACATTATAAGAAAACAGAAGCAACGTTCTGTGCTGAGAGGTACCATTAGAAAGGGAAAATTGGTAGCGTTTGGAAGATGTCTTTGTCGAAGGAAGAAGGGTGAGTTCAACTATTTGGAGTGATGGTTGGATCGTTGTAGAGCCAGCTAGCAACAAAGTGATGGCATTCACTGTCAAGGTAGGCTCCATGATGAGGAGGAAAGGAGGTGTCCTAAAAGGTGAAAGCGAGTGAAATGTTGTTAACATTGAAAGGGAAGGGGAAATAAATCAACCAACGATCTCTCATTCATAGGATTACCATATTTGCAGGCAAATGAAAGAAGAATGATTCACAATTTAGATTGCTGCTAACATTGAAAGGTAAGGGGAAATAAATCATGAGATGTTTAATCATAGAAAGTTGCCTCTCTATATATGACGTTTCAAAAAATCCACACCCCACTATTCTGTACATCCTAGCAATGCAAATATTCTTCTTATAGTAGAAACATGCAAAAAAAAAGTTATATATGCAGCATGACAACATTGATACTTGGCATCTGATTTTACAAGGCGATATGGTTAGCAGGTTATTGATTCTCACCTGATTGTTAATGGAATTCCTGGACAGGTATCCATGCGAAGGTAGCAGTAGCAGGATGTGCAACATCAATAGCAAGAGGGCAGCAAAAACACAACAACAACAACAAAAAATTGTAACTTGAAAAGCAGTAGAATATATCAAGGTGAAGAGGCTAAATAGAGCACACGTCCATTCACCAACTAATTAGAGGGAGAAATACATGCAGGGAAAATTTTAGTGGCTAATATTCGCAGTTGGGCTAATTTTCCATGTTTTCTCCAAGAAAAGGATTCGCCAATTTCCATTTTTTATAAAAATGATTCACCCACATTTTATAGCATAAAATTATTTTACCTTAAAAATTGCCAAAACTTTATATAGACTAATAACAAATCATTAGAAATATAAATATTTTTACAAAAATATTGCTAAACATTTTACAATTTTCATATTAGGGACTAGTAAGATTCTCCAAGGTTTCTAAACGTTAAAATAAACTTCCAACCTTAAAATTTTCCTTGAATACATGAGAGTAATGAGAGATGACATAGAGCTTGGTGCTACTAATGACAGAGATAACAAAAGAGATGTTCATGCGAGTGAGAATAAGTGCACATAGTCAGTCCATTAATTAGATTAATAAATAAAATATCCCATAAGATGAAGATGTGTGGATAGGCTTTAAGCCTTAATCATTAAAAAATGTGGCATATTGATTAAATATATATCAAAGATTTTGGGCATTGAGACTTTGACATCAGAATAATCCTTTTGGAAATCTCTGAAACCCAAAGTCTGATACATCATATTAATGTAACTCTTTTCAATAAACGTATATTATAAAGTGGTTAGGGCATAAATCATATGATCTGTGTGCGAGCGAAAATAAAGTGATAATAAATGCACATAGTCAGTCTATTAATTATATTAATGAATAAAATATCCTCCGAGACCAAGATGCGTGCATAGGCTTTATGATCTGGATTTCAACATAAAGGCAACAAATTATAGAGATAACCATAAACACAGATATGCAGCAGAAATCATACTTCATTTCATTACTGTAAAATACAGAAATGTGCTTACAAACAGAAATAAAAATAAATCAGCTAGGGCGATGGTAGCTTATCTTTGAGAAGAGATGTGGCGGCTACATGCCTCTGAACTGTTTCGAACTGTGTTACAATGAGGCTCAAAGGCCTATTTATTGTTGATAAACAATGGAAAACCCTTAACATTCCGAAATCTAACCCTAGAAGATGAAACGCCAAATTGTGGGCCCCGTTTGGGTAAATTGGTACATCAATTTCCCGGGGTCGTAAATTTGGCATACGATCTCTGTTTGACGCGTACAATAGCTCGTTAGAAAGATCTATCCGAGCACTACAACTTTGGGAGGAAACATCGGTCCATGGACCCATGTTGCCCGAGATTCCCAAAAAAACGTCGTTTAGGGCCTCAAAATATCTCCGGAAGTTCAGGACCCGAAAAACTGCTAAAAATAGTAAACTGTGCTACAATTTAGGAAACTGAAAAGACTGAAAGAGATAGTTGTGGGGGTTCAAATGGGATAGGTGGGTGGCCACCAACATCCACCTGGATCATTCCTCCCCCCTTAGGAAGCAATGGTCCCCATTGCATTTAGTTCCTCCATCTGCTGAACTTGTCCTGCAATCTCTGATGTGCCCAGTAATGGTGAGAAGCATGGTCGACGATGGTCCATATTGAACACTTGGTGCAGGCAAAGGAATGGAGGAATGATGTGCTCCAAAGCATTGTTCCCCATAGCCTTGGTACTGCTGTAAGGACCATGTCGGAGTGGTCTAAGCTTCTGATGGGTTCTGGTAAGGCGTTCTCTCTGCAGATGCAACCAGACTTTGTTGCCCACCTGAAACTTGTGTGGTATCTTTGTGGGTGAGGAGAAGTTGTTCTTGTGTTCTGTCATGACCGTATCCCTTTGTTGCTGCTGCTGCATGGAGGAACCCTTTGCAGGGGTCATGGATGTAGCAACGATCTTCCCCTTACTTCGGGAGTGAACCAGACAGATAAATTTCCTGGTCTGGGAGATGAGCTTGCTGCCTTTCTTAGTGGTGATCAAAGATGTGGCAGTAGGTGGGGCTACCTTTGGTATCCTATATAATGAATTATTCAAAGAAATAATGACAGCACGAGGCCTGGACTCATACACAGCATGTCGCCTCCACAAGTATGGCTGACCTAATAATACATCACAAACATCCAGAGGTGTAACATCACACGATACCTCGTTTGTGAAGGGTTTGATGCTGTAGGGAAGGCAGCACTGCTGGCAAACTTTGAGATCTCGTCCTTCATGAAGCCACCCGATACTGTACGGTTGTGGGTGTGGTGTAGTCAGTAGGCCCAACCGCTTCACGACCTCTGCTGAAACAAGGTTCTTTTGGCTGCCACTGTCGACAATGAATTGTAGCAGCGAACCCTTCACCCACATCTATGAGTGGAAAAGACGCTCCCCTTCCTCTGGATTTTCGGGCTCATCTTTCTGGATCTTGGCGGTGGAAACAGTGGCGCTGGGATCTGCATCAATGATCTTCTTCCCTTTACCATTCCCCTTATCGGGTTCTGGCTCAGGGTCAGAACATGCATCTGATTCAGAAGCCTTCAACTCGGCCACCAGCGACTGCTTGGTCCGACACTCACTTGTGTTATGAGTGGGACTCTTGTGGAACTCACACCACTTTCCTGTGTCCTTCTTCGGCTTCATGGTGTTGTTCTTTTCTTGCGGCTTCGACGAGTTGTCTTGGGTCACCCCACCTTGTCTTTGTCCTTTGGGCTTCGGATTTGCAGTCCAAAGTCTCGCTTCTTCTGTTTGAACTTTTGCTCGATTTTGACAGCGTATCGGTATGCTGTGCCGAGTGAGGAGATGTTCAAGAACACCATCTCTTCCTGGATGTATCTGTGTAAGCAGCCACGGTATTTGAGTACCAAATGCAGCTCAGAATCTTTGATACCCAACTGTGTGCGAAGGGTATGTAAAATGTTTGTGAACTCCGGCACATCTTGGTCTCGTCCCTGCCGCAGTGTGGTCCATTTGATGTATTTGTCCTCATAGCTTCCGACAGGGTAGTACTGCTCCTTGATGGCATCCCAGAAGTCATTCCAAGTGGGTGCGGCTGAAAATAGTGAGCCTGTACTTTCACCCTTCTGCTCGCAGTAGGTTTCCCACCAGTCCTTGACGTGGGGGGCTGCTTTGAGAAGAGCGAAAACAATCTTTTCCCGACTTGAAAATTCATGAACAAAAAAATACCCATCTAGCAGATTTAACCATTTATCTACGGCATCTGCGTCTATTTGACCCTTGAAGATGGGGATTTCAAAATTGACTTGTACCTTAAACGGCGTGGCGTTTCCAGAGTCGCTGTTGGAAGCCGATGTGTCGCCTCTGGGTAGCCGCTGAAGGTTCTGCGCAAAGCTATCCATCATCGCGTTCCTTTGCCGCTCGAGGGATTCTTCGAGCAAGATTTTGATAGGATCTCCTGCCCCCTCATCTTTCTTCTCATCCGCCATGCGAGGCCGTCGGGATTTTCGAGGCTGGTCTTGCAAAGGTTCGACCAGTTCAAGCCCTAACTCCTTATATCCCGACCTCGTTGGGGACATGCAAAGAAAAACAGAGAAAAAGTAGACCGCTCTGATACCACTGATCCGGATTTAAACAGGAACGCAAAAAATTATAGAGATAACCATAAACACAGATATGCAGCGGAAATCATACTTCATTTCATTACTGTAGAATACTGAAATGTTCTTACAAACAGAAATAGAAATAAATCAGCTAGGGCGATGGTAGCTTATCTCTAAGAAGAGATGTGGCGGCTACATGCCTCTGAACTGTTCCGAACTGTGTTACAATGAGGCTCGAAGGCCTATTTATTGTTGATCAACAATGGAAAACCATTAACATTCCGAAATCTAACCCTAGAAGATGAAACGCCAAATTGTGGGCCCCGTTTGGGTAAATTGGTACATCAATTTCCCAGGGTCGTAACTTTGGCATACGATCTCCGTTTGACGCGTACAATAGCTCATTAGAAAGATCTATCCGAGCACTACAAATTTGGGAGGCAACATCGGTCCATGGACCGATGTTGCCACAAATTCCCAAAAAAACGTCGTTTAGGGCCTCAAAACAGCGCCGGAAGTTCAGGACCCGAAAAACTGCTAAAAATAGTAAATTGTGCTACAATTTAGGAAACTGAAAAGACTGAAAGAGACAGTTGTGGCGGTCCAAATGGGATAGGTGGGTGGCCACCAACATCCACCTGGATCACTTTAAGCCTTAATCATTAAACAATGTGGAATATTTATTAAATATATATTGGAGCTTTTTGGCATTGAGACTTTGACATCAAAAGAATACTTTTTTAAATCTTTGAAACCCAAAGTTTGATCCATCATATTAATGTGGTTATTTTCATTAAACGTATATTATAAAGTGGCTAGGGCATAAAACATATAATAATCAACTGTCAGAGTAAACGACCCACATTCCATGTCATTGTCTCTGTTCTCGCATATCGAAGGTAATGGATATCGAGGTTTTTGTTTTGAGACACATTTAAAAAACCCCGATAATATCATTCTCCGATACTACGATATGCCAATCTCCTTATGCTGATCAAGAGTTCGATTTTGAGCTTATGAAGCTCAGATCTCAAAGATAATTCCATGTTTATTAGGCACCCAACTAAGGGGAATTGCTTCAATTTCTGCAAGAAGCCTGCATTCTAAGAAATAAAAAATTATAGCCTGCATCAGACCAACACATTTGCAATTTGATTTCCATTGCCAAATTATGTATCAAGGTCTGTCTTGAATACAAAATGTTCACATATTTGTTAATTCTTGAGCATAAATCTAAGGTATCAATATTATTATCTCATTAGTGTGACAACTAAATATTAAACCTATGATGGGCTAATTGAAATCATTCAAATTATAGAAATTCGTACAACCCCAAAATTTCACACAAAATATTATACAAACTATTATTTTCCACATTCTTCAATCCTCCTTTTGGCATTCCTTTGAACCTGTTGATCGGGAAAAATGTCCTAATAAACATTTGGGGAAATCCACCCAGGAAAGACCTGTAACTTAGATCTATATCTGTTGAAGTGGTGGTTTCGACTAGTATTATGGGACTAGTTACCCTTCCACACAACAAGTGTACAATACATGGATAAATGAAAGACAAAGTATAACTCTAAGCTATGTATTGCATACTTATTACTGTTATATAATCTAAACTATAAGGGTGCTCCGATATTGGGCTTGTTGGAAATAATACTGAGAGGGGGGGTGAATCAGTATTATCTAGCAATTTAATAAATCTTCCTTATTTGATCTTTGAATTATTTTGCATGTCAGTACCATAAAATAATGAGCATGAACAAAGAAAACAGATAGTCACACCAAAGAACACAAGATGTAAGGTGGAAACCCAATGTGGGTGAAAACCACCTGCTGCAATATGTCTCTATCTTCTTTCAAATTAGAAACTCCTTTTACAATGATTTTCTACTGGTGCAGTCCTTTACCAGTACGCAGGCTGCAACCTGCAGAGAGCTACAACTCTCTCTCGTTTTCAAGTCTTCTCTTGGAAGGGAGCTACAACCCCCTACTTCTTTTCATAAAGCATCAAATGATCATCAAGAATATAACAGTTACAGTCCACTACAGTTATCAGATCAGCAATAACAGAACTAACCCAGAACACCTTATCAACAGAGAAATTCAATCAACAGAACATTTTAAGACAGAGACGCAGTTTTTCCTTCTGTGGCCTGCGTCGCGACGCAATCAACCTTCTGCTTGCCTGCGTACACCCGCAGGTATCCTTCTGCTGTACTGCGTGCCCACGCACTGTTTCTTCAACTGCACTGCGTCCTTTTGCTGCAGGGACGCACCCAAAAACACTATCGCGCCGCGTCCTGTTGCTGCAAGGACGCACCCAGAGATACTATCGCGCCGCGTCTTGTTGCTGCAAGGACGCACCCAGAGATACTATCGCGCCGCGTCTTTTTGCTCAGAGATGCACCTGATCCTTATTATGCTCTGCGTCCCCACGCAGTGCGCCTGTTACTGTACTGCGTCCCGGGCGCACCTGAATCTTACTCTGCCCTGCGTCCCCACGCAGGTCTCTTCCTACTGCACTGCGTCCCGGCGCACTTGCCTTTCACTTTACCTGCGTACCTTCGGGTATGAATGATTTCAAGACTTTAAGTGTAACCCAAACAGTCAGATCTACAGATCTGATCATGCGCCAAAGAGATCTCAGTCTTTCAGAAGATTCGCCTTCTTTAGATCTAGACCAGATCTAGCCCCATAAGATATTCAACCAAAGACATCCTTGAGCCAAATGATCTCCTTTGCTTTATATAGGCAAGCTCCTCCTCAAATCATGGAACAATACCACGAGCCGACACCTTAATAACACAATACCGTCGGCTAGATACCAAGAGTAAATCACAAGAAACCCCCACGTGTGCCTTTCTCTGCCTTGAAATGTGTGCACTGGGTGGACGCACCTCCTGAACGGCTGGCCTGCGTCTCTGGACGCGGTCCCTGCATGATGTGCCTGCGGGTACGCGCCTTCTGAACTGATTTTCTGCGTCCTTCTTAATTTTTCAATAAAATGGGAGCCATTTCATGGGAGTTGCCATCAAGTACAATATCTGTAACATATAGTCATACCAGAAACATAATGCCAACAATCTCCCCCTTTGGACTTGATGGCAACCTCACAAACTTCAGCTTTATTCTCCCCCTTTGACATCAAGGGCAAAGGGGTATGCTCCCCCTAAAGACATGCTCTCCCTGAATATGAACCAGATCTGCAACAAAGAACCATAATCCACCATGAAAGAGATAGAGAATATTGCAGCTATTTCCAAGATCTCCTTCTGACCATCCTCCATAATGCCAACAATGCATTATATGCTCCCCCTGAACCTGTACCATTAATCAGAAAAGATTCAACAATAAGATGATGCATCAACAACCCCCAGCTTTTGCCTGAGGTATTCAAAAGTGTCCCTGGGCAATGGTTTGGTGAGAATATCAGCAACTTGTTCCTTAGAAGGAACATACTCCAACTTGACCTTCTGTTCAAGTACTTGTTCCCGGAGAAAATGGTACTTGATTGGTATATGCTTGGTTTTTGAATGCATAACAGGATTCTTTGAGATGCTGATTGCACTTGTGTTATCACATAAGATGGATATTGGTGGTGTACAAGCGATTTGAAAATCCTGCAAAGTCTGCATCATCCAAAGGAGTTGGGTGCAACAAGATGCAGCAGCAACATATTCCGCTTCAGCTGTAGACAAGGCAATTGAACTCTGTTTCTTGCTGAACCAAGATACCAGTCTGGAACCCATAAAGAACGCACCACCACTTGTGCTTTTCCTGTCATCCACGCTTTCGGCCCAATCTGCATCTGTATAAGCATGAAGAGTAAGATCTATATCTCTAGGATACCATAAGCCATAATTTTGAGTCCCTTGAAGATATTTGAAAATTCTCTTCACTGCCTAAAGATGAGTCTCCTTCGGATTTGCCTGAAATCTTCCAACTATTCCAACTGCATGCATGATGTCCGGTCGGGTACCTGTCAAATAAAGTAAACTTCCAATCATAGATCTGTAGGTTGGTTGATGTACTGCTGCAGATTCATCATTTGCACTGAGACTACATCCTGTGACCATGGGTGTACATACTGGTTTTGCATCTTCCATACCATATTTCTTCAAAATCTGTTTGAGATACTTGGTTTGAGATAAAAAGATTCCTCCTTCCTTTTGTTGGATTTGCAAACCAAGGAAATATGTCAGTTCTCCTAGCAAGGACATTTCAAATTCTTTCTGCATGACCGAGGCAAAGCTTTGACTCATAGCTTCTTCATTGCTGCCAAAAATAATGTCATCTACATACACAACAAGTATTAGCAATTTGTCATTTTCAACTTTTACATAAAGATTGCTATCTGCTGAACCTTTTGAAAAACCTTGTTGATGAAGATATTTGTCCAAGCGGTAGTACCAAGCCCTTGGAGCTTGTTTGAGACCATAGAGGGCCTTTTTCAATCTGCATACAAGGTTTGGATCATTTCCAAGAATGAACCCATCTGGCTGTTCAATGTATACTTCTTCTTCCAAGTCTCCATTCAGAAAGGCTGATTTCACGTCCATTTGAAATACTTTGAAGTTTTGAAAACTTGAGAGAGCAAGAAACATTCGGATGGCCTCAAGTCTTGCAACAGGAGCAAAGGTTTCTTCAAAGTCTATTCCTTCTTGCTACGCATACCCTTTACAAACAAGTCTGGCTTTGTTTCTAATTACTTCTCCATTTTCATTCAATTTGTTTTTGAAGACCCATTTTGTCCCGATAACATTCTTATCTTTTGGTCTAGGAACCATCTCCCAAGTGTTGTTCTTTTCGATCTGCTCAAGTTCTTCATCCATTGCTTTTACCCAACATTCATCTTTGCATGCCTCTTTCACATTTTGTGGCTCCGTTGAGGAGAGTAATGCCAAATAGCTTGAAGCTTCTGCAACTGTTCTTCTAGTTTGTACACCTTCTTCTTTCTGTCCCATAATCTGAGATTCTGGATGGTTCTTCTGAACATATCTGGATGGAGTCTTTTCTTCTGTTCTTGTTTGCTCCTCTGGTTCTTCTTGAGGTTCTTCTTCTTCATCATTCTGTCTTTGAGGGTAGCCTTCATTTTCTTCGATGTCTTCACGATGTACTTGCCTAGGAATGTATCCCTTCTCATCAACCACTACATCAATGCTGTCAACAATTCTGCCAAGTCTTTTATTGTAGCATTTGTATGCTTTGCTATATGGAGAATAACCAAGAAGAATGCCTTCATCTGCTCTAGGTTCAAGTTTGCCAAGCTGCTCATCAGTATTCTTGATATAGCATTTGCTCCCAAAGATTTTGAAGTGCTTTACCGAAGGAGTCCTACCATTCCAAAGCTCATGAGGATTTTGAGTGCTGTTCACCCGGACATTCGTTTTGTTGAGAATAACAACTGCAGCATGTGCAGCTTCACCCCAGAAAGTAGCGGGAGTTCCTGATTCATCAAGCATAGCACGAGCCATTTGTTGGATTGTTCTGTTCATTCTTTCCACAACTCCATTTTGCTGGGGAGTTCTTGCTGTAGAGAATTCCCTTCTTATCCCATGTTCTTCACAGAAATCGAAAAATTCATTTGAAGTAAATTCCCCACCTCTGTCGGATCTGAGGCACTTAATTTTGTGACCTGATTCATTTTCCACCAAGGCTTTGAAGGATTTGAATTTTTCGAATGCTTCATCTTTGTGCTTCATAAGTCCTAACCAGACAAACCTGGAGAAATCGTCAATGAATAATATCAAGTATTCTTCTCCTCGAGGTGTTCTTTTTCTGAAGGGACCGCATGTATCTGTATGTACTAGCTCAAGAGGCATGCTAGCTGATCCTTCTTTTTCTGGAAAGTTAGTTCTGGTTTGTTTTCCAAACTGACATGATTTGCATATGGTGTTGTCAGGAATTTTGATATCTGGAAGATCGCGAACTGCCTGATATTTGCATGCTTTCCTTATTTGTGAGAAGCTCAGATGGCCCAACCTTCGATGCCATAACTAGTGCTCTTCATCCTTGCTCAGATAGCAGTGTTGTTGTCCTTCTTCAAATATGTACAGATTATTTGGAGTTCTTTTGCCTTTGAGCACTGTTTTACCTGTATCAAGATCATGAACAAGACATCCATTCGATCTGAATATAACCTCGGTTCTTTGATCACACATCTGGCTGACACTTAGAAGATTATGCTTCAATCCATCAACATACAAAATATTTCCAGCCTTGACCTTTTCTTTTAACTGAGCAATGCCTTTTCCTTTTATAGTTGCAGGAGTATCATTTCCAAAAGAGACTTTCTTTCCCTTTTCTAGAGCAGAATAAGATTCAAGTTTTTCTTTATCACCTGTCATATGCTTCGAACATCCACTGTCAATGTACCATAGATTTTCCTGTCCCTCTGCATAAAAAGCTATCCCGCATCTTTCTGTTTGAGGTTCCTTTATTCTCCATGTTTTGGTGCTTGAGGCTTGTTCCTTTTTCTGCTGAAACCTGCTCCTGCATTCAGAGTCTTCATGACCAAAATTATTGCAAATAGAACATTCAACTTCATTTTCAAGAACCGAAAAGTTGTTATAGGTCCTTTTTGTAATCCCTGTCATACTTCTTTGTTTTTTAGCTTCCCTAGTCATGATTGTTTTATATGCAACACATTGAGCTGCTTTGTGACCAAAGTTATGGCAAGAAAAGCATTGCCCATTGAAGAAACTTCTGCGGTTATCGAATCTACCAGCCAACTGATTGTAATTTCTATTTTCATCTATTCTTGAACCAAATTGAGAAGATTTTACCTGTGGCTGGTTCACCCTTAAGATGGATTGCCCCTGATAGTTTCTGTTTGTAATTCGTCCCTGCTTTACCTGATGATCTTCATTGTTCTTTTGCTCATTTCTTCTTGCTGCATCAAGATAACTCTTTGAGGTGGATGCTTGAGAGGTTTCTCCATTGTAGCCGAGACCTGTCTTGTTTAGAGGAGACCGCTGCACATTGATAATCTTATCCAAAGTTTCAGATCCTTTGGCAAACTTAAGATTAATAGCTTTTGTTTTCTCAATCTCTTTTCTAAGACCAACAATTTCTCCTTCTAGTTTTTCAAGATGTTTTTCCTTTTCATCAATTTGAAATTGTAGAGTATCAATGATCACATTCTTTTCTTCTATACATCTCTTGAGTCTAGTAATTTCATCATAAAGGTTATCCACATCTATAGCATCCACATAATCATCATCTTCAAATGCCATTAACAACTTATATTCATTACCTCGTTCATCTTCATCACTGTTCGATAGACCATCACTATCTTCATGGGTGTAGTAGCTTTTCTTATTTGCACTTTGTTTCTTGTTCCATCTAGCAGGTTCCTTTCCTTTATCCTTATAACGACATTTTGCAGCATAATGACCTACTCTTCCACAAGCAAAGCATTTAAAAGGTAACTTACCTCTGAACCTTCCAGAACCTCTTTGAAGATTTCTGACAAAATTTGATTCTTCTTCCTCTTCTTCTGGGACGTGGCTTGCTTCATAATAATCTTCTTTACCTGATGCCTTGAAAGCAGCTTCTCTTCTGTCTGATGGACCTCCCTTTCTCATTTCATAAGCAGTTAGAATTCCATGTAGCTGAGACATAGTGAGAATTCGTAGATTTTCCTTTTCTTCTATTGCAGATACTTTAGATTCAAACTTGGGGGACAATGATCTTAGAACCTTTTCAACCACTATAGCCTCTCTTATTTCTTCACCCAAATTTTTCATACAATTAACAATCTCATCTACCCGAAGAAAATAGTTAGCCACACTTTCATCATTATACATCTTGAGAGTCTCATACTGAATCCTGAGAGTTTGAAGTTTAGCACGCTTTACCTGTTCATCTCCTTCATAGCTTGTGACAATTTTGTCCCATATCTCTTTTGCGGATTTGTAGTGCATTACCTTCATGAATTCCGTTTGGGATATACATCCTAACAGAGTACTGACTGCTTTTGCATTTGTTTCATACTTCTTTTTCTCAGCTGGATCTGTAGGAGTAGCTGAAGGAAAAGCGTAGCCTGTTTCTACAATGTCCCAAACTTCTGTACCAAGAGATTGAAGATATGCAGTAACTCTTACCTTCCAATAATTGAAGTTTGTCCCATCAAAAACCGGTGGCCTGATTGATGCTTTTCTCTCGTAGTTGCTCATGATGAACGATCTACCTTCAAGCGATCAAGCTTCTCTGAAGGACCTGCTCTGATACCAATTGTTGGAAATAATACTGAGAGGGGGGGTGAATCAGTATTATCTAGCAATTTAATAAATCTTCCTTATTTGATCTTTGAATTATTTTGCATGTCAGTACCATAAAATAATGAGCATGAACAAAGAAAACAGATAGTCACACCAAAGAACACAAGATGTAAGGTGGAAACCCAATGTGGGTGAAAACCACCTGCTGCAATATGTCTCTATCTTCTTTCAAATTAGAAACTCCTTTTACAATGATTTTCTACTGGTGCAGTCCTTTACCAGTACGCAGGCTGCAACCTGCAGAGAGCTACAACTCTCTCTCGTTTTCAAGTCTTCTCTTGGAAGGGAGCTACAACCCCCTACTTCTTTTCATAAAGCATCAAATGATCATCAAGAATATAACAGTTACAGTCCACTACAGTTATCAGATCAGCAATAACAGAACTAACCCAGAACACCTTATCAACAGAGAAATTCAATCAACAGAACATTTTAAGACAGAGACGCAGTTTTCCCTTCTGTGGCCTGCGTCGCGACGCAATCAACCTTCTGCTTGCCTGCGTACACCCGCAGGTATCCTTCTGCTGTACTGCGTGCCCACGCACTGTTTCTTCAACTGCACTGCGTCCTTTTGCTGCAGGGACGCACCCAAAAACATTATTGCGCCGCGTCCTGTTGCTGCAAGGACGCACCCAGAGATACTATCGCACCGCGTCTTGCTGCTGCAAGGACGCACCCAGAGATACTATCGCGCCACGTCTTTTTGCTTAAGACGCACCTGATCTTTATTATGCTCTGCGTCCCCACGCAGTGCGCCTGTTACTGTACTGCGTCCCGGGCGCACCTGAATCTTACTCTGCCCTGCGTCCCCACGCAGGTCTCTTCCTACTGCACTGCGTCCCGACGCACTTGCCTTTCACTTTACCTGCGTACCTTCGGGTATGAATGATTTCAAGACTTTAAGTGTAACCCAAACAGTCAGATCTACAGATCTGATCATGCGCCAAAGAGATCTCAGTCTTTCAGAAGATTCGCCTTCTTTAAATCTAAACCAGATCTAGCCCCATAAGATATTCAACCAAAGACATCCTTGAGCCAAATGATCTCCTTTGCTTTATATAGGCAAGCTCCTCCTCAAATCATGGAACAATACCACGAGCCGACACCTTAATAACACAATACCGTCGGCTAGATACCAAGAGTAAATCACAAGAAACCCCCACGTGTGCCTTTCTCTGCCTTGAAATGTGTGCACTGGGTGGACGCACCTCCTGAACGGCTGGCCTGCGTCTCTGGACGCGGTCCCTGCATGATGTGCCTGCGGGTACGCGCCTTCTGAACTGATTTTCTGCGTCCTTCTTAATTTTTCAATAAAATGGGAGCCATGTCATGGGAGTTGCCATCAAGTACAATATCTGTAACATATAGTCATACCAGAAACATAATGCCAACAGGGCTGGCACACAGTCATTAAGGCTCAAAGAACCAAAGGCGCAAATTTGGGGTCGAGGACCAAGAGCTATGGGCTTGTTGTGGAGAAAAAAGAATTTTGACTTTATTATTAGCCTAATAACTATGGGGACCCTTTTGAATTTGCATTTGGATTTTGAATCATTGAACTATTTCATCTTAGCCTAGGTTGCCTTGTTTTATTTTTAGTTTTCCTTAATTTGACTAAGTTTGTTGTTAATAAAACTTTGTTTTAAATTTTAAATGATTAGAACTAATTAATAAATAGCCCCTGAGACCAAGCTCATGTTACAACATGTGGCAATGACTCTTTAATAAACAAATAGTGGAAATTTAGGTTATCAGAGTCTTTTTTTTGAAAACCTTTATAACCAAAGTTCGATGAATATAAAGTGGAAACTAATGCAAATAACACATATCGCGTATTATAAAACACTATCAGAGAAATACCCATATTAGAGTTTTTGTTATGAGTCACATTATGAAACTTGCAATAAACCTAATTTCCGATGTTTACTAGACCCACCTGCCACATCATTTCCTTTTCTCCCTTATATTGGAGAATTCCATATCGGAGTTTCTTAGCCTAGGTTGCCTTGTTTTATTTTTAGTTTGCCTTAATCTGACTAAGTTTATTGTTAATAAAACTTTGCTTTAAATTTTAAATGATTAGCACTAATTAATAAATAGCCCCCAAGACCAAGCTCATGTTACAACATGTGGCAATTGCTCTTTAATAAAAAAATAGTGGAACTTTAGGCTATCGAAGTTTTATTTTGAAAACTAATTAATAAATAGCCCCCAAGACCAAGCTCATGTCACAACATGTGGCAATGACTCTTTAATAAAAAAATAGTGGAACTTTAGGCTATCGAAGTTTTATTTAAAAAAACCTTTATAACCAAATTCTGATGAATATAAAGTGGAAACTAATGCAAATAACACATATCGCGTATTATAAAACACTATCGGAGAAACACCCATATAACAGTTTTTTTATGAGTCACACTATGAAACTTGTGATAAACCTAATTTCCGATATCTCTTGGACCCACTTGCCACATCATTTCCTCCACTCACTTATATCAAAGAATTCCATATCGGAGTTTTTTGTTATGTGTCACCTTATAAAAGTTTTGATATCGTATAACCTCTGATCTCCGATAACCTTTGAGCTATGATATGTTTTAATCTCTGATATGTTGGACTTGATTTGATTTATGTTTTTGATTAATTATAAAATCAGATCCGCTCTCATATCAGAACTTTTGAAATGGCACATATCTAAAATCACCGATATGACTTAATCTCCCGATCGTCGATATGGTTGTAGATCCAATGGCCTTTATCACAACGATTTAATATAATATCACATCCGCTCCTCATCGAAACTTTCCATATATCGCAAGTTTTGCAGAGTGTGCCATGTTAAAACTCGGATACTCCAACCACCGATATCCATCCACATTCGCCACTTGTCACACTTTTGTTTAGTGGTTGCTATTAAGTTTTAAATAAGTCACTGTTAATGGTCTCGGGCTATTTATCATTGGTTTTTCATTAGGATTCGCAGATCGGAAACAAAAATGAGAATTCTCCATAGAAATCACCCAAAGATTGAAGCTTTCACATCACAAATACTTGCTCTGTGAGGCTCGAAGATGACGACTGGAATCACTCCTCCTGTTGCTACTTCAGCTCTATGGAACAACGTCGGGTTGAGGGCATCCAAAGGCGGAGGGAATATTTTATGCACATGGGAATTGGGAGGCTTAGGCACTTCGACAGTGGGTGGAGGCAATTCAAGTAACACAGAATGGAGGACTTGAACTACAACACTGCAAATCACCCTTCTCTGTCCCCATTAACATAACAAAAGAATGAATGGATCAGATGCGATATCACAATAAAACCAAAGCTTTAATTATATCGGGTTAGGCATATCAGAGATTGGTACATATCGAAAGTTAGAGGGAGAGTCTTGTATACACAACAAAAACTTTGATATGGGTATTCTCCAATATAAGGGAACGAAGGAAATGATGTGGGAGGTGGATTCAATGCAGAAAACAGTTGAACCAATGGATCAAATATCGAGGTGTACCCCACTATTAACTCCTAGTTGTCCAATAGAGACAACACAAATTAGCAGCGAAAATCACACCGTCAAATTGGTATATTCGTTCAAGGATGACGAATTTGCTACATTGTCGTGAGGAAGAACCTCATAATAAAAAGCATATTAGCTTAATGAATAAAGAAAGACGTAAAAGAGGATGAAACATATGCATTTGGAAGGTAAGAATATATTATTTAAAATGATACAGTAAATCAATTTAAATGAATAATTAATTGAGAGGATTTTTGAAATTAACAAAAGTTAAAATTGTTTAAAAATTAGTAAATTTAAGAAGGAAGATAATTTATTTTTTAAGTTTACCTTAATTACTGGATTTCATTAGCGTGGAGAGGGATTAAATCTATTGAGGTGCAAACCCCTTTTAGAGTGCAAAAATTTAAATTTTTGTACCTAGAGGGGTTTGATCCCTCTAGACACTTATAGATCCATGGTTAATATGGATCTAATCTCTCTCTCTCCCCCTTGTTGGTCACTTTAATTGCTTATTGAATTAAACAACAAAGTGCGATATTAATTGTCAACCTAGGGAAGTCTTGTTATTTCAAAGGCAATTGCATACTGTATGTACTTTAATCTTAAAAGTAACAGAAGTTATAGTATAAGCAAATCACGTCTTAAGTCAACAAACTGAAGCTCCACTCTGCATTATAGCAATTACACTCTGTTGCAGATGGCTATCAAAAAAGTACTTAATTCAAATAAAGAAATGAAGAAAATTAATCTGCAAAAGAAAACAGTGGCTATGCTGTAACAGAGAGTCAGGACCCTATTCCCCGGAGCGGGAATCTCCAGCACCTGCCTCTGATTAATTCAACCTTGCCAATTCACTCTGTAACAAATCACCGGTGAAACACTCATATAACAATAATCAGAAACAGAGTTTCAACAAAGGTATTATAAATAATGTTCAGCAAGCAGTATTGTTAACAAGACAAAAAGGCACACTTAACACACTGCAGAAATGTAATGGGTGAATCTTGTGATGAAGGTGGGCCCTGTCCTTCTCACAAGATTCCCCAGGAAACAAGAACTAGAAAAAGATGCTCAGAACAAAACTTTATTCATCCATCAATATATCATATTACAGAAAAGAGTTCCAGTCCTGTTCCTTCAGCTAAGCCTTTCTCTACAGTCCGTCCCCCCTCTAATGTAGATGTCTCCTCTTTATAGAGGAGACATCTATTACAAAAGATTTACATTGTTCTAACTCATTACACAAAAATAGGGAAGTCAATTCCCTGTCAATGAAATGCGGTTACAGTAATGTTGTCTTTAGATATAAGCGTTACATCCCGTGTAACAGCTTCTTTGGTGATCAGTCCCAATTCCTTTGCTGTTGTTGTATTTAGAATGCGGATCTCAACTGTTTCAGCATCGTGATCCGCATGCTGTTCCTGCTGTTTCAACAACTACAAAAATAGTCTTCCAGCTATTTCAGCATCACAAACTGCACATCATCCTTTAACTGTTTAGCACTTAATAATTCAAATATTAACTATGAAGATGTCGTGATTTATATGCTAAATAATTAAACATATAGTGATGAGAAGAATCGTTTCGTACCTTAGAGATAATTGGGTCAAAATCTTAACAAAGGCTTTTAAATATAAGTTTGAAAGGGGTAGTATCATAGCAAAATATATGGTCAAAAAGGGACAATATGAGGCCCTAACATCCCCCCCAATTGAAGCAGTTGCATGTCCCCATGCAACATCTACTCTGAATCTGAGTCGGAATACTGGGATGTACAGTGAAAATTACTTATACAGTAAGTATAAAAGGTGCTATCAATCGGATTTCTGAAACCTTGGACTCTCTGTAATCTCTACCATGCTGCAAGCTCCTTCTTTTTGGACACCTTAAAGTTGGCGTTATATTGCTGTACTGGCAACAAAATAAGGGGAAAGTGAAAGTGATAACCTAACCATTTGTTACCACATTGTTGAACACATTTAACATAATTAGGCACACGTGAAATTGCTGCATGAAGATTGAGAGGGTTGAAAGGATGATATTCCCTCCTCTCCTTAGGGCAGTGTTCCCAGAACAAATTGTTTGCCTGCATGGCAAGAGATCCTTTCTTCTTGATATACTGCTGACATTCTTCTAAGACTGTTACCTGTAATTCCTTGATATACTCAGTCATTCCTGGTTCTTTTATAATCCTATGATGTTCAGCAATGAAAATAGCAGCGTTCTGTGGTTCAGCTCGAATCCAGAGAAGGCGATTTTCTTCGTTATGTTTTGCTGAAAGAAAAGCGTTTTGCCATGTGAGCTGATTAGCCATAAAAGAAACCAAAGCTCTAATCTGAATATCACCAGCTACAGGAATCAAATTAAACTTTCTATCTTCCGGCATGGCCTCATTATGAAGATAAAGTTCACATAACAGATTCTGTTCGCTGACTGAGGCTGCTGCAAAGGTTTCAATAAACTGTTGTTGTGTGGTGACTTCATGTGGTCGTCCATCTCTGACTACTTTTATCTGAAGGAATGCTAGGCGTTCTGCTAGGAACACGGAATAATTGAAAGATGGTTTCCTGGTGGCCAGAAGTTTTTGAACTAATTCAAAGATAAGGGACAGTCTGGTTTTTAACTTTTTATTTTCCTTCTGCTGCACATGGAACTGTTCCAAGACTTCCCAATTCCTATATACATGGTTCTGCCATGATGATTTTTGTGCCTGAAATGCTCGTTCTTGCGATAAGGCATACTCTTTCTTCCATATAGCACTGAGTTCTTGAATGCTTAAAGTTTGAGTAAACACAGTCTCTGCACGAAGAGGCTCAGTCTAGGTAAATACTGTCTTTGCAGACTTTAGTGCAGGATTCTCAACTTTGATAACTGGGGTAGGCCGGTGTACTTGCGGTTTTTCTTCTTTTTCAGAAATCTTTGAAGGCCCTGCTGGTTCTTGTGTGACAACAGGGCGTTCCTTTTTAACTACAACAGGAGTGACTGCAGGAGTAGGTCCAGACAATGGAACTTCCACTACCTTATAACCAGCTCGAGAATAAAGATCACCACATTGGTTGCACATATATTCCTCATACCGATCCTTATCCGCACTTCTCTCAGCTGCAGATGCTACCTGGGCCAAAGTATACAAATTAAGTTCTTTTTCATAAGCTTCCCTTGCTATTATTAATTCCTGCTTATAGGCCTCAATCTCGGCTTTCAGAAACTCATTCTCTTGTTGAAGGGAAGATATCGTGACTGGATCTTCTATAACAATTGTAGTCTCCGTGGTTAGTGCAGGTGGAAGGGAGGAAGGTTGTTCGATAGCCACTTCATCATTAATTTCTCCAACAGGTGGTTCTTGTGTGACAACTGCTGGGCCAACGACTGGTATTTGCTTCTGAACATGCAAATTTTTCATACTGAGCAACTGAGTGACTAGCTCTTATGTAGCAGCAGTATCCTGGGTATTAATTCTTTGCTCATTGGCAGGTGGTTCTTGTGTAACACCTGCTTGACTAGTAGCTGGTTCTTGTGTATCAGCTATTGAGTCAGTAACAGCTATGTCTTGTTCAGTTTCCTATTCCTGGTCATCAGCAAGTGGTTCTTGTCTGACACTTGCTGAGATAGTGGTTGATTCAGCTGTATGTTGATTACCCGTTTCCTGTTTGTCAGCAGGTGGTTCTTGTGTGACACCTGCTGAGACAGTGGCTGCTAAGTCCTGATGTGTTTTCAGATCATGGTCGTCAGCAAGTGGTTCTTGTGTGACACTTGCTAGTCTAGTAGCTGGTTCTTGTGTAACAACTATATGCAGTACATCATCCTGGGTATCTAATTTTGATAAGTTAGCAGCTGGTTCTTGTGGAGCAGCTACGTCTTCTAAGATGAATGATGTCACAAAATCCTGGGCATTTTGCATTTCGGTACCCGAGGGTGAGGAAGGTAGGGATTCAGGCGGGGTATGGGGTTTTAGAATGATGGGTGGGGTATCTAGGATAGGGGTCTCTATTGCTGCTGCAGGAGACATCCTCCTTTGTCTTCGAGGTAAAGAGGCAGAAAAAATAGAGGTTTTTATTTTATGGATTGCCTTTTCTAGGGTAGGGGGAACACTCGAAATACTAGCTTGTTTCACTGAGACCCTTGCTCGTCTTTTTATTGAAGAGGTAGCCGTTTCTTGCGCTTTTCTTTTCCTTCTCAGCCTAGCCAGAGGAATGTCATCGTTTGAATCACCATTGGGAATATGGACAGTGGGAATGGATGATTCAGGTGAATTATGGGACGGGGTTGATACACTAGCAGGGTCAATTGGTCTGGCTGTTGTGGATGGCTGAGGAATTTCATCCTGTACTTGAGAAGTCTCAGCTGCTGCCTGAGAAGTTTCAATGATTTCTTGCGGAATTGTAGTAGCTTCCTGGGGTGGGTTATTAAGGGGGATAGGGTTCTGCAGGGCAAAGCCTCTGAGGATTAAGATCTGAACCAGGCGATGGTGAGTGATGGAGAGGAGCGGGTACCTTGCATCCTTAGAATAATGCGACATATTCTTTAGACACCCAAGAAGATAATACGACATATTCAATAAACGACCATGTCTTAAATGATTCAATAATACGAAGTCATGCTGGTACACTACCTAGTAACTTCCTTCGTAGGTAAAATAATGCTTGACAAACTCCACAACCTTTGGCCATGGAGGTGGTAAGGAACGTAGTGCAACCCCTCTGCCTTTAGGTTCGACCTGCTCCCTAGGTAGAAGAAAATCTTGCTGAGCATTCAGAATTAAGAGTTTTCGGCTGAACCAGTGGATACCATTGGCAGGTAATCCTGAAACCTGTGCTATATCCTCCTCTGTTACGGGAATTCGCATTCCCCGAACAATAGAATGGTCTTCTTTTAAATTAAGTGTGAATTCCAGGACTTGCTGAGAGTCAAATTCCTGGAGCCTTCGGAAGTAATCCACCCAGCCCGCTTGCAGAAAAATTTGATATACTTCTGGGTAAAGTTCCAGTAAGGCCATTGAACCAGGTTCATTTCGGACAACGTTCCCTCCCATAGTTGCTGGTTCAGTAAAATGCACAATACAGAGCCGAGTTACCGTAGCAGAGACAGAGTAAGATATTGCAAAATGGGGCGTGACCGAATAAAACCGGGATGGGATGATGAGACTCAATCGTGTTAAAAGAACAACGGTGATTGACATATCAGGTAATTATTGCGAAACTTTGATATTCCCCCCCAACTGCGGCTAAAAGGTGTATGATGATTTCGGCAATCATATCGTGATCTTCTCATCAACTATTGTTTAATATTTACACATAAACATGCATACCTCACATTTTAACTTTGATTGCCGTGCTGAAAGTCCATTTTTTTCGTTTAGTGGATCACCAATGGTTATTAGAACAAGTTATAAGATATGAGGGTATAAAAGGCTTTCTTTATACATAGGAGGTGACGGCGAAGGAACTTTAATTATCAGGATAAATGGTTGATTCTCTAAGAATGGATAATATTAATTATTTTGGAGAGAAATTGATGCCTCAAGTATGGGAAAGATGGGAAAAATTGATGCTTTTTCTGAAAAATGGGAAAAAGTCGGTGTTTCCACAATGGAGAAGAATGAGGAAAAATTGATGTTTTAGCGACGGGAAAAATGAGGGAAGATTGGTGTTTTAGCCACGGGAAAAAGATGGGGGAAGGTTGGTGTTTTAGCAACGGCCGAAACTGGTGTTTCAGCAACGGGGAAAGAAAAAAAATGCTGTTGTTAAAAAGGAAATGTTGCTGATGGATAATGAATTGAGATGAAATGGCCATGCTTCCCAAACTGAAACCTGATCCTGCTTGTAATGCCATTACTCCTTCAACCAGCCTCCGGATTAAGACCTGAAAAATAAATTGTAATATGGCAACCCTTGACAGGGATTATTAGTTCAGTAATCTAATCTAATAATAATACAAAAATAAATGCAGAAATTAGGTGCAATGAGGGGCAAGAGACTCCCCTAAGAAAATGTAGTGTGATTCTACCATGCAAGTGGCTCTAAAATCCTCCTTAGAAACTGGTTGCTGGTACGGACGAAGCCGATACCCATTTACTAGTAATGGAGTTCTAGAACCGTCAATTGTTAAGAGCTTTACTGTTCCATTGGGAAAAACAGTGTCTATTTCATAAGGTCCCAGCCACCTTGTTCATAACTTTCCTTGAAAATTTTCAAACCTGGAATCATATAGTAAAGCCCAATTACCTTTAGGAACTGCTTATGTTTAATAGCTTTGTCATGCCACCTGGTTCTTTGCTGCTGAATCATAGTTGTTTGATGGATGGCATCCAACCTTTTTTTATCCAATTCTTGCAGCTGCTGCAACCTAGCTGTCTGTGCATCAGTTAAATCAAGGTTAACAGCTAAAGTAGTTCTTAAAGTTTTAATTTCAAATTCCACGGAGAAAACAACATTTTTACTGTAAACCAATTCATAGGGTGAAAAACCTGTAGTGTTTCTCCAAGTAGTTCTATAAGCCCATAATGCCTCAGGCAGTCTTTGAGACCAATATTTTCTATTCTCTTTCACAGTTTTTGTTAAAATAGCTTCTATGACTTTATTTGTGCTTTCCACCTGACCATTAGCTTGGGGGTGGTAAGGTGTAGTCATTTTATGGTTGATATGATATTTTTGAAGCATATCTTTGAAACTATGTGAATTGAAAGGAGGTCCTCCATTTGTAACTAATTCTCTAGGCACCCCAAATCTAACGAAGATTTCTTCAAATAAAAAGGTTAAAATAGATTCTTCATTAGCTTTGATTAGTGCTTTAGCTTCCACCCATTTATTCATGTCGTCTGTACAAACCAATATATAAACTCTTTGGTTGGATGGAGGGTTGATGGGCCCTATAAAATCTAGAGCCCATCTTTCAAAGGGTTCAAATATTACCTGAGGGTTCAGCGGCATTTCATCTCTATGGTTTGGTTGGCCCATTCTCTGACAGCTGTCACAGGCCCTGACATATTTCTTTGCATCCTTGAAAAGTGAGGGCCAATAATATCCCATCCTGAGAATTTTATGTGTTGTTCTCTTATCAGCGAAATTCCCACCACAAGGGCCATCATGACAAGCCTTCAATATGTCGTAAACTTCATCTTCTCTAATGCATCTCCAGATCTCCTGATCAAGTCCTGTATGAAAAAGACACCCATTTATCCAGCTGTACCTAGCACTTTGTTGAATGATCCTTCTTTTCTCCCTATGTGATAGGTGTGATGGTAACTTCCCTGCAACCAAGTAATTAGCAATGTCTGCATACCATGGTGAGTGAGCAGATACTGCAAACAAATATTCATCAGGAAAGGAATCATCTACTGGAGTATTATCATCAGTTTTTATTCGAGAAAGGAAATCAGCAACCACATTCTCTTTACCTGGTCGATCCACAATTGTAATATCAAATTCTTGTAGTAACAATAACCACCTGGTAACTCGAGCATTTGTAACAGATTTATTCATTAAATACTTAATAGCTGAGTGGTCAGTGTGAACAAAAGTAGGATAACCAGTAATATAATGCCGAAATTTATTTATAGCATAAATGACTGCTAAAAATTCTTTCTCGGTAACTGTGTAATTAAGTTCAGCAGGGGTCATATTCTTACTGATGAAGTAGATAGCATAAGGAAGATTGTTTTCTTCTTGACCCAAGACAGATCCAATTGCAGTGTCTAAAGCATCAGAGGATATGTGAAAGGGAAGTGCCCAATCAGGTCCCCTCAGAATAGGAGCTGTTGACAACTGATGCTTAAGTTCATCAAATGCTTTCTGACAGGCATCAGCCCACTTAAATTCAACATTTTTCATAAGTAACACAAACAAAGGGGAGGCTATTTTAGAGAATTTTTTAATAAATCTTCTGTAATATCCAGCATGTCCTAAAAAGCTTCTTACATCAGTTTGTGTTTTAGGAATAGGAAGGGTATGAATTACCTGTATTTTGGATGGATCCACCTGAATCCCAAGAAATGAAATGAAGTGTCCTAGTACAATTCCTTCGTTCATCATCATATGACATTTTTCAGTACTCAAGGAAAGGTTAGCTTGTATACATCATTTGAGTACTTTCTCAAGGTTTTGCAGAGCAACTTCAAAAGTCACACCATAGGGAGTGAAATCATCCATAAATATTTCCAAAGAATCATTAAGCATATCAGAAAAAATTCCTATAACTGCTCTTTGAAATGTTGTTGGATCATTACATAGTCCAAATGGGAGAACTCTATAGGCAAAAGTTCCCAAAGGACTAGTAAAGGTGGTCTTGTCCTGATCTTGGGGTGAAATTCTGATTTGGTTATATCCGCTAAAACCATCTAAAAAGGAAAAGAATTTCTTCCCTGACAAACTATCCAACGCCTGATCAATAAAGGGCAAGGGGAAATGATCTTTTTGGGTGGCTTTGTTTAATGCTCTATAATCCACACACACTCTCCATTTCCCGTTTTTCTTAGGTACTATCACTAATGGTGAAACCCATTCACTGTCAGATATAGGATATATAAACCCGGCATCAAGCAATTTTTGAAGTTCTTCCTTAACAATTTCCCTTAGGTTGGGATTCATTCGTTGTTGGCGTTGACAGACTGGTCGGGCTCCCTCCTTAATATAAATACGATGAGTACATAATTCAGGAGAGATCCCCTTCATGTTCGTGTAATCCCAGGCGAATGCTTCTTTGTTTTCATGGAGCAACCTTATTAGCTGTTGTGTTTCAGCGTCTGATAAATTGGGGTTTATGTTTAATGTTTTGCCAGGTTCAATTTCTATTGTTATACTTTTAGAGGAGATAGCAGTTGATGTTTGAGGTAAATCTTCAGATTTAAGCTTTTGCTGTACTTCAGGATCCAGAATTGCAGTTAACTGATTATGTGCTTCAAAAGTAACTAAGGAAGGTTCAGAAATGAAATTACTAATTACTTCGTCTTCTGTAGTATCTTTAAGAGTTAAGGCCTGTCCAATGGTCAAGATGGGTTGGGTATCATTATCCTCATAGTCTAACCATACAGAATCGTCATTATTAATCATAGGTGTAGCATGAGGGTACAACGTAAGCTGCTTAGTTTCACAGCCATTAGAAATTGTCATTGAACCTGATTGACAGCTGATAAAAGCATCTGCTGTAGCCAGCCAGGGTCTTCCCAAAATCAGAGGATGCCCCCCCAACTTTGCTTTAGTCTGTAACACCACAAAGTCAGCTGGATAATTCCAGGATTCAACTGAAATAATCAGATCTTCAATAACCCCTTCTGGTTTGATTGTGGAACGATCAGCTAATTCCAGGATAGTTGGCATTTCTCTAATTACATTTTTCAATTGTAACAACTGTGCAGTTTCAAGGGTCATGATATTTATAGCAGCACCTAGGTCTACCAAAACTCGTGAAACAATAGTTTTTCCGACCTGCACTGTGACCGTAGGGTGACCAGGGTCACCATATTTGATAGGAGGGGCTTTTCCTGTCATTAAAGCAGCTAGATCTCCCATCACATGAACTGTAAGGGGATCTTTAGCCCTCCTTCCAGGTTTCTTAATGCAAATTTCTCTAACAGTTCTGGCATAGATTGGTACATCTCCGAGTGCTTGTAAGAGTGGAATTTTAACATACAGATTCTGTAATTCCCCTAAAAGGTTAAAAGCAGGTGGCTCAAGTGTCTTAGTGAGAGCCAAGCGCTCAGGGAATGGTGGTTCTGCTGTTTCAGTAGTTCCATTAGAGGATGGATTGACTGTCTCAGCAGTTTTATTAGATGATTTATTCTGTTCTGCTTCCTCTTTCTCAGAGTCGGAAGAGGTAATATCATCTATAATTGGCTCGACTACTCTCCCAGATCGTAAATGAATATCATTGCATTGCATAGGAGGTGTAGGCAGGTTCTGCACGTTAATAACTTGCACAGTTTTATTGCTATTTGGGTTAGGGTTTGGTTGTACAGGCAACTGAGGCTTCATGGTCTCATTATTCGACGGGAGAGAAAGTTGTTGCTGGAGCTGAGGAAATTGATTTGGGAATGGAGCCTGTTGAGCTCTCCAGTTTGGGTTCCATTGGTTAAAATAGGATTGCTGTAGAAGCCAGGGATTCCACATTGTAGGGTTTACAAAGGGAGGGTTTGTTTGCTGCATGGGTGGGAAATTAAAGGGTGGGTAATTTGCTTGATTAAACGAAGGATAATTATTCCAACGATTAAATGGCATACTAGAATTCGTACCTTGTCCTCGTGGTTGCCATTGCCTCCTTTGTATCAACAGATAAACTGCTTCAGCTTCTTCCTCCGTTGGTTGTAACGTTGTTTTTATCCCTGGTAAAGAGGGGCATTGTTGAGTTTCATGGTCCTTTTCACAAATGGTACAGATTGGCACCTTGTCTAGTGGGCATTCCCTCAACGGATATTTTTCCTTTCATTTAGAGCAGAAGCTGGCCAAAGCAGCTTCTGCCTCTGCCTGCTTCTTTTTAACCTGCAAGGTATCAATCTGTGAAGCAAAAGAACTTAACATTTCAGTTTTAAACTCTTCAAGTAAATTACCTATTTCAGCCCTTGTTGCTCCACTACTAGCTAATTTCTGGACCCTTGAATAAGTACTATCCCTGCTCTTTGATTTATTTGCAGCTCCTCTTGAACACCTCTTGCAGAGGTTAACAATTTCATCATATGATTCTTTGGATATATCTCCTTTACCAAGCATATTTAGCATATCTAAACAATCATCTCTTACCCCTTTCAGTAATATTGTTTTGAGAATATCTTTACTTACATTGGGGTGTTCAGATCTATGCAGATTATACTGGAGTCTTTCCACAAAGTCTTCCAGATTTTCATCCTCCTTCTGAACCATCTTGAATAATTCCTCCCTTTTTTCCCTTGTCCGGCAATAGTCTTGGTATTTGGCCAGAAATTTCTCCTTCATCTGGTCCCATCTCGTAATCACATGAGCTCCCAAGCTTATAAACCATCTAAGTGCATTCCCCTTTAATGTAGCTGGAAACAACTTCAATTTCTGGGCAGCATTAACATAGTCATAGCTTCTACACAATATATCAAATTCAAAAAGAAACTCGTCAGATCTTCTAAGGATAAACCATGGAAATTGGGTAATGCTGAAAGTGGGATATTCTTCATAGGAGTTGCTCCTCTGGGGAGTTCCCCAATAGGGAATTCCAGGGTGGAGAGAGAATTCTCTCCCCTTCCTTCTCCTCTGCGACCTCCACCGAAAAGTCCTTCATTGTTATCCTCCATTGGTTGTTTTCCTGATGCGCTTGCTCAGTCTTTGGTGCTTTCTGTTGGACTTTCGATGTCCTGAACTGGTTCCTCCACTTTAGTATCCTCTATTGGCTCCTCAATATTTTCTACTGGTCCTTCGACTTCTTCCACCGGTTCCTCAGTATATTCTGATGGTTCTATAACCCTCTCCGGTCCCACTACTTCCTCTGTTTGGTAATCTGTTTGGAAAGAGTGTTGAGTCTGTGGCCTTCGAGAGCTTAACCTCTGGGATGTCTCAGCTTTTGAAATAATATCATCGATGAAAGTTTTTCTTCCTCCTCCTTTGCCCTTGCCGCCTGTAGGATTAGTTTTCTTGCGTCCTCTCATGCATTCTGCATATCTACAGAAAAATCATCAGTACTTTTAAAATCTATAATTGCCTTCCCTGGCAACGGTGCCAAAATGTTGGTCACTTTAATTTCTTATTGAATTAAACAACAAAGTGCGACATTAATTGTCAACCCAGGGAAGTCTTGTTATTTCAAAGGCAACTGCGTACTGTATGTACTTTAATTTTAAAAGTAACAGAAGTTATAGTATAAGCAAATCACGTCTTAAGTCAACAAACTGAAGCTCCACTCCGCATTACAGCAATTACACTCTGTTGCAGATGGCTATCAGAAAAGTACTTAATTCAAATAAAGAAATGAAGAAAATTAATCTGCAAAAGAAAACAGTGGCTATGCTGTAATAGAGAGTCAGGACCCTATTCCCCGGAGCGGGAATCTCCAGCACCTGCCTCTGATTAATTCAGCCTTGCCAATTCACTCTGTAACAAATCACCGGTGAAACACTCATATAACAATAATTAGAAACAAAGTTTCAGCAAAGGTATTATAAATAATGTTCAACAAGCAGTATTGTTAACAAGACCAAAAAAGGCACACTTAACACACTACAGAAATGTAATGGGTGAATCTTGTGATGAAGGTGGGTCCTGTCCTTCTCACAAGATTCCCTAGGAAACAAGAACTAGAAAAAGTTGCTCAGAACAAAACTTTATTCATCCATCAATATATCATATTACAGAAAAGAGTTCCAGTCCTGTTCTTTCAGCTAAGCCTTTCTCTACAGTCCGTCCCCCCTCTAAAGTAGATGTCTCCTCTTTATAGAGGATACATCTATTACAAAAGATTTACATTGTTCTAACTCATTACACAAAAATAGGGAAGTCAATTCCCTGTCAATGAAATGCGGTACAGTAATGGTGTCTTTAGATATAAGCGTTACATCCCGTGTAACAGCTTCTTTGGTGATCAGTCCCGGTTCCTTTGTTGTTGTTGTATTTAGAATGCGGATCTCAATTGTTTCAGCATCGTGATCCGCATGTTGTTTCTGCTATTTCAGCAACTACAAAAATAGTCTTTCAGCTGTTTCAGCATCACAAACTGCACATCATCCTTTAACTGTTTAGCACTTAATAATTCAAAGATTAACTATGAAGATGTCGTGATTTATATGCTAAATAATTAAACATATAGTGATGAGAAGAATCGTTTCGTACCTTAGAGTAATTGGGTCAAAATCTTAACAAAGGATTTTAAATATAAGTTTGAAAGGGGTAGTATCATAGCAAAATATATGGTCAAAAAGGGACAATATGAGGCCCTAACACCCCTCTCCAGGCACACCCACCATGTGTAACTTTTCATTGTTTAAATTACATTTTTGAATGCATAAATAGATCCAATACTTTAAAAATCCCCTTTGATACTCAAATTGTGTAGACTACATAGCTTAAACATGCAATTCGAACAAAATTTTCTAGATTCAAAATTGACCATAGAAAAGGGCCAAAATTTAAAATAGTAAGGCTACTTGAAATATTTTAACCACAAAAAAATATTTTTAAGATTACTTGAAATATTTTAACCACAAAAAATGATTTTTTCAATTTCTTTAAATAATATACATTTTTTTAAACCATATATAATATATACACATTGAAATATTTTATCTATAAATTACATTGTCCACATGTTTCTTTTTGTTGTTATAATTTTAAATACATGCCAATATTAATTAATTTACATCTTGGAATATTTTATTTACGACTCACATTGAATTTTTGGTTATTATTAATATTATTTTAAATGATAGATATAAATTTCATATTAAGAATTGAAGTATTAAATAAATTATACATCTCTCTCTCATTACTCTTATTAGGAAATAATTGATTTATTTTACTTTCAATTACTTTTTTTCTTTGAACATTCAAATATTTTATTATGATTTGTGTGTGTATGTATACATAATTTTCTTCTCTTCATATATATATATATATATAAAAGTTTGAAATTAGTTAACATGAATATTCAAATAGTTTATTAGTTAATACAATCTCCAAGTATTAAATAAATTATACATCTCTCTCTCATTACTCTTATCAGGAAGTAATTGATTTGTTTTACTTTCAATTACTTTTTTTCTTTGAACATTCAAATATTTTATTATGATTTGTGTGTGTATGTATACATAATTTTCTTTTCTTCATATATATATATATATATACAAGTTTGAAATTAGTTAAAAGTAATTGATTTGTTTTACTTTCAATTACTTTTTTTCTTTGAACATTCAAATATTTTATTATGATTTGTGTGCGTATATATACATAATTTTCTTCTCTTCATATATATATATATATATATATATATAAGTTTGAAATTAGTTAACATGAATATTCAAATAGTTTATTAGTCAATACAATCATCTAAGTATTTTATTTGTAGTTAAAGTGAAATATTTTACCATATTTTCTTTATATTACATTGTAATATCAACAATGAACTGAGCTAACACAATTTGAGTTGGATTGTGTCTTATATTAATTTTAATTAAAACTAACCATACATGTATATTTAATATTTATTACTTAATTTTGTAATAACCAATATTATTTTTTATTTCCCCCGAATCCGTGTGGTAGTTCGGATAACCTAGTCCCCCACACACTTAATACCGATAGCACATTTGGCCTGGCAAGGGATTTTGGTGATGCATCTAGTGTGGTTCCCACAACACCTCGAGAAGGGAGCAAGGGGGTGGTGTCAAGTCCATCCCCCTCAAGCATTTAAAGTAGATTAAGTGCATGCCCACTCCGCTTGGCCTCCATAGCAATGACCCACCATTAAATTGACGAAAGCTCACACCATCCAAGTCAATTTTGGTTCTTGAGAGAAGGTAGTCTCTCAACATTGTTTGAGACTTCGACATTCTGCGATTTTATGACAATGGTGTGAGAGCGAGGAAGGTTCAAAAGAGAAGGGCGTGGGTGAGTCCGACCTTCTCACCTTTCGTTGTGTGGGCATGGAGGTGAGAAATTTGATAGTGGAATCCCCCACCACTTTAGACGCATGGTGGCTGAAGCTGAAGCTTGAGAAATTTGTACCTCAAGAGACCACCTTTGGGCCTTGCGTAATGTTTTGGGCTGACATTATCATGATAGAGAGGACACTAATGTCATACTTGAGGGTCATGTGTTGGATTTAAAGTATCACCTCCACCATTCAAATTCAGATTATCATAAAATGAGACGTCTTCTAGGTATGGAATTACAAGGGTCAGAATCCCCATTGGCTTACACAATCCAAGATTCTTCCTTCCCTCCCAAGCTTGGAGATGCTACGCATTGCTCGTTGCTTGTTCCTCACGTTCTTGCTACTAGTCTTCCTCAATAGTGTGGTCACCTCTTATGTTCTCGTGGCTCTCGTTTTTAGCAACCAACCTCGTAGGGTGGCGTAGTCTTTCTTTTATGTTTCTCTTATTTTAGTGAATTGTAAACACAGGGAAGTTCTCTGGTTTCTCCTCAGGGAACAGAAACCTCCACAATTTTGTCTACACCTCATGTCTACTTGCTCTAATGGCCATCAGACTAGCATATGAAGAGCTTAATAGCTCCAATGACTATAATTTTTATACTTCTACTGTAATGCAAATGATTTTACTTAAAAAAAAAACATTATTTTTTAATATAAATAATATTTTATTTTTATTTTAAAAATGATACATATTAACTTGAAGTTGAACATAAAAAAATTATATATTTCCTTCATATTAAATTGTCAAATTAACCCTTTATATAATAAAAACGAAAAAATGAAAAAATAAAATAAAATAAAAAAATATATTTGGAAGGGAGCTTTCAACAATCAAAACAATAAAATAAGGAAAAAAATAAAACAATAGATTGGAATGAAACTTGAAAGTATAAGAAAGAAGTACAAAAGAAATGGAAGAGAAATACCATAAGGCAACAATAAAATAAAACAATAGATTGGAATGAAACTTGAAAGTATAAGAAAGAAGTACAAAAGAAATGGAAGAGAAATACCATAAGGCAACAATACGCTTCCAAAAGGATAGTAAAGGGAAATAAGTAAAATGGTTAATGCTAAGAATTTTAAAAGGTTTTCTCAAGGGAGTACACAGAATCTAAACCACCCAAGTTAACAATAAGCGCGATTAAAAATAAAACTTTCCAAAAGGATAATAAAGGGAAATAATGGCAAGTCAAGGAAAATGGATCATGCTAAAGAAAATTAAAAGGGCTTTCAAGATTTTGTTGTTACAAAAATAAACATAAATAATTTTAAAATTAATTAAATATATAATTATTTTATATATATATATATATGAATTTAATTTAATTTAATAAAATATAATTTTATTTAAAATATTTTTTTTTGTCTTTACTGTTATAAATTTCAAAATGTGATAATAAGTGGATTCAATAATATGTTTTTTAAATTTGATTTTATATTTTTTGGTTTGATTGTCAAGAAGTGTTCTTAGTCTAGTAGAGAAGAGATGTAATGTTCTCTCTTGTCTTATCTTGTTTTTTAAATATTTTGACTTAGTCAAATTACATAAAAATAAAAATAAAATAACAAAATAAAATAAAAATATAATTGAGCCAAGAGACACTCTCCAACTGTGTATGGTAGAGATGTAACTTAATGTAATGTAATGTAACTAGTATAGATCCATCTTAACTCCCGATCTACCAAGTGCATAGAGAGATAAAATCTTTGTTCACTTTAAAGAGGTTTGCATGTCAAGAGATTTGATCCTTTAGGTCATTGGTAAATCCAAAGTTAAGACGGATCTAAGATGGTTTAATTCCCCCCTTTAAATAGATTATATTTTACATAAATATCATGGGTTTTCAATACCATGGGTCATTTTATTATTATTATTATTTTTATAAGGTTATTTTTATTTTGACCAAGTTAAAACATTTACATTACAATAACCGCTGGAGAGTCTCAATGTAACATAATGTAATGTAAACATTTAACTTGGTCAAAATAAAATAACAAAAAAAATAAAAATGACCCATGGTATTGAGAATTCATTGTATTCATGTGGAATATATCCTATTTAAAGGGGGAATTAAATCAACCTAGATCCATCTTAACTCCAACTACCAAGTGCCTAGAAGGATCAAATCTCTTGAAATGCAAACCTCTTTTATAGTGAAAAGAGTCTCAACACTTAGTAAATTTGGAGTTGAGATAGATCTAAGTTAATTATAGAAAAAATATTGTCATATCATGTAAATGATTCCGGGTTTTTACAACCCATGACATTATTCTCTAATATAACTTATTAGAATGCATTTTCTTTTCTTTTCTTTTTTCCAAAAAAATTAAAATGATACATATAGATTTTGTTGTTTCTCTCATGACTAAATAGATGATCCATTATAAAGTAATAAGAAATTGTGGGCAAGATAATTCTCTAGATTAGCTTCCAACGTTGTTTTGTACCAGAAATCCATTGTATTTCCCCACTATATTGAAATTACAACGTATTTCTTCTGCGCTTACTTAAATTTCAATGTACAAAATGAAATGTAATTTGGACACCACATTAATTGATGAGCAAGATATTCGATTATACAAAGCATATAAATCCATGCATGGTTTCGTTGAATGAATTGGTTGGAACAATTTTACATGGTTTCGTTGAATGAATTGGTTAGAACAATTTTACATGCTATGTTGTTATAAATCCATGTTTGTTTTTAATTTTTTCAATTTTTGGATGGAAAAAGTATATTTATGAAGCATTTTGATTAAGATCGAATATTTAGTAAGCGCTAAAATTAACAAATTTAACTACTTATCAATCCGCTATGTTAATTTTCAATGTGTATTTATTTTATATTTAAGATCAAATATTTTATATAAATTAATCATTGTGTATTAATAATTTGTTGTAGTTATTCGAATAAAAATCAATTTTTAAATTATGCTGTAATAAATAATCCAATAATCTATATATTATATACGCTAAAAACCAAAATATCCAAATCCTACCGAAGTAAACTTTATTCTGATAATTACTTATTTTTAGATTCCATCAAAGAATTTTATTTTAAAAAATATAGAAATGAATTTTACGTCAAAAAAAATATATATATTCTATAATATAGAATTCATATTTTTTTATGTGTGGTTTAGAGATTGGTGGTCATTATGTTCATGGAAACTAATTCGGCAGATCCACCCGAAGGGGTCACTTCTCGTCAGCGCATTAGCAAAGCATAATATCAAGAGTGTCGAAGAGAATTGACCTTGCTAGTAAAGTTCTTTAATGACAGGGACTCGACCAATTTAACTAGCTCCTAGGGCTAATATAGAATTCATAATTAAGCATATTAATCCTTAATAATTTTCTATTATAATTAATATATGATATTTAAAAAATATATATATCTTTTATTTAATATAATATTTAATTAAAATATAATTTTTTTTTACGTTTAAAAGATATATTGTTTTTTAAATATTATCCATCTTAACTTTTTATCTACAAAGTGTCGAGAGGGATAAAATCTATTGATTTGCAAACCTCTCTTAGAGTGAAAAGAGATTTGATACCTCTAAGCACTTGGTAGATCTAAAATTAAGAGATATCTAGGCTAATATATGTAAAACCAACTATAAGAACAAGAGATCTTCTATATAGTTTAGTGTAAGAGCAAATCAATTTGACTTTTGCATCATTTAAGGTATTTTAAAAATGTATGAGGTGTGAAAATGATCATTTTATTAATGGGTTTTTGGAAGTATCGGAGTTCATAAAGTTTTTAGAAATTTTATCAATGATTTTTTGGAAGTATGGAACATAGATTTGGGTATTATGAACATGAATTGTAGAAAGTATATTTTGGAAATAAATCTCAATTTTTAATTTGTATATATTACTATGAATATTCTAGAATAATGTGTGGAAATTAAATCTTTACAATTCACCTAATAATTCTTGATAATTGAATTAAAATTTTGAAAACTTTACTCTAAAATAGACATGCCGAGTTGTTTAATTTGTAAAATTTGAGTGTCGAAAGAGTTTTTCTGGGTGTTGAATCTATTTAAGGATTCAAAAATGTATTTTAAATAACAAAAAATCGTATTCTTACTTAAAATTATATCGTCAAATTCAAATAAAAAAAACTATTTCATTTATAAATTAAACTACACCAAAAATATATAAAAATTTTATATTCATCAAATTTAATTATGTGAAATAAAACAATAAAGAAATAAAAACGATAACATAGCACTACTTTTATTTTATTTTAAATAATTAAAATAATAAATACAACTTAAATAATATATTTGTGATAATGTAATATTAATTGCCATTTTTTATATAAATTTTAAATTTGTAATTATAATAATATTAGAATTTAATTCGGAGAAATATTATCAATTTTCATGAATATGTTGAAATTAATAATTAAAGTGGTGTCAAACCTCCAAGTTTTAAAGAAAAAGTTCAACGCAATTGGAACATATGGGATAATGACATCTCATGTGTTTGTGAAATTTTTGTTGAGGAAAATTATTTTTCAAAATATTCAATTAACTTAATTTTTATTTTTTGAATTATTTTCTCAAAAATTATTAATATAATTGTTAAAAAAATATTATTAAAATTATTTTTGAATTATTTTATCAAAAAATATTAATATAATTATTAAAAAAATATTATTAAAATTATATATAATAAGAGTGGTAAGTGTAGGAGGGGTAATTTTCCATCTTGATAAAAAAATGAGATTTAATGTGTTTGGAAATAGGTATTGCGACCAATAATCAAGCTAAATATTTAGTGCAATGGTGAGGATTAGAATTGGTGATAACAAAAAGATTATCCAAGATATTGGTGTTTAGCAATTCAATGCTAATGATTCGTCGGGTTTGAAAAGTCAGGAGGAATTCCAAATTCACTCTTCTTCCTATCCTTCAAAAGGTTATTTTGCAAATTCAATACTTTGAATACATAGAATTTTTCCATGTGTACAGGAACCCCAATTGAAAGTCTGATATTTTAGCAATAAAGTAGCCACATTAACTTAGGGGATTACGGAGAAAGACCAAGACTTCACAATTTATCTTCCAATACCATGAAAATATGAATCAAGTATGTTCCACAAGAAAGAATTTTATGATCCACATAGTTGGAGAAAATGTTAAAGGAACAAAACAAGGTCAATCTAGTTTTTTCTGTCATCAACAAACCCGATGGAAATTCTCTCCTTGGTGTCTTAGAAATCTGAACGACAACTCATAAACGATCCTCATTTAAATGGTTTGGAGGTGGACTAGTGTAGAAGTACATGTATCAACAACTGGCACCCCCATGAAATACTATGAATAAACATGTGGAAGCATGATTTTTTTTCAATAGTAGGGGTCTAGTGGATGTGAGTGTTCTATTAGTTATTTCACATGAGAATGGTCTTAACTTTTCTCCCTCTCTTCATTGTTTCCCACCCTCGACATTTAATCTAGGAAATATGGAGTGATAATTATAGGGATATGGCAGAACTGCATTCAATTGCAATGGGATGGCGATTTAGAGATGGAAATAGATGTATACCCTTTGAAGCCACTCTCCAAAGGAATCGAGGCAATTCACTAAAACATGAGTTAAATAGAGAGTCAAGGAGAATTATAATTAATAAAGCAATTTGAAGTGTGGTGTTCCAGCATGGAGCCTTAATGGCCAAATCCCATGTCATGCCTTACATTCAAATATAAGAGAAGATGAATATGCTCTTGGATCACTTTTTATCAGTAGTTGAAGAACTCATGAAGCGATAACAAGGAGGCCTAAATTGGAGGAAAGGGAAAAGTGAACTCATCTAGAATTTTTGGAAGTAAAATACATTTTGTTGTTGGGGAAATTTTAAAAAACAAAATTAGAACTTAAGACCAAGTTGGCTTCCATGGAAATAAGGTTGATAGAGCTTGAGGAAAATCTCAATTTTGTAGATAAGGATACATTTGCAAAGACAGAGACCAACAAGGAACCGAAGAAGAAACGGTGTAAACAAGCACTAGTTCAGAAGCATGAAACTAGAGACAACTTCGCTAAGAAACCCATAGAAGCTTCAGAGCGTGAGACATCAAATGCCAAATAAAATGTCCTCTCTTGAGATTTCATAATGTTTTTTTTCCCCGGGGAAAAATTGCAATTTTCTATTAGTTAATAAAATTACATGTTGTAGATGCCTGAATGACATATGCATTAAGTTGGGTCGTAGCCATCAAAAAATATGTCTACACAAAATTACCACACATGGTATACTATTATTGTTCATGTAAATGACATATACAAAATATATAAAACCAGTACTAATAGAAATCGCTGATAAATACTGAAAATTGGGGCCTATTGACCCACTGGTAAAACTGATCAATATAAGGACGATGATAGTATTGAAAATGATCGGCATCTTGTTTCTCCTGTATTAGCCAAATCCCCCTGGGCTGGATCATGGCTGCCATGGATAACTGGTCGGTAGCCCGATTTCACTCCATGTAAATGTGTTTACAAGATATATATTCAAATTGTGATTTTAAAAGCATAACTTCATCCAAAATATTCCTGAGAGAGTGCACATGACATGCAGATGTATTATTGAACCAGTTAATGATGATTTTTGAGTCCCCAAATATCTGTATATGTCTACAATCATGTGCTAGTGCAAAATGGAGCAAATGTCTAAGGGTCATAAGTTCGGCATAATTATTAGTGCCAATCCCCAAGCCCATATGTACTTGGAAAACATGATTTCCATATTGGTGCAATATGATTTCCATATTGGTGCAATAGTATACCCCCCCCACACCCTTGGTCTTGTGCAGCACCATCAAAGTAAGCCCAAGAATGGCTGTGGTTAATGACTTCAGGTGTCACAACCCGTGCAGATGGTGTAGGGTCATCGTCTGGAATTTCATGATAGGAATTGATGATCTGGGCAATGGATAATGACCAACGAGAAGCTCTATCTCTAAAGATGATACCATTCCTAATCAGCCAGATGGTCCAGCAGATGATCAGGGGAAGACAATGAATTTTCTGGTTCGTGGTCCCCTCCCTCCATTGATTCCAAGCCTCCATTTTAGTATTGTTGTGCCATATGATAGAAATGAATAGAGAAGAAAGAACTTGCATCCAGATATCAATCACTGTGGGGAAATGAAGAAAGAGATGGTCATTTTTTTCCTCAACCTATTGACCTAGTACACACCAGGAGGGGCCATGAAAGGATCTTTCAATCATATTGTCCCTGGTAGGTGTCTTGTTCATTAAAATATTCGACATTACCAGTCTTGTGCGGGGGGAGGGTGCTTTAAGATTCATATTGTCTGCCACCAGTCTATGAGCACAGGTGACATGTGAGTAGCATAAATGATAGGATAACCTTCTTTGGGTGTGTATACTCCATGCCTAGCTGGTGCCCAAATGAGTTCATCATCACCCTCCTTGATGCGAACATGGGATTCTATCAATGCAGATATGTAACCTTCCCATGCTTGGTGCCATTGTACAGTGATGCCCAATATATTAGCCAATTTCCATGCTTGAACAAAAATAGTAGTGTTCTCCAAATCGGCAATATTAGCAAGCATATGTATATCTTTATTCTTAAGGAAATGAATGAGTTTGGGTGGAAGTCGATACATGTTGCCACAGTCAGTCCAAGGATCCATGCCAATACGCATAGATTGGCCATCTCTAATGCGCCACGCAAGACCGTTTCTGATGGTGGGTAGAGTATGTAAGACAGCTCACCAGATCGAAGATATACCTATTCATTTCCATGAAGGGAGGTGGATCCAATCCATATTCTGTAAGGGCCAAATATACTTGTAGTGCACCACTTCAATCCATAGACTGTGTGAGGTAAGAATAAGCCATCCCATCTTGGAAGCAAGTGCATGAGAGAAAGATGGAAGGTCTTTCAATCCCCAACCACCCCACTTCTTTGGGAGTGCAATTTGGCTCCATCCCACCCAAGCAAAGGGTTTCCCTTCCTTGTATCCATTCCAAAGGAATCTATAGCATATTTTTTGTATCCGTGAAAGAATTCCTTTGGGGATCCAAGCCAAAGACATCCAATACACCGGAGTTGCCTCTAGGACCGATTTTATGAGGACTAATCGTCCTGCTCTAGATAAGAACCTATGGTTCCAGTTGTGTAATCTCTTTTCAACCTTGGCCACAAGCCATATCCAATCCACAATTTTGTAACAATGGGGTTTGATTCAAAACCCAAGATATTTGAGCCCATCTTCCAATTGTAGTCTTAGAAATGGAAATTTCTGTGTAGCAATCTGCATTTCCTGTGGAGTGCAAGATGAGAAGGTAATAGTGGATTTCATCCTGTTAGATTCCATACTTGTATCAGTTGAGAAGAGCATCAAAATATCCTGGAATACAGAGGAAGCCTGAATATTACCATTGAGAAAAATGAGCACATCATCAACAAATAGGAGGTGGGTAATATTACATTGATCAGTTATCGCGAGACCCTGTAGGTGCCCCTCCCTTCTAGACTGTAATATTAGTCTACTAAGTCCTTCCATTAACAGGAGAAGAAGGAGAGGGGAGAGTGGACATCCTTGTCTAAGGCCGCGCTTGGCATGAAAAAAAATGGAGGTTGAACCATTAATGAGGACATTGAGGGACACAGTGGTAATGCAACACATGATCTAGTTAATGAAGGAGAGGGGGAATCCTAAATGGGTGAGGAGCATTCTTATGTATAGCCAGCTAACTTGATCAAAAGCCTTGGAGAGATCAATCTTGAGAATGGCTCCTTTAAGATGTTTCATATTAATGGAATGGAGGGCCTCTTGTGCAATACCAATAGCCTCATGAATTTGATGATTATGCAAGAATGAAAATTTCTCAGGCAAGATGTGATTAGATAAAATGGGCTTAAGACGATTGGCAATAATCTTAGCAATAATCTTGTAGAGGCAGTTGCAGAGGGAAATAGGTCTAAAATCATTGAATGAGCTTGGGGAATCCACTTTAGGAATGAGGGCAATGAAAGTAGAGTTGATAGCCTCATACATGCGACCAGATAACCTGCAGTCCTCCATGACCTTGAGCATATCTTGTCCAATGGTGTCAAAAAAGGTTGTATAGAATTCAACAGACCAACCATCTAGACCTGTGCTCTTATCCTTTTTGAACCATTTTAGTGTGCTTTCTAGTTCCCCCGAGACAGGTTTGATAATATTATTAGATTCATCTTGGTCAACAAAGAAAGGCAAAGCCCAACAATTCGAACTATTTCAACAATTGTGGATCCAAGAGGGGCCTTGAATAGCTGTTGGAAGTGTGAATTGCCTAGATGGGCTAGTTGATGGAAGGAGTGTGCAAATTGTCCATCCACAGTAGGCATTTTCAAAATAGTTTTTTTGGCCCTTCTCCCCTTCACGTAATTATGAAAAAAATGGTATTATCGTCTCCAACCTTTAACCAAATTGCCTGACTCCTAAGGTTCCAAGTTTCCTCACGATCTTTGAGGATATTAGATATTTGAGTCTCCAAATCAGTGAGATTGTTTTTAGCTTCTTCGGATGTGAATCCTCTACCCTACGCATCTAAAAGATCAACCAACATGATTTCAATTTTTCTAAGATTCAGTTCTTCACGATCTCTCTTATCCTTTTCCCATTTGATAGATAAACTCTTTATCTCGAGAAGATTATGGAAAAATCCTTTTGTTATGGATCTCCCCTGAGCAGGTGGGTGTGATCACCAGTAGCCATTGACCATTTTGATGTAATCAGGGTCCATCACCCAAGTAGAGTTGAATTTAAAAGGGGCCCTAGGCTTCGGGAAGGGACCAGACAGTTCAAGGAATATAGGAGAGTGATCAGAGATGCCACCAGATCCCACCCATTATCAATAATTAGACATAGCTCTTACCAGATGTTCCTTGATTAGAAATCGGTCCAATTACCTAGCCAGGGCTACTCCACCCATTCTTCAGTTGCACCAAGTAGGTTGTATCTTATTCATGAGTATATCAATCAAATGGTGTTGATCCATAAGTTGAGCCATGGTGTCCGATAGGGGATACAACTACGCATTGCATCGCCAAGATTCCCCATATTCGATAGAAAAACTCAAGTCCCCACCCAGGATGAGATTGTCTGTGTTAACCAGGGATAAATTTAGAAGATGAATCCAAAACTTAGATCTATTAAGACAAGGATCATATACATTGATGATTTTGAAATCCATGCCTAGTTCTAAGGAATAAATTTCCATGCCAATAAAGCCATCACCCCCCACCCCCCAAGCAGAAAAAATCTTGATAGAATGAGGATTGATGCCCAAAGCAATGCCACTAGTTCTTCCAATGATGTCATATGCATGGAAATTCTAACCTGGCTTTAGAGATTGCATAACAGAGATAATCTGGTCAACCATTCCAAGGGTTTCTTGAAGATATATAATGTCAATAGGCTCAGAATATAATAGTCTTCTGAGGGCTAGTTTTTTAGTAGGGCTAGCCAGCCCTCTACAATTGAAGAAGATCCACTTCATGGGTGAGATCAAGGGAAGGTGTTCAATGCTTTAAGAACCCCGTCAAGTGTAGATTGCTAGCCCAGAGCCACATCCACCCTAGCCTGGATGATAGCTTTGGAGGTAAAGGAATGTTACCCCTGGAGATATTGGTGAGTTTGCGAGGGGAGATCAACTAAATCCCAACATGCTCAAGGGGATGAGACACCCGGGAGTAGAGGTTGTAGGAGTGAGAGTGTCCAGAAGTGGCCAAGAGCTCCGGAGAGGGAAAAGTTGTGTCCAAACCAGAATAGAGGGTAGAATGGTAGAGATAGATGGAGAGTGAAGTTCTAGTGGGTAGGTAATAGGGGATGATGATATGCATGGGATGAATGCATATGAAACATGAAAGTGTTGTGAAGAACTAGATAAAATAGAAGTAGATACAGAGCAGAGGGGAGGAGGCCGAGTACCCAATGGGCGAGCAGGCGTAGCAGCAGCCCGAGATCTCGTCATAGGCAGGGATGGAGGCCTGGGAGAGGATGAAGTCGGCATTTTATCTATTCCACAATCCATGGAATTCGAACCTTGTGACCGAGGAGTTTGTCCTTCAGCAGATGAACTTGCAACAAGAACCACACCAATCGTAGCTTTGGAGGGAGAAGCAGGGGAGGTAACCAATGGACATTCTTTATAAAGATGACCAACCTTGTGACACCTTCTACATCTAAAAGGCACCCCTTCATAGTCCAGGAGTTGGATGCGGGTGAATCTTCTCCAATACAATGTAATCTTCTCCTCCAATCCCTCTCTGGTGTCCAAATACACCAATATACAAGCCATGGATTTGTTGCCTGATGTTTCATATGACTTGTCATAGTCCAAGAAGGTGCCAAGTGCATTCCCAATGTGGGTAAAGATATCCTCGAACCAAAAGTGTAGGGGGAGACTAGGTAGCCTGACCCAAAGCAGTCCAGCACCCAATTGTTCTCACTCAGGATCGAATAACGGGCTCCATCTCTTGAGCAATATAGGGGCCATCTCAATGTGCCAATACCACGAAAGGACCCAAGAGGTGTAATCCTCTCGCTGAAATCTTAGTGAAAACCATCCCCGAGTTAGAGTGGTGACAATCGGGAGCTCCATGAGTATATTCCCCCAGATTTCCATGACCCAGAGGCGCAATCGGGCAGTAGGGTATGCTTTTCCTCTAACTTTGCCCACCAAGACCTTATTAGTTGTATCCACAACATCCCCCATTTGCGCCCCTTCACCAAAACAGAGTGCCAGGTTCTTTCGGGAGGCTTTGACACACTTAAATTTCTTGTCTTTTCCAGATCGTGGAGCTGTTGGGTGGTCCTGGAGGGGATTTTGTGTACCCAAGGTATCCTTCTGAGTATGTGTGATACAGGTTCAAGGGTTCTTAGCTTGGGATGTCAAAATTGCTGGAGGGTGAGGTAGAAAGTCTGGGCTCAGCAGGGGAGTGCGAGAAAGGTGGAGAATCTGGTGGGAGTGGAGTGAATTCTACAACAGAGGAAAACCCTACTGATGAAGGGATAACAGAGAAGGGTGGAAGATGTGGAGATTCCAGAGGAAATGAATCAAATAATGGCAACGAAGGGATGCATGAAGTGAGGAGATGTAGGGTGGTCAGTGAGAGGGGAGGGTAGTCAAGTCCTGAAGAAGCAATAGAGAGAGTGAAGAATGTGAGGTTAGGCATGGAAGGGCCAGGATTGGAATGGATGAGCGGCAAACCGAACTGCAAGGAAGAGGGAATTGTCAAAGACCTAGAAACTGACACCTCCGAAAAATTGCTAGGGCTTGACCAGATGGACTTGTGTGGATTAGGATTCGTCGATTAGTCGACCATGTCCTCATCCATAGCCAACATGCTGCAGTCAATCTTGAAGACAGCGAGAATGAACCGTGGAGCCAGGTGATAGCGAAATTAGGATGGTTGCCTAGCAGACCGTGACAAAGTATATGCCAATGCAACAGGGGATAACGATGTGCAGCAACAGTGTCTATAGTAGGGTTGAAGTACAAACCCTAACCAGTAGGTTTTAACCCTGTACAGAAATTACCTGCATACAAATTCTAAAACACAGAAAATAAACAATGCGAGAGCATAACACATAAAACACATATACACAGAGATTTTCCCCTGGATCCCAAAACCGGGACTACCAGCTTGATTTTTCATTATATTCCTTTCAATGTTACAATACATATTTATACATGCCGAAGCATCCAATACCATGGACTGAAAACCATCGCGTCTAAAACCATGGACCGAAAACCATAGGTAGGTTCGCCCAACCTAATATAGGGTCCAAAAAAAATTTTCCCGGGGCGCTGCCCCAGACCCTGTAGAGGGGGGCTACGCGCCCCCCTCAAACCTCCCGGACAGGGGGGGCTACCGCCCCCCTTGTGACCCCCGCGTTGTGCCATCGGCACAACGAAGGGGGGGCTCCACCCCCCCTCTAACCCCCCGGTTCACTACGTGGGTTAGTCGTGGAAAGAATATAACACAACCCAACAATCTCCCACTTGTTGTTTTCTTTCCACTGGGGGCCACAGAAGAGCTTAGTCAGTTTTCCAACCCTGAAATGGCGATTGTTTCTCTACACCAAGAGAACTTCTCAGAGCTCACAGATTTTGTCAATGCATCTGTAGTATTCTTCAAAGTGTCCACCTTTACCAACAACACCTTTTTGTCTTCTATCATATCCCTCACAAAGTGATACTGAACATCAATGTGCTTTGTCTTTGAATGATAAGCAGGGTTCTTTGCCAAGAAAATTACACTTTGGCTGTCACAGTCTATTCTTATAGCTCCCTGTACTAACCCCATACTTGAACACAATCTCTGCAACCAAACTGCTTCCTTGCTTGCATGAGTGGCTGCCATGTATTCTGCCTCTGTAGTTGATAGTGCCACTACAGATTGTTTCTTACTCATCCAACTGACTGCACCTCCAAATAGGTTAAACACATACCCACTTGTAGATCTTCTCTGATCCAGATCTTCAGCCCAGTCTACATCAACAAAGCCACGAATATCCAACACTCTGTCCAATCCTAGTCTTCCTTGGTAGCACAAACCATAATCACTAGTGCCACGCAAATACCTGAAAAACCCGCTTCACTGTTGTCCAGTGCTCCTTCCCTGGTTTTGACATAAACCTGCTCAATACTCCCACTGCATGTTCAATGTCTGGTCTAGTACAGACCATTTCATACATCAGGCTACCAACTGCACTCGCATATGGAACACGAGACATGTCCTCTTCCTCTTCTTGTGTCTTGGGACACTGTTCAGTAGATAACCTCACACCTATAGGAATAGGAACCTTCACTGGTTTACTATCCTGCATATTAAACCTCTGCAGTATTGTCTCGACATACTTCCTCTAGTTTAACCAGAGCTTCCTCTTTGCCCGATCTATTTTAATTTCCATGCCCAAAATATAGTTTGCAGCACCAAGATCTTTCATGTCGAATTTGGAGGACAATTGGGTCTTTAAATCCTGGATAATTTCTTTGTCATTTCCAACCAAGACCAGATAAATAAATAACCACATACAAGACCAGATAAATAACACAGTCACCAATTAATTTAAAATACGCACAGTGATCTGCTTTGCTTCTGGTGAAGCCAAGTCCCCGTATAAATGTATTAAATTTCTGATACCACATCCTTGGTGACTGTTTTAACCCATACAGAGACTTCTTTAACTTGCATACCAGTTCTTTCTTACCCTTCACCGCAAAGCCTTCAGGTTCCTTCATGTAGATTTCCTCTTCCAAATCCCCATGAAGAAATGTTGTCTTCACATCCATCTGTTCTACCTCAAAATCAAAAGCAGCAGCAACAGATAAAAGTAACCTAATAGAAGTTACCTTGGCAACAGGAGAAAAAATATCACCAAAATCAATTCCCGGCACCTGGGAATAACCTTTTGCTACCAACCGAGCTTTGTATTTCTCCACCTTCCCTTCTGCATTTGTCTTCTTTTTGAACACCCATTTTCTGCCAATGGGTTTCCTTCCAGCCGGAAACTCCACCAGATCCCAAGCCTCATTTTTGTACAACGATGCCATTTCATCAACCATGGCCTCTTTCCAGAGTTTTCCATCCTCTGAATCTACTGCTTCCTTCACAGTTCTGGGATCATCATTAGTAACAGACAAAGCAAAATTTGAACAAAAAGAAAAAGGACTATACCTTTCTGGCTGCCTTCTTTCTCGAACTGATCTTCTCACAACCGGAGTTTGTGGCTCTTCATCTTCTAATTCCTCCTCTACTGCAGAGTCTGATTCTTCCTCCTTTAGCTCAAACTCTATCTTCTCAGGTTCCTTTGGTTGGACTTCATGTTTAATAACATCTTTTACCTCTCTGAACACCACATCTCGGTTGTACACAACCTTCCGTGTGACTGGGTTCCAAAGCTTATAACCCTTTAAACCATCCTTATACCCAATAAAGATGCACTTTTCAGATTTACTATCCAACTTGGTTCGTTTCTCCTTTGGAACATGTACATATGCATCACATCCAAATACCCTCAGATGTGAAAGAGAGGGTTTCTTACTAGTCCATACTTCTTGTGGAGTCTTATCCTCCAACGCTGATGAAGGTGACCTGTTGACCAAGTAACATGCAATATCCACCGCCTCTACCCAAAATTCTTGTCCTAACCCGGCACCACTGAGCATGCTTCTTGCCCTTTCCATAAATGCCTTGTTCATTCTTTCTGCGACTCCATCTTGCTGAGGTGTATATGGAGTAGTCTTCTGCCATGCTCTACCACACTTCTTACAGAATTCTTCAAATTCCTTGCTACAAAACTCTCCACTATTATCTGTCCTCAACACCTTTATCTTCTTCTCTGTCTGATTTTCCACCAGAGCCTTAAATTATTTAAACCTGTCAAAGACTTCAGATTTCTTCTTAAGGAAATATATCCATGTATTCCTTGAGAAGTCATCTATAAATGATACATAGTACATAGACTTACCTAGTGATGGAACCTTCACAGGTCCAAACACATCACTGTGCACAAGCTCTAATATATGTTTCGCCCTCTTAGCACTAGAGGGGAAACTCACCAGATTCTGCTTCCCATATACACAATTTTCACAGAAATCAAAATCCGGAGAGCTATTACTCATACCTTCTACCATACCTTTACCATGAAGTATTCGAAGGCTCTTCTCTCCAATATGTCCAAGCCTTTGATGCCACAACATGGTCTTCTCTCCAGAGACCACTAGATTTTCAGCTCCACTTTCAGGAACCACAGAACTCTTGCATCCATCAACAACAGTGCTACCTTTCAGCTTGTACAGAGTTCCAATCTGAACTCCCCGCATCAATACCAGTGCTCCCTGAACCATCTTGCAGGTATCCTTCTCGAACATTGTTTTTACACCCGCATCATCCAACTTTCTTACAAAAATCAGATTTCTGGCCAATGTAGGAATATGCAGAACACCCGGAAGTGTTCTAACCATTCCACCTTGCAACTTCAACTTAACTTTTCTACGACCAATGATTCTGTCCTTCCTATCATCTCCTAAGAAGACATCACCACCATCGTATTTCTCATACTCGCAGAACCACTCTCTATGGGGAGTGAAGTGAAAGGATGCACCTGAGTCAATCAACCATGCCTCATGATCTACATGTGTACTTGAAGAAGCCAAGTACACATCCCCACCTTCATCTGAGGTGGTTTTCACCTCTGCAGAAGGAGCATCATCAGATCCCTTTCCCTTATTAGGAGCTTTAGATTTACAGTCCCTTTTGAAGTGCCCTTCCTTTTCGCATTTCCGGCACACCACCTTTACAGGTTTTCCTGGAGATTTAGATCTCCCTCTAGATTTAGATCTCCCACTCGATGACTTATTTTTGTTTCTATTCTGGGACCGTCCTCATACAGACAAGGCATCACCATTCTGGCTCTCCATATTTTTTCATCTCATCTCCTCCGTCAGCAAGGCTGAGACTATTTCATCAAACTGCAAAGCAGTTGCATTGCTACCTATTGCAATAACCAGACTATCCCACGAATCTGGTAGAGAACACTACAAACTGATGCACTTATCTTCATTGGAAATTTTAATATCAACAGACGCTAACTGACTTACCAGAGTATTAAATGCATTCAGATGTTCTGTCACCGACTCTCCATCTTTCATCCTCAAGTTATACAGCTTTTTCTGCAGGAACAGTTTATTCACCAGAGACTTAGATTGGTACAAAGTCCCCAACTTGTCCCACAAAGCCTTCGTCGTAGCTTCCCCTGATACATTCAGCAATACTGAATCTGAGACACACAATAGTCTTGTGCTTTTTGCCTTCTGATCCAACTTCTTCCATTCTTCATCGGTCACTCCCGTTAGTTTAGTACCTGGATCTATTGTGATCCACTAATCTTTATCCACCAACAGATCCTCCATCTTGAGTTTCCACAACTCAAAACTCTGACCATTGAACTTCTCGATCTCTATCTTTCCACTACTTGCCATCTTCTTTCACCACCAGAATCGATCTCGCACTGAACAGGGTCTACCACATGCCCAAGCGAAACCCCTCAGCAACAAAGGCATCCCCTTGAAGCCAAAATAGATCTGATACCAAATGTAGGTTTTAACCCTGTACAGAAATTACCTGCATACGAATTCTAAAACACAGAAAATAAACAATGTGAGAGAATAACACATAAAACACATATACACAGAGATTTTCCCCTGTATCCCAAAACTGGGACTACCAACTTGATTTTTCATTATATTCCTTTCAATGTTACAATACATATTTATACATGTCGAAGCATCCAATACCATGGACCGAAAACCATCGTGTCCAAAACCATGGACAGAAAACCATAGGTAGGTTCACCCAACCTAATATAGGGTCCAAAAAAAAATTTCCCGTGGCACTGCCCCGGACCCTGTAGAGGGGGGCTACCCGCCCCCCTCAAACCCCCAAGACAAGGGGGGCTGCGCCCCCCCTATGACCCCCCTGCTGCGCAATCAGCTCAACGAAGGGGGGGCTCCACCCCCCCTCTAACCCCCCGGTTGACTACGTGGGTTAGTCGTGGAAAGAATATAACACAACCCAACACTCCTTTAGGGTTTCAGAGAGGCGCTCCATTCTCAGTTCAAAGCATTTCCATAAGTCGGATATTTCATAATGTTATGAAAATATAAGTTGCTTTTAAGAGTCTTCTACAATCATTATAGTAGGCATATATTTCAAATAGTTGTGTCGTCTCTGCTACAACACCCTCCAAATTTTGGCCTATATTCAAACTTTGGAGCCTCCTTTAACCATGTGAGTTTTCATTTCTAGTAATAAAAGACATTCCATGCTTGTTCTCTAAGTTTCCAAGTCCCTTTGTGAAGAAAATCCAAGTGTCATCTTTTTGGTGAGGGAAGTGTCACACCTTGTGAAAGAGAGTTATAACACATCTTTAAGAGGAAAATTTGGTACTAATGGGTCCTATCTATCATAGAGACATGAATTAGACTCATTCCCAAAATTTTGTGCATTGTTTTGTTGTTGTTGTCACTTATGTCGCAAAGTGTATCTTAAGTGTCGCACTTGGAGGTAAGTGTCATTTTGTTATTGTTTCAATGGGTACATGTTGATTTTGGGTGTTAAGTGTTTCATTTTTGTGTGGTTGATCATTTATGAGTGTGTGATCATGTTCAATTCATGTTCTAGTTTCATCTCTACCTCATTGATCCCACACTTAGTCAATTTCTAAAGTGTTCATTTCCTAACCAACCATTCTTCAACTTGCCTCCCTGAACTATGCATTACATAGTATCAAACGCCAATCAACCACCCTTCTCTTTTGGAACTGTGCATTGCAAAGTCACTTCTTTCAAGGATTGCAAATTGTGTAGTTATAGTGCCTATTTTATGCCTTCTGTCTCTCAAAATTGCATAATTCTCTCTCCTAACTAGCCTTCCATTGTGCACTATGCAATCTTAGTCAATAGTTAGACCTAATTATCTCCTTGACCTATGTAATTGTGAAATCTTGTGGTTCAGTCTTCCCTGAACTACACATTGCACAATCACAGTGAACAAGTTTGCCTTACTGTGACACTATCTCCCTCAACTATGCATTCTTGTCTCTTAGGCCCTCAACACTGCACATTACACATTCACAGTGACCATACATCCATCATTTCCTTCTGGAACTATGGATTGTGCAATCCCTGAGCCTCCTCCTTAGTCCTGCACTCAATCCTAAATCGAATTAGTGAATTTCATGAAGAAGTTATACTATGAGACTTTTGAACTAATGTCATATTGTCATGAGTGAATTTGATCTACATGTACTATATCTTGACATGATAGGATGATGATCACGGAGGATGCCAAGGAGATCATGTAAGAAGAAACTTGTGAATCTAGAGAGACAAAAGGAACATCAAGAAAGAAGATGAAGGGACACTATATCACAATAGAAGATTGGATATCAAGATCACAAGGGAGACTCCATATCATTCAAACTCTTGGAGGATGAAGAGGAGACACATGCAAGACTTATTCTGAAGATACAAAGATAGCAGAAACAAGAGAAGCTCAACATAATAATTATATAATGAAGTCCATGTCATCAGTGCCAAGTCATGGCTTGTCCAAGTGTCACATCAAGAGTCATATGTGTCATTATATTTTCCACATCATTGTGGATGTAATTATGTAATTTTCAAAAAAAAAATGAAAATTGTAAAGAGTGTGGAAGTCCAAAGGTCACTCATAGAATGTGAAAAGTCATGTTGAAGTCTCAAGGTCTCAAAGGAGTTTTGAAAAGTCACATGGATGCCAAAGAGTCATGAGGGGAGCTCAAGAGTAAAAAAGGAGGTGGGAAGTCACGTCATTTGTTATATATACATGCTTATAGATCAAGCAAAGGACTTTTCAGCTTGGCTTCTCAAGCTAGCCATAGGAGAGAATATTAGGCTTTTGATAAGCAAGTAGTTTCTTAAAATTCCATTATTGGAACAAGTGTTGTATAATTGTAATGATGTATCTTGGAAATTTCACTCAATAATTTGAAGCTCATGTAGGTGGCAAACTTTTCATGCATATGTTGTGAATGATTCTGAGAATATTCTTTAATTGTTTACGGTATATGTTTATGTTAATTCATATTAATGAAAATGAACTATTTCATTGGCTTTAGTATGCATATTTAAATCTTGTGTCTTTTGCTTTCATAATCATAGTTTCTTTGTGAACTATTTCACAAGATTACTAATGACTTATTTAGATATATGTGTGCATCTTTATTAGGATAGTACTATTACTTTTCTCTTAAATACTCAATTTCTTTTCCATTTCATGAAAGAACCATTATACACTTTATAATTGAATACATCACAAGGATAACATACTTGTTTATATTGAAAGTGCACGTGTTTGTCTTGTGTTGTTTATTGAAGCCAAAGAAAATATCTAAGACAATGTTAACCAACCATACTTTCTGGATTGGGATCTATTGATGCCTCTAAAATTGCTGCAACAACATTGGGGGATAACCACCCAGTCTGGCACTTAATACAGTTCCTTTTCCATTTGGTATGGTGGCTCCGACTGGATAATATGGGACTAGTTTCCCTATAAAGATATGTTCTGGTGAGTGGGTGTTTAAAATGTATAAAAGGATGATAGATGGTTTGCATGGTAATACTTCTGAAAATATACATATATCTATCTATATATTTAACCCGAGTAACTCAATATCTATGCGATTTATGATGACTTCAGGTAATAAATCACTAATAAAGATCAATCAATCAATTACAGAAGTTAATCATGAATGATGATTACTTCAAGCAAAGTATGTAAGATAGATCGCATATCATAATAACATTAATTTTCAGCATACATGTTTAGGATAGAAATTCCAGAAATATTCAAAAGTGATATAAATGCAGAATTGAATGGACATTCACATATACAACAATATTGAATCAAAAGACTGTTAAATTGCCTAACATGAAACAAAATGACATAGATATAAGTGCCATATGTATGTGAACATGCTACTGAAGTAACAATCTGGTTCGTTCCTTTTTATTATAAAAAGTCCAAAAAGATACAGAAATACAAGTCCTTTTGAAGTCTTCTTACAAAAAAAAGTTTGAACCTTGATCCTTGCTTTCTACAAAAAATAAATTAAGAAGTGCAGAAGTGCTCTCTTCTTCAATCCAATTTTAATACAAATTCAGGACCCTTTCTAAAATGACATGAAAGGGTCTTTATAGTAAAAAATAAAAACAAACTTTTTGTAAAAGATGCTTGGAGTGGTTGCAATAGCCTCTCTAAAAATATGGGATTTCATGACAAAAATAGAATTGCAAATAACTTCAAAAAGATGCATTGCATCTATCATTCCACCTGTGGCTTTAGTTGACAAATCTCGAGCATATTTTGGACTTCCCATGGATGGCTCATCCTGGCATGCAATTGACCTGTGTACACCACATCCTAGAGTTTGGGTATCATGCGATCAACTACATCCGCAAGACATTTGACTCTCATTTGTTGGCTATGTGGTTTGACCAAATAGATCCAATGCGTATCCTAGTTGAGTCCTTTTAATTTTTTGAGTTTTTCTTCTCTGGTATTCGAATCTTGCTTCCATTGTTTTTCTAATACTTTTACCTTGGGAATATTTTTAGGGGTACACTCAAAAATTAAGTTGGCACTATGTAAATTATCATTTATCAATTCAATGATATTACTCCTTACTCTCCTGACCTTTGAAGTTTCTCTTTCTATTTCGATCAATTGTGTCTCCCATTCTGAGAATAATATCTCTTTACGAGATTCTTCAATCACTGGTAATTTAGTAGCCCTTCCCTTTTTTTTGTTTTCCCAAGAGATATAATATGTAATCTTGTCATCTACATCCTTGAATTCCAATCTGGAATTGACCACTTGATCTACCAGTATGTTAGTTTTGATGCATAATGGATGAATGAGGGATATCTTTTGCCAAAGTTGGTTTAGCTGTTGAGATAAGAAATTATTTATTGCTAAGGCTTCCTTTATAAACTCTTCAACTTTAGGATTTTCTTTGAATTTCTCTATTGAGAGTTGTAGCTGCATTATTTTCTCATCCTTAGCTTTAATCTCTTCATGATGCGCCAGTTTTAGCTGTTCAAACTCTTGGGATAGTTGTTGTTGTCTTTCAATTTCCTACTAATTAATCCTTTGTTTCTCGGCCTTTAGTTGATCTTCAAGTTGTTTAATATTTTGATCTTTTTCCTTGATCAATTGATTAACTTCAGTTGTTTTATCAATCATGGCAGCTGTATATGCACCTGCAAACTGAGATAATTTAGTCAAGTCTCCGAAGGGATCAATTTCTAAATCTTTTCAAATGACATTCATGTATTCATCTTGAGATACTGTTCCCAATACTTGGTCTATTTTCCTCTTCTTCCTGTGCCATTTGAATACAGCCCTGTGTTTAGGGCTATAAAACGCATCCAACGTTGGGATCTCCTCAATACTCAATATAATCTTTGATGAAGGATTCTCAGGGATTATCTCGACTTCCCTTATAGTTGAATCCTTGCTAGATGCCTTTTCAACCACAGGATCATGAACTATGGGTTGTTGTCTTAAGGGAGATTGCGGTGTGATAATAGTTTGGGTATCACTTTGACCCTTAATCTGAAGGTCAAATTGTTCCCATTCTTTAATCAACACCAGATCAATGTGGATATCTGTATCCAACTGGTCACTGTCTTTCTCGCTTGTCTTGGCTTCACCAAAAGTTTTCTCTATGTCCTGCTGTGGGCTTTGCTCTGTGGTTTGCCCTATTTGATGGATGACCGGTGTAGTGTTCAATAAGTCCAGTGGTACTAACTAAAGCCTTTGTACTCTGTACTGAATGAATTGGTCCATTTTTCCTGGTTCCAGCTTGATCCTTGCTAGATGGATCACTTGCGCAAATGTCTCTACTGATCTGAAGAAGTCATCAAATTCATCTTTTTCATGGATGAATTTTTTAACCTTTACATGAGTAGTAAAATCATAAGAAACTTTGTTTGGGTCATATTGTCTTTTGCGAATAACAACTGGGTTCAGACCCCTTATTTTCTCAGCTTCAGCTTGTGCATATTAGTAGTCATGCAACAAATAGATACCGCATTGGATCAGAAAGGCAGGCCATAACTGTTTCTTAGCGTCTTTGAGATTTTTTGTAAGCCCTTTTTCAACCGTCTGACAGGCTATTTTCCTAGCCAATAGTTTATCTAGGACATATATAGGAAGGACATGCGTATCAATGATGCTACCATAAACCCTAATGTATGTAAACAATTTTTCCCCAAACCAACTACCAATTGAAGTCAAATCAATACTAGCATCCTCAGACAGCCGAGGGGCTGGTCTATTAAAGATGGCCTGATGTATAGGTAGGATGAAGCCATGGAAAATCTTGTAAAAATTCTTCTTATATTGCTTTTGCCACAAGTCTTTATGGTAAATATGGATGGAGGTCGGGTCCTGGATAGTCCACTTCCATCCCATGATAGGAAAATCAGAGTTAAAACAAATGGTGTTATCTATATATTACTCATATAAAATGGGGGAACCACTTGGGTGGTAAAAAACTTGTTCTTCCTATAATTAAGAATTTGGATAGCCATTTTATCTGATAGAATGGTTGCCCAATCCATCACATAAGAATTCAGAGCTTCTTCTATTAAGGGAACCATTTCAATGGAAAACTTGGTAGAATTGGGGCTTCTAAATAATATACACATCATTGCGACAACATAACAATATGGAGATGCTAGAAAGTCCACATAATACATACCGGATGACTCGTGCTTGCGTTTGTTAGGGAAATTCCTCCATTGTTTGATGGGGTCGGACTCTACTTCATTTTCCTTCGCGAAAACTTCAAGGAATGATTTGTTGTAGCACTTCTGAGGCTCTGGAAAATGATACATTTTATTTAAATCCTCGGGCTTGAAGGACCCAAATATTCTTCCATCAGATGTGAAGAGCGTTTTTTCTATTATATTGATACCTTCAACTACCCATTTTACCATGTCATTGTATGGAAAAATCTTTCCGTAGGCCACTATTCAGTGAAGGAAAGAATCAGCTAAATCACTAAGTGTATTTTATGACTCTGTAGGTCTGTCAGTTGTTGCCTATCCTTTTGTTACCTTTGGGTTTTCCCTTTCCAACATATCATATATTCCTTCCCATGAAATCTTCCCGCAATCCTGACATGTCGTATCTGAAATTAACACAATTTTTTCCTATCCTTCTGCCACTGCAAGGGCAACTTTTTCCTTTTGAGCTTTCTTGATGATTTTGGCTGGCTGCATTCTTACAGATTCAAACTGCAATAATATGAAACAGAGAAGAGTGATAAACTAAAACTTTCTGAGCAGCTAATGCTTAAAAAGATAGTGGCAATAATAGTACAATCAAAAATTAGGGCAGGAACATTTGGTGCGAAAGATTTTATGAATTGATACGCAAGATGAAATCTTTGAAGGACCGTAGTCATTATTGTTCTTAATGCCTCACCGTATTGAACGATGTCAAACTTAAATTCTTCAATAAATAGATCGCATCGCAGTTTTCCCATGGCCTAATTAAAATGTGTGCCATCAATCTTCCGATTTTGCGATGAGCGATTTCAATATATATTATTTTAATATTCTGAGAGCCATCACATATCGCAAATCAGGAGGTGTAGGCACCATGTTCTAAAAGCCTTTAGAATTTATGTGATTGCGATGTATGATGACTTGGCACAAAGAGTTGGGGAAATCCTTATTTACCCACCCGCATAATGTTTTCTTTTTATTATCACTTTATTTATATTTAACATCGCATCGCATTCCCCCGAGGTGAGTCTTATCTGTCTCTGCTGGGATTGCGATATGCGATCAATACATATCACATCGCAAGTTTTCAAGTGTGGCTTCATATGATTTTTAGCGATATGTGAGATGCGAGAATCTTATCGCATCGCAAAGTTTCAATGGCCCATTACAGCTTGTTTATTGGAATTGGCGATATGTGATAGTTTTATCACAATCGCATGTTCACCGATGAATTGTTTTAAGAAGCCTAACATTTAGGATTGTGCGGTAACTTCGCAATACTACACTAATATTTAGATTGAATTTTTTTTTGCCCCAAGCACATGCGATTTGCAATACATGATTTTTTGAAGAGAGTCTTTTGACACACTTTTTATTTAAAACCCAAAAAATAAAGCCTTTTATTTCTATGTAAAGATTACCCTATTTCCTATTTAGTATTTAAGAATAAGATTAAGAAAAATTTGAAATGGGGGGGTTGTTGTATAGCACAACAATTGGTGATTCACTGAAAGAACCAGTTATCTCTAAATAAAACAATGAAATTTCTGGCACTTTCTCAAGTACAAACAATTAAGGAAAAAAACCATCTTGGAATTGGTCAGATGAACAAAATTACTCTGAATAAGAAAAATTAACCAAATTTTCAATTTCTTTTACAAACCCTTATCATAAATGAAAACACTTTTGGTTTTTTCAAGCTTTGATTGGTTTTTTAAAGATAAAGTAGGGGACCTTGCAACTCAGCTTTTGGATTTACTCTTTTGTTACAAGCATTGCCACTGTTGCCAGCAAACGTCTATAGTTTCGACAGGGTTACCTTTTAACCATCAAGTATTCATTATCCCATCCATCTAAGAGTATAATCTTTTAAAGATAAATTCATAAAGATATATTTTTATTTTAACATTTTCTATTTTTTACATAAAAGCCATTGCCCTGGTTTGGGTGCCAGAATATGACAATTCCATTCACTAGCTATAATTAAACTGAACAAGATGGCTCGTAATGAGACCCCTTGTCTTGTGATTATAAGCCATTGCCCTGTTTTGGTATGCAGAATTGGTAATGTCAGTTTAACTAGTTCCCTATGATCATGGTAAGCAGACTCGTAATGAGACCTCTTATCTTTTAAGTCATATATATTTTAGAATTACACTCTAAAAAATCATAAGCCTAGTGGATGGGGTGAATCTTTGACTCCTTAAGAGTTATTGGATGACAATTATAGAGATGTAGATGCTTAGTTGTAAAGAGTCTTTACTTTTAGGAATAACGTTTCTCAACTGATCAAACTTAAATGTTTCACTATATTTTTTTTGAATTCAAAGATTTCACAAATTTAATGAACATCTCAGAGTTTTGTGATTTTTATCTAATTTCCAAAAATGTAATCATTTCTTTAAAAGTATCTACTTTTTAAAAGGAGATATTCACAATATTTTTTAAAAGAGATTTCAACTGTAAAAACCAATGGTATACTATTTACAACATTATTTCCAAAAGAAATCAAAATTTGCTTAAAGAATATATACAGGTGAGAAGGGGTTACCTCGTCAGGAAAATAATTTCTTTAAGATAAGCCCATTCACAGGAAGAGAATCTCTCTTTCTTGATAATTCTTGTAGTAGAAATGTTGATGAGCCTATCTTTTTAACAATCTGAAATGGTCCAAGCCACATCTTCTAAAATTTGGTATGCTTACCTTTGTCTTCATGTGCTTTTTCCCATTTCAAAATAAGATCACCAATTTGTAATATTTTTGAACCGATTGAACTTGCATCAAAAGATGATTTAATAACTTGCTGATGTTTAGCATGAGTAATCTTGCCTTTTTCTCTTTCCTCATCTAATTTAAGAATTTGATCAAACCTTAATTGAATAGAGGAAGGGATTTCCTCAATGAATTTTACAAGGGCTAGTGATGGGAGGGATAAATTTGGTGGAATAACAGCTTCTTTCCCATACACTAAGTTAAAAGGAGAAGTACCAATTGAGGCCTTCTGGGTTATACGATCTACCCATAGTGCAAATATTAAATATTAATGCCAATTCTTTTGGTTTTGATCAACAATCCTTTTAATAATCCTAATAAGATTTTTGTTAGTTGACTATGCGAAGCCATTTCCTTGCGGATAGTAATTTGCAGAGTATTTTAACTTAAAACCTCTCTTAAGAAAAAATTCGACTATACTATTTCAAGAAAAATAAGATGCATTATCAAAGATAAGCGCATTAGGTAAACCAAACCCGGCGATGATGAAATGATCAATAAATTCAATAATCGCATCAGAATTTGCTACCTTTTCGTGGAATTTCTCCTACCCACTTTGTGAAGTAGTCCATGGCTGTAAGGATATATATGTGCTACTTTGAAGAATGAGGAACAATCTCTCCTATTATATCAAGCCCCCACTGCTCAAATGGTTGCTCAATATTAACTAGTTGTAAAGGAAAGGCTGATTTCCTTTGCCTCCCACTAGAAGTTTTGCATATCTTACATTTCCTCACATAGTCATGGGTATCTTTGAACAAATTCGACCAATAATACCTAGCATGCAGTATTTTGTGCGCTATAGTGTCTCCTCCAAAATGTCCACCAGCTGGGCCATCATGCAACTCCTGTAAAACCATTTGTGCTTCAGATTTTTCAAGGCATCTTAATATAATAGAATCATAATTTTTTCTAAATAACACATCATCAATGATTTTATAATGTTTGGACTTTATTTAGGTTTTAACCCATACAAAAATTACCTACATATGAATTCTAAAACACAGAAAATAAACAATGCGAGAGCATAACACATGAAACACATATACACAGAGATTTTCCCCTGGATCCCAAAATCGGGACTATTAGCTTGATTTTTCATTATGTTCCTTTCAATGTTATAATACATATTTATACATGCCAAAGCATCCAATACCATGGACCAAAAACTATCGCGTCCAAAACCATGAACCGAAAACCATCGCATCCAAAACCATGTGCGAAAATCATGCACAAAACCATAGGTCGGTCTGCCCAACCTCACATAGGTTCCAAAACCAAAATTTTCTAGGGCGATGCCTCGAACCTCATAGAGTGGGGTTACCTGCACCCCTCAAACCCCCTGTGACCCCCTCGCTACGAAATCGGCGCAACGAAGGGGGGGCACCGCCCCCCCTCTAACCCCCCGGTTAACCACGTGGTCTAGTCATGGAAAGAATATAACACAACCCAACATTCTCCCACTTATTGTTTTCTTTCCACAGGGGGCCACAAGAGAGCTTCGTCATTTATCCATCCCTACAACGCCCATTTTTTCTCTACACCAAGAGAACTTCTCAGAGCTCACAATTTTTTTCAATGCATCTGCTGTATTCTTCAAAGTGTCCACCTTTACCAGCAACACCTTTTTGTCTTCTATCATATCCCTCACAAAGTGATACTAAACATCAATGTGCTTTGTCTATGAATGATATGCAGGGTTCTTTGCCAAGAAAATTGCACTTTGGCTGTCATAGTCTATCCTTATAGCTCCCTGTACTAACCCCATACTTGAACACAATCTCTGCAACCAAACTGCTTCCTTGCTTACATGAGTGGTTGCCATGTATTCTGCCTCTGTAGTTGATAGTGCCACTATAGATTGTTTCTTACTCATCCAACTGACCGCACCTCCAAATAGGTTAAACACATACCCACTTGTATATCTTCTCTGATCCAGATCTCCAGCCCAGTCTGCATCAACAAAGCCACGAATATCCAACACTCTATCCAATCCTGGTCTTCCTTGGTAGCACAAACCATAAGCACTAGTGCCATGCAAATACATGAAAACCTGCTTCACTGCTGTCCAATGCTCATTTCCTGGTTTTGACATAAACCTGCTCAATACTCCCATTGCATGTGCAATGTCTGGTCTAGTACAAACCATTGCATACAGCAGGCTACCGACTGCACTTGCATATGGAACACGGGACATGTCCTCTTCCTCTTCTTGTGTCTTGGTACACTGTTCAGCAGATAACTTTACACCTATAGGAATAGGAACCTTCATAGATTTACTATCCCGCATATTAAATCTCTGCAATATTGTCTCAACATATTTCCTTTGGTTTAACTAGAGCTTCCTCTTTGCCCAATCTCTTTTAATTTCCATGCCCAAAATATAGTTTGCAGCACCAAGATATTTCATGTCGAATTTGGAGGACAATTGGGTCTTCAAATACTGGATAATTTCTTTGTCATTTCCAACTAGCAACATATCATCCACATACAAGACCAACTAAATAACACGGTCACCAATTAATCTAAAATACACATAGTGATTTACTTTGCTTCTGGTGAATCCAAGTCCCCGTATAAATGTATCAAATTCCTGATACCACATCCTTGGTGATTGTTTTAACCCATACAAAGACTTCTTTAACTTTCATATCAGTTCTTTCTTACCCTTCACCACAAATCCTTCAAGTTGCTTCATGTAGATATCCTCTTCCAGATCCCCATGAAGAAATGTTGTCTTCACATCCATCTGTTCTACCTCAAAATCAAAAGCAGCAACAATAGATAAAAGTAATCTAATAGAAGTTACCTTGGCAACAGGAGAAAAAATATCACCAAAATCAATTCCGGCACCTGGGAATAACCTTTTGCTACCAACCGAGCTTTGTATTTCTCCACCTTTCCTTCTGCATTTGTCTTCTTCTTGAACACCCATTTGCTGCCAATGGGTTTCCTTCCAGCCGACAACTCCACCAGATCCCAAGCCTCATTTTTATGCAAAGATGCCATTTCATCAACCATGGCCTCTTTCCAGAGTTTTCCATCGTCTAAATCTACTGCCTCCTTCACAGTTCTGGGATCATCATCAGTAATAGATAAAGAAAAATTTGAACAGAAAGCATATGGACTATACCTTTCTGGCTACCTTCTTTCTTGAACTGATTTGCTCACACTCGGAGTTTGTGGCTCTTCATCTTCTGATTCCTCCTCTGTTATAGAGTCTGATTCTTCCTCCTTTAGCTCAAACTCTATCTTCTCAGGTTCCTTTGGTTGGTCTTCATATTTAATAACATCTTTCACCTCTCTGAACACCACATCTCGGTTGTACACAACCTTCCTTATTACTGGGTTTCAAAGCTTATAACCCTTTAAACCATCCTTATACCCAATAAAGATGCACTTTTCAAATTTACTATCCAACTTGATTTGTTTCTCCTTTGGAACATGTACATATGCATCACATCCAAATACCCTCAGATGTGAAAGAGAGGGTTTCTTACCAGTCCATACCTCTTGTGGAGTTTTATCCTCCAGCGTTGATGAAGGTGATCTGTTGACCAGGTAACATGTTGTCTCCACCGCCTCTGCCCAGAATTCTTGTCCTAACCCGACACAACTGACCATGCTTCTCGCCCTTTCCATCAACGTCTTGTTCATTCTTTCTGCAATTCCATTTTGTTGAGGCGTATATGGAGTAGTATTCTGTTGTGCTATACCACACTTCTTATAGAATTCTTCAAATTCATTACTGCAAAACTCTCCACCGTTATCTGTCCTCAACACCTTTATCTTCTTCTCTGTCTGGTTTTCCACCAGAGCCTTGAATTCTTCAAACCTACAAAAGACTTCAGATTTCTTCTTAAGGAAATATATCCATGTATTCCTTGAGAAGTCATCTATAAATGATACATAGTACATAGACTTACCCAGTGACGGAACCTTCACAGGTCCAAACACATCACTATGCACAAGCTCTAATATATGTTTCGCCCTCTTACCACCAGAGGGGAAACTCACCTGATTCTGCTTCCCATATACACAATTTTCACAGAAATCAAAATCCAGAGAGCTATTACTCATACCTTCTACCATACCTTTACCATGAAGTATTGGAAGGCCCTTCTCTCCAATATGTCCAAGCCTTTGATGCCACAGCATGGTCTTCTCTTCAGAGACCACTAGATTTTCTACTCCACTTTCAAGAACCACAGAACTGTTGCACCCATCAAAAACCATGCTACCTTGCAGTTTGTACAGAGTTCCAATCTGAACTCCCCACATCAATACCAGTGCTCCCTGGACCATCTTGTAGGTATCCTTCTCGAACAGTTTTTTTTACACCTGCATCATCCAACTTGCTTACAGAAATCAAATTTCTAGCCAATGCAGGAATATGCAAAACACTCGGAAGTGTTCTAACCCTTCCACCTTGCAACTTCAAATCTACTTTTCTGTGACCAATGATTCTAGCCTTCTTATCATCCCCTAAGAAGACATCACCACCATCATATTTCTCATACTCGTAGAACCACTCTCTATGGAGAGTGAAGTGAAAGGATGCACCTGTGTCAATCAACCATGCCTCATGATCTACATGTGTACTTGAAGAAGCCAAGTACACATCCCCACTTTCATCTGAGGTGGTTTTCGCCTCTGCTGAAGGAGCATCATAAAATCCATTTCCTTTATCAGAAGCTTTAGATTTACAGTCCCTTTTATAGTGCCCTTCCTTTCCGTATTTCCAGCACACCACCTATACAGGTTTTCTTGGAGATTTATATCTCCCAATAAATGACTTATTTTTGTTTCTATTCTGGGACTGTCCTTGTATAGACAAGGCATCACCATTCTAGCTCTCCATATTTTTCCATCTCATCTCATCTGTTAGCAAGGATGAGACTATTTCATCAAACTGCAAGGCAATTACATTGCTACCTATTGCAATAACCATACTATCCCAAGAATCTGGTAGAGAACACTACAAACTAATGCACTTATCTTCATTTGAAATTTTAATATCAATAGATTCTAACCGACTTACCACAATATTAAATGAATTCAGATGCTATATCACCAAGTCTCCATCTTTCATCCTTAGGTTATACAACTTTCTCCACAGGAATAGTTTATTCACTAGAGACTTAGATTGGTACAAAGTCCCTAAATTGTCCCAAAAAGCCTTCATCGTAGCTTCCTCTGATACATTCAACAATACTGAATCTGAGACACACAATTGTATTGTGCTCTTTGCCTTTCAATCCAACTTCTTCCATTCTTCATCAGACACTCCCGTTGGTTTAGTACCCGAATCTACCACGATCCATTGATCTTTATCCACCAAAAAATCCTCCATCTTGAGTTTCCACAACTCAAAACTTTGACCATTAAATTTCTCAATCTCTATCTTTCCACTGCTCTCCATCTTCTTTCACCACCAGAATCGATCTCGCAGATCTCCCACTGAATAGGGTCTACCATAGGCCCAAGCAAAACCCCTCAGCAACAAAGGCATCCCCTTGAAGCCAAAACAACTCTGATACCAAATATAGGTTTTAACCCCATACAGAAATTACCTGCATACGAATTCTAAAACCTAAAAAATAAACAGTGCGAGAACATAACACATAAAACACATATACACAGAGATTTTCCCCCGGATCCAAAAACTGGGACTACCAACTTGATTTTTCATTATGTTCCTTTCAATGTTATAATACATATTTATACATGCCAAAGCATCCAATACCATGGACCAAAAACCATCGCGTCCAAAATCATGTGTGAAAATCATGCACAAAACCATAGGTGGGTCTGCCCAACCTAACATAGGTTCCAAAACCAAAATTTTCCGGGGCGCTACCCCGGACCCCATAGAGTGGGGTTACCTACACCCGTCAAACCCCCTGTGACCCCCTCGCTATGCAATCGGTGCAATGAAGGGGGGGCACCACCCCCCCTCTAACCCCCTGGTTAACTACGTGGGCTAGCCATGGAAAGAATATAGCACAACCCAACATTTTAACATTAGAGCACATTTGTTTTTGTAGCTAAATTCAGGAGGGGCATATCCATTTTTTTAGCATATTGAGATTCAAAATCAATGATACTTATCTTGTTTACTTGTACAGTACTACTTGAATCTTCCTGATCTGGTATATTGGATGCTCCCACCAATAATCTGCAAAAACCTTGCCCTCTAACAAGTTTCGTTGGTTTAATATCAATGTCATATTCTTGTAAAGTTGTTACCCAATTAGCTCTTTTCTCTCCTACAATTAGCAATTGCCTCACTGCAGAGAATGGGACTATTACTTTTGTATGTGTTTTTAGGAGGAAAGGTCTAAAATGTTTAACATACTTAAACATAGCGAAGGCTTGTTTTTCAACTTCTGAATAATTAAGCTCAGCACCTTGTAAATTGGAACTAAAGAAAGATATGGGTGCTTCCACTTGTTGATCATTGATTTGTGTTAAAATAGCAGCATAAGATGATTCAGTGGCCAAAGTATACAAAATAAAATGACTAGAAAAATTCGGAGTATTCAATGCAGGAGCATTAATGATTGCTTGTTTGATCGAATCAAAAGCTTCTCTTTCATTATGTCCCCATTTGAAAACTGAATTTTTCTTAATCATGGATTGCAAGGGTAAAACAATATGAGAAAAATCAGGAATGAATCTTTTCACAAAATTTATCTGTCCCAAGAACGATTGCATAGATTTCTTATTATGTGGCAAAGGGATATCAGAAATCTCTTTTATCCTATCAGGATCAATGTATATGCCATTTTTGGATACAATAAACCCTAAGAGTTTACCTTCATTAAGAGCAAATAATGATTTCTTGGGATTTAAGGAAATCCCATACTTTTTGCAACATTCAAAGATCTACTTTAAATCATGCAAATGGTTTCTCTTTTTCTTAGAGTAAACAGTTATGTCATCTAAGTAAACAATGACCATTTTATTGATCAAACCTTTGAAATCTATATCCATGGCTCTTTGGAAAGTAGCTCTAGAATTTATCAAACCAAAATTCATTTTCTGATAAGCATATGTTCCCCATTTGGTTTTGAATGTAGTATTTAATCTATCGGCTGGATGTACCAGGATCTGATTATACCTTGAAAAACCATTAAGAAAATGCATTAACTCAGAGCCATCTACTGATTGAATTATCTGTTCCATTGTTGGTAATGGGAAGTTATCTTTCCGACATGCTTTGTTGAGATTTCTAAAATCTCTGCAAATCCTAATATCACCATTCTTTTTCTTGACAGGTACCAAATTTGAGACCCATTTCGAATGTCTGACAGGAAAGATTATTTTGGCTTTAAGGAGTTTATTCAATTTCATTTTGATTTGACTCTCAAGATTGGGGTGAATTTTCCTTAATTTCTGTTGTATATGTTTCTCGTTAGAAATCATTGGAATTGTATGTTGAATAATAGAGGTATCATAGGTCTTCAGATCCTCATAATTCCAAGCAAAAACATTTTTGTATTTCTTCAATAATCAAATGAAAGCAAATCTTTCATCAGGTGAAAGTCCAAGGCCTAGATTAACATTCTGTGGTTTGGTATCTGTACCAAGGTTTACTAATTCAAAACCTAAAGTTGAACTTTGAAGTTTTGGATTAGTGACCTTTTTGAATCTATCCTTAATATCATAAAGATCTTCCAGTTTAACCACAAATTTAGGAATAGGATTTTCTTTGAATTTCTGTTTTAATTGAAGATCATGATCACTTTCATCAATGATTTGATCGTCATAAAACCCTTCAGATGTCAAGAAATTTAGGATATCCTCATCATGATTGAACACACACCAATTGGTGACATTATCTGGGACAGATGGCCGAAAAATTAATTCAATAGAAAATCTATCTGGACTATAATCCTCAGATGGAAGGAGTTTAGAAGCAACATTAGCCAGGAGATCTGCTGCTGCATTATGTGATCTGGGAATAGGAGAAATATCAAATGCTAGAAAATGAGTTATAAGATCTTGAACAAGTGATTGATAATGTTTCAAATGCCCCGAAAGACAATGGATAGTATTTCTCACTTGTTTAATGACAATTTCGGAATCACCGAATACTTTCAGATATTGGATATTTAGGCCTATTCCTTTATAAATACCTTGAATCAATGCTTAATATTATGTAGTATTGTTGGTACACTCAAATTATAATCTACATGATAACATCATTTTTTTTCCTTCTGGACTGACTAAAATACATCCTACTCCTGCACTTTCATTGGATTTAGATCCATCAAAATACAAAGACCAAAATAAAGGCTTATTTACACTTAGAAGTATCAGTATAGGAGAAATTTTCAACTTGTGATATGACATTATTAATAGAAAAAGGAGATTTCTCAGCATTGAAGTTCCCAAAAAATTATTCAACCAAATAGTTTCCAGGAATGTTATTATTGAAGGCTACAGGTTGATTTTCTTCTTTGAATTCAGTTACTGTGTGATTCAAGTGTTTTTCACGGTCAATTTTGATTTGATTTGGCTTTCTATTATAGGGAAGCCACATGTGAGACCAATCAGTTGAAATATAACTGTTGTTGGGAAAAGTATCTACTCAGAACGCCCCTATCCCACTAAGGTGTGACAGTGCCTTAGCAACAAACAAGGAAAACTACTTTCATATTCTTCTTTATGAAATGTAAACGAAGAGGAATAGGATGAACTAACTTGTGTCTTGTGCTAGTCCTTTTATCCAATCGCTCTCCTCTTTGACAGCTTCCAACTAACTGCTCCCTTACTTGCCCAGCTTCACCAAGTTCCTGCAAGATCACAGAAGAGGAAAACTACACAAAGACATGGATTTACATTCATAAATAGCTTAGGATCAGATTTAAGCTAAACATGCAAATATAACAAAACATCATTGATACACAAGCATATAGGAGAAACTCAAATAGTTTTATTGATATAACAAGAAGACCCAGGAGGAGATACAACCAAGTGAGTCCCGATCCAGCATCAACCTCCCAGCAAAGGAATCCCTTCTTCACCTCCAACAAAGCATAAATCACCCAATGCACTGATCTCTATCTCAAAACCAACAGCAATTCTCTGCAAAGTACAAAATTCCAGCCCCCAACCTCTGGGATGAGGGATCCATATATAGATGTATGCAAAGAGGATGAGTCAGCTTATGATTTGACTTGTGGCTTCTCTCTGTCAGTTCTTGCTTCCACTTGGAGACTTAGAGCCTCTTACTCATCCTTGGTCGAACTCAGTGAGGCAAGTGTCATTGGGGAAGATTCTGGAAGCTTCCATTGTCTGTCCACCTCGCAGAATGACACTGCCATTTGTCATTTCCCGCTCAGCGCACCCTACTAGTGCATTTAGGTGCGTTGCAACGCACCTAGCTAGTGTACTTGGGTGCTATGCAACGCAGGTAGCTAGTGGAGCAGCTGAAATGATCCTGATTTGACTGATTCTGAGCAGTTTCTGGTGGAGAACTTCTGGGAGAAGCTGTAATTGGTTGACCTTGTTCCTCTAGGGGTAGGAACAACACTTTTAGGGACTTAGGATCTCTTGAATTATGGACATTTCATGCTTAGAGCTGTAAGGCACAAAAATGTCTATAACAGTTGCCCCCTAAAGTATGAGGTCGTTTATCGGGTGAAATGCTTTATTAGGAGGATCCGAAGTTCTTTCAATGCTGGGAGGAGACCTGTAATAAGATACAATACAATACATTATCTTCATACTGTTTTCATGATCTAGCTGAGGCGGACATTCCCATGCTCAGCTTTATAAATTCATTTTTATGTACACAGGACAGACAATCGTCTGATGGTAGACTGATGATTTTGATGAAGTCATCATCCTTTTGGTAGGATGATTATCTGTGCTGCAATGTTGTACATGTCAATGCCTTTATTTTTTCTGAATATATATCGCAGCCCGGATGGATGAAACTAGATCCGGGGTCTTCAATCTCATCCGATATTCACTCGAAGTACAAGTCGATCCATGTGAGAAATGTTTTGAAGTCGAACATGGAAAGACATCGCTTGATTACCAGTCGATGATGTAAACTGTTAACAAGTGCGAGAGGAATCATCGATAATGATGATGACCCTCAAGGTACTGCAGTACAATTCACGTGGTGTGAATAAAGGACTTGGCGTCGAACACCACGCAAAATCTTTCGGTCGAAGGTCATTGATGTATACCTGTCGCCGGAAGTGAGAAACTTGCCATTGAGGCATGCAAGCTTCAAAGTACTGAATGGGGTGTTCCTAGATCAACTTCTTGGATAATGAGCTGGTTTCGACAAGAAGCGACCCGTCAAAGGAGGGCCTTAATGAATCCCACATCAATGACATGGAACGGAGCAAATGATTTTGATGGAGGTGAAAATGATCTGATGATATATGGTTCAGGATGGCGGTCATGAAGTAATGAAGTATAATGTATGGTAGTGGATGGAACACAGGTGACTTCTCTTGAACATGTCGGCGACACTTATGTGATGGATTGGTAGCATTTACCACAAATTTGGATGGTATGGCGTGACCATGGTGATGTGACCAGTGAATGAAACAACCCAACCCGACTCAGGCACGGAGTGGAAGTGTCATGTTCAAGAGCGACTTGCTACCAATAAAGATTCTTTGAGTTTCTTCCCAATTTTTCCCCAGTCATTGCTGACCAGTACCTCTTTATTTTTGTCAAGCTTGAGGAGGATAACATATGCTTGTTCTATAATTTGCCCTTCGGGCAAACCCATCGCTATGTTTTAACGAGCCTAGCGATAGTGAAACTCGTTCTCGTCTAAAGACAAGTTTGTCGCTATTAATCTTTTTAACGAGTTTAACGACAAAGATAACTCGGTCCTTTTCATTTTTAGGGAGTCTGAAAAGGTACGTAAAGGTAACTCTGAAATTCCTTTTTCGTCATCTAATCCCTTAAGTCCGAAAAACTATAAAACAATACAGAAGGGATGAATTTTCGATAGTTTTAACGAGCCGAACAAAACAAGCGCTCGATCTTTTTGTGCAATAATCCCTCAGGTCCAAAAAGATTAAAATCTAGAGGAGGGATAGCGCTTCCGGTCGCTTTAACGAGCTGGAAGGCCAAAACTCGGCAATCTTTTCATATTTTACGAGTCAGTTGAAAAGAGCTTAAAGAAGACTCGTCTTTTGAGGAACGAGTGATAAAATGGGTAGCAGCTGATTCCAGGTAAGGGTTGGAATTTTCCAATCACGGCAGTGTCACAAGGATGGCTGGTGAAATCACTCTTCGCAGCTGTTCCTCAAAATGGGTAAACAATCAAATGGATGTGAATGATCGGCCAATGGAAAAGTGGAGGTGACGGTGCAAACACGACCAAGGCTTTAATGGTTGAAATGCTTCATTCACGGTGGTTATTTACCGGGGAATAGTTCATTTTTTAACGAGCTTAAACGCGGGTGGAAACATTTGCTCATGTCTTATGTTTATTTTTTAACGAGCTTGAACTATGTGCTAAAACTGCTCGATGATAAGTTTGCATGCCCCCAGCATAATAACGCAAATCGAGGTGCATGCCCCCCCAAGCTTCATTGCATTCAACTCGGTGGTTGGAATGAAGGTTTACCTTTGAGATTTGAAAAGGGGATTTGTTTCATTTTTTAATGAGGTTGACACAGTAAAAGAACTATCCTCATGACTCCTTGTTTCATTTTTTAACGAGGTTGACACGAGATAAGAACCGTCCTCGGAGTCCAAATCCATTAGATATAGAAGGTTTCATATTCCACTGTGGCCATTTTCGCCAGATTACTCGGAGGCGGTAGGGCAAAAGTACCCATTAAGGCAGGGTCTTTTAGGATACCTACTCCGATATTTTGGAGCGAATGATTGCTTCCATGGATCATTGGAATGCTTCCTGTAACTTGTGAACTGTTGGGGAGAAATGTTTGTTGGTCGACGATTGTAATTCCCCCTTGGAAGGGAAATGCAATCTTCCTGAAGTAGGTCAACACAACAGCTGCCATGGCATATATCCATGGTCTTCCTAGTAGGATGTTGTAATCAAGATTCCCATCTATGACTTCAACATCTATTTCTACTGTTTTCCCTCCTAGTTCAACTTTCAAGTTATTTAGGATACCATATGGGGTATATGTCCTTCCGTCAAATGCTTTTAACGTTGTCGCAGACTGCGACAAGGTTGGAGATCCTAAAGTTTTCCAGCAACTCATCGACATAATACATGTAGATGCCCCCTCATCAATAATTGTTCGATGAACAGTTTTGTTGAGGGCTTTCACTTGAATAAGGAAAGCTAGTTGAGCTGGTAACTGAGGGTCATATCCTTTATGATTAAAGGCCACAAGATTGGAATCCATTGGGTCAATCCCACCTATTGGTGATAATAAAGCTTGCTCTTGGGAGAGGCAATTTTGTGGTACCTCAAGTGTCGACATAGCGGACGGTGATTGGGCCAGGTCCTCTATTATATTGTAATTCTGTGCTATTTTTGCACGAGGATTAAATGTCAATTTGTGTACTACTCCCTTTGGCGACTTTATCATTTGTTCAGGAATGATGGGTGGCACAACTTTGGTCAAAGTTGTTGTCGAACTACTAGGTTGTTCATTAGCCTTGTTATTTGACAGCTGTGGATTCCCGTAATCTTTATTCCTTGTCAAAGCATCGTTTTTCTGCTTTGAGATAGACAACATAAGCACTTGGGATCGGGAAGCATTTTGATTAGCAACCAGTTTGGTTCCCGGGCTTGGAAACGGATCAGTCAATACTGCTGAGGTTTTTGAACTCTTAAAGAGTTTCTTAACTTCAGCTTTATGTGGACAATATCTCGTCCGATGATCCTCATCGCATATATGACACCCCGCAGGGGGTTTCCTTTGCCCAGAAGGGTTTGTAGAAGGCTTTTCAGGAGATGACTCATCCTGCTTCCTTTTTCTCCCTTTCTTTTTCTTCTTGCCCCCTGGTTGCTTCAGTTGTTTGCCCTTGTCAGTCGACACGGCATTTACCTCTGAGGCAAGAAGTTCCTCATTTGCATTTTGACTAGAAATCTTACAGGCCTTTTTAGATGTAGCCTTTGTCGATTTCGTGTCTGTCGCGCCAATCATGCCATCGATGGCATGAGAGTCATTGTTTGATTTAGGAGGAGGAGGAACTGAGAATTCTGATCTAGGGGCGTCAGGTATTTTATCATAGAGCGTGCCGGACTGAGTGTAAATCAAGTCCAAATATTGCGCACGAGCGATAACTTGCTCTTCTGTGATGACTCCCCCTTTTGCCACATCTTCCATGATGGAAGGCAGTAATGACTTAATAAACCATTCAGCTAAAAGCTGATCGGGAACATACGTTTTCACCATTCTACGACGACGTCGCCATTCATGTATATGATCAGATATGTGAGTGGCCGTCATTTGTTTGAAGTTGGTAAGAAGTTCGGTTCCCGTTTCGTACCTTATCGGTAACTGAAAATGGGTTAAAAAGGTTGTGGCTAGGGTACTGAAGTTGTCAAATGAAGCTCTAGGCAATTCGATATACCATTTTGCTGCCGGACCAGTTAACGTCCTCTGGAAAAGGCGAAACCTAATCGAATCATCGTTTAGGGTGTTTGATGAACACCACAGATGAAATGTCATCACATGATTTGACGGGTCTTCACCCGGATTTCCATTAAATTTAGGAATATCTGACGGAAGTTTATGCGGAATCGCTGGCCACCAAGGGGCATAAGCAATTGGATCATTCGTCAGCCGGTTTAGATCTGGTAATTCTAGAGTTGCTACAAAGGGCAACTGTTGATTCAGGTTAGGCGAAGCATACCCAGGATAAGATGGAATCGCCTGAGCAGTGGGTCTTTGCATACCAGCATAATGTATTTGATGCTGGCAACTTTGACAAGGTTGATGGGCATAACCATTATAATATGGCTGTTGATAACCACTTTGGAAATGCGATTGCCCATTACTTACAAAGACTTGTTGCTCAAGTCCTTGATATGATTGCTGGAATGGGGGTTGTTGAGTTTGAACCAGCTCTGGTTGTTGGACCATTTGCTGTTGACCAATACTGGATGATTGACCAAGATGAGGAGTCACAGTACTTGTTTGAGCCTGAGTCGCTCTAGATAAGGAGGCACTAACCTGAGGTTGTGATTGAGTCGTTGAGACAAGAGGCTGTTGTATTGCAACCTGAGAAACTTGGGGTTGACATACAACAGGTAGAGCTTGTACTTGCGACGCAATCACCATAGCAGGTATAGTGGGAATATCTGACACAGGGTGGACTGGTTGCATTGAATATACAACCCTTGGTTGTTGAGGCAGTATTGGTACCCAACCACTGGATGTAATTCCAATTTGACCTGAACTTTGTTGTAAACTCCCATATGGTTGTTCTCTGGGAGGGAATAATGAAAAAGCATACTGCCCTCCATATGGTGGCAATCCAGTACTTAAAGGGTAGATTGGCCTTTGAAGACACATTGGATCAATTTGTTGAGTTTCAACATAAGAAATACCAGATGATAACCCGGATGAAGGAATAGGAACTAACCATGTCATCGAAGCAGTCTCTGATTGGACTCCGGCTTGTTTTTGATAACTTGCCGGGACAAATGGTATACCATTGAACATTGTTGGAGTAGCAGTAGGATGCTGTGCCACTGCTGTATCGGACGACACAGTCCTGGATGTCGACGGTTGTTCAGACATATCTAGTCTATCCAAAATATTTTCTAGCAATTCTAAAAGAACTTGCGATGAAGTGAGACTAACTTCGAAGATCAACGAGGGAGAGGTGATGATTATTCCGTTTAAAATAAATTTTAGATGCTTTGACACAACTTGTTTTTTCAGTTTTTAAGAGTCAAGAAAAAACAAAAGATGACTCTAGTCTCCTTCGATTTTTAATGAGCCTGAAGTGACAAGTGCTCAGATGGACCTTTTCCGTTAAGGAGTCTGAAAAGGAACGAAAGGGATTGCTCTGGAGATCTAGGTAGAGGGAGTACCAAACCAATCGCAAAACTGCAGAATACTTTTTACGGTACGGCGGTCAATCTTCCCGAATGTTGTGTTCGGTGCATTGCGATCAGTAGGGCGGCCGACCTGGCTTCCAATGGATAAAAGGTTTTAAGCCTATAGGGGTCTCCCAATATATACTCGACGGTACGTGGGAGCACAAGTCCGTACTGGCACTTATCATCTCAAAGTGGAGGAATCACCCAACCATCAGTGAGGACAACAGTTACCAGGCTTTACGACACCGGAACACGTCTCTAGCCTAAACCTCTATGTTGTGCGTTAAGTTCCAAAGCGTTGTTAGATTCATTCAATTTATTTTAAGTTGATCTTTCTTAGAAGTTTGCCTTTTGGGTTCACCACGAGATGTAGATGTAATTCCTAAATGCAATCTAAAGATGATAAGCAAATCTTTTATCTCTTTTCAGCAATGAAAATCCTAGCTACAAGGGGAAAAGAAAGACACAATATTTTCTCAAAGAGCAAAGAGCACACTGTAAATGCACTTTTCCTAAATCAAGCCAAACAGAATATCAATATGCAAATGCACATATGCATGTATTTTTTTTCACTTTCTTAATATTGATGCCTAAAAAGAAAGTTGATGTACAAATCTGAATTTGCTTTCAAGTGAACAACACAAACAAGCTTCTTTTCGAAATCAAAAGGTAGAGAAGATTACGACACTTTATGATTTTGAAATAAACACTCGTTTCGACACTAGAAAGTGACAAATTCAAACCAAAGGTAAAAGTAAAAGTATAATCAACTGTCAACAGTAAACAAACTTCCTCCTAAGATCAAAATCAACACTTACGACAGATCTAAATCCAAGGACGACAGTATGACTATTCTACTTTTTCAATGGAAAACTGTAAATGATGTAACAAACACACAAAGAACATCTACAGCCTTTTTGTACAAAGGAGGCGGAATTAAGGCAAAGAAAAGGAGTTTTCAGACAGGTACACACACTGATCACAGGCTGCAAAAATCAGAGACAAAACTAGACAAAATGAAGCAAAGAACCTCAGCTGCACAGGGCAAAGGCTGATCAGCGCACCTGTTGCACAGCTAAACTGAATTGCAGCGCAGGTAGCCCTCTCGGGACCTGCGTTGAATTGCAGAACCTCTTCACAGAGCCTGCGCTGGGGAAGAAACGAGACTTCTATCTGGGTTCTGGGTCACGGTTTGCAGTTTAATCTATGGTTTTTGGCCGAGTAAAAGCGATCAGTAAGGTACAATCAGAGGGATGATTTAAAGGAGGACTAAGAGCTATCACAAAGGGCAATCAGATCATTTGTGGATCAGCTGTTCAGATCATAAGCAAATCCAGTGAGTGGATTGAAGTAGCAGCTACTTTGCATTTAATAATGGCAAATGCAGTTCGATTGCTACTTCTGTGTTTATGAAACAAACAACAAGAGAAACACAAACAAACTAACTAGACACGATCCCCAGTGGAGTCGCCATTTTGTTTTTGGGAAAAGTATCTACTCAGAATGCCCCTATCCCACTAAGGTGTGACAGTGCCTTAGCAACAAACAAGGAAAACTACTTTTGTATTCTTCTTTATGAAATGTAAACGAAGAGGAATAGGATGAACTAACCTGTGTCTTGCGCTAGTCCTTTTATCCAATCACTCTCCTCTTTGACAGCTTCCAGCTAACTGCTCCCTTACTTGCCCAGCTTCACCAAGTTCCTGCAAGATCACAGAAGAGGAAAACTACACAAAGACATGGATTTACATTCATAAATAGCTTAGGATCAGTTTTAAGCTAAACATGCAAATATAACAAAACATCATTGATACACAATCATATAGGAGAAACTCAAATAGTTTTATTGATATAACAAGAAGACCCAGGAGGAGATACAACCAAGTGAGTCCCGATCCAGCATCAACCTCCCAGCAAAGGAATCCCTTCTTCACCTCCAACAAAGCATAAATCACCCAATGCACTGATCTCTATCTCAAAACCAACAACAATTCTCTGCAAAGTACAAAATTCCAGCCCCCAACCTCTGGGATGAGGGATCCATATATAGATGTATGCAAAGAGGATGAGTCAGCTTATGATTTGACTTGTGGCTTCTCTCTGTCAGTTCTTGCTTCCACTTGGAGACTTAGAGCCTCTTACTCATCCTTGGTCGAACTCAGTGAGGCAAGTGTCATTGGGGAAGATTCTGGAAGCTTCCATTGTCTGTCCACCTCGCGGAATGACACTGCCATTTGTCATTTCCCGCTCAGCGCACCCTGGTAGTGCATTTAGGTGCATTGCAACGCACCTAGCTAGTGTACTTGGGTGCTATGCAACGCAGGTAGCTAGTGGAGCAGCTGAAATGATCTTGATTTGACTGATTCTGAGCAGTTTCTGGTGGAGAACTTCTGGGAGAAGCTATAATTGGTTGACCTTGTTCCTCTAGGGGTAGGAACAACACTTTTAGGGACTTAGGATCCCTTGAATTATGGACATTTCATGCTTAGATCTGTAAGGCACAAAAATGTCTATAAAAATAACCATGAAGTTTTTTAGACCAATCTCTACTAAGAATTAAACCATAAAACTCAGGGATGTCAGCAATTAATATATAAATTCTTTGAACAACCCTTGGATCAACAGATAGTCTAATAGTAACTGAATTTATTTCTCCTAAAACTTGAACCTTAGTTCAATCTAATTGGACAATATGGACTACAGACTTCTGGAGTTCAATATTTAATTTGGAGTGAACTGATGCTGGCATTATATTTGATGAAGCCCCTGAATCAATCAAGCAGTTATGAAAATTTCTATTGTAGATCTCATAATTCAAGAGAAAAGGAAGAGTATGAGAATTTGATCTATCCCCAATTAAAACAGCATTGGTAGAATCCACCTTATCAGATGATGGTTTATTTGATCCTCTGGCAGCCTTGGATAACACACTAGTTGGAAGAGGAGAAGAAGGTACTGCATTGAATTATTTAAGAAACAACTTTTGTTGATGCTTGAGCTTGCTAAGTTCATGCAGAGAAATTTTTGCTCAAGTCTTCTTCATATCTTCAACTATGTTATAATCCATGGAATCCAAAACTACTATTGTTTTTTATGATGAGGGAGGATTGGATGAAGATGGTTGAGTTTGGGGAGATGAAAATAGAGTTTTCTTTGTGGGAAATTTCTCTTTAGTAACATGATTTGAATTTTTCTTCTTTTGATTTGACTGATTAGGCTCTACGATACTCTTACTTCTAGTATTTACTGGTAGAGCTTCCTGTTCACTTTCATTATCGGAGTTAGGTAGAATAAAGTCCCACATTCCATGACATTCAATTGTTTCATCTTCCTCTGTTTCTTCGGCTGATAAAATTGTATCTTCTTCATCATCATCATCTAAATTGGATTCTACATTAGATATAGCATTGGGTGGTTTAGGATTAGTTGGCTGATTTCTTCTAAAATTCCTAAATGGTCTTTTTGTAGAAGTTTTAGCCACCTATTTTTTGATTTCTACCATTTCATTGGACATAGTTTTAAGAACTTTTTGTAGGCCTTCCATGTCATATGGATCTTTGGTTGCTTTCTTCTTTGAATCATCTCTAAAGGTAACTTTCTTGGATTTTCTCTCCTCTAGTGCATTTTCTTTGCTAAGGCTATGATACGTTTTGCAACAGCTATTGCTTCTTTCATATTTTCTGCTAATGTTGGTTTAGTAGCTCTATCAACAAAGATAGTTGTGTTTGAAGGTAGCGCAGAAATGTACCACTCATTTCGGACCTCTTCACTAGGCTTGGATGTCATAGGTATTTTATTCAATAACTTATTGAAGCGTGAGTTAAAGTACTTAATGGGTTCTTTTGGTTCGGCTTTCAAGTTGGAGAGGTCATTAATCAAAGTTGTTGTAGACCTATTGTCTCCAAACTTAGTTATAAATTTCTCTTGAAAAGCATCCCAGCTATTGATAGAACCTAGTGGTAACAAAAGGTACCATGATCCTGCTGCTCCTTGTAGAGTGTATGGAAATAGTCTTACAACAACATCTTCTTCCGTTACTCCATTCAACTTAATAGATAACATGAAATTGTTTATATGTTCCTCCGCTAACAGGCCATTATCAGGATTAAATTTAGGTAGTCTTTTTTCAGGATATGCTGGAAATTGTGTCAAAGGTGCAGGCATTCTGACAGCTCCTGGGTTGGTCCATGGCCTCGGTTGAGGTTGATTATGTGCCATTATTGAGCTATTAGTAGAAGAGGGTGAATAAGTGATTGAAAGTGATTGGGTAGAGGATGTTGAAGCTCCTGTACTTGTTTGGACTATGATCTGGAGTTGGGAAACAGGTGTATGACCTTGCAATGGTATGGATGGAATGGATGATGATGAGGACAGAGTCTCACTGTTAGATTCTGATGGTGTCTTTCTAGCCCTTTTTTGACTTGGTAGAGGGAATTCAACTGGTGGGATACCAAGCTTTTCACTCTTTACCCTAGTTAGTGGCTGCGATGGGATATATTGAGAAGTAACACTGCCTTGGGATAACTCAGACTCTTCTTGGGATATTGAAATCCCCTGGAGTTTGTGGATCAAAGATTGTACTTTAGGAGGTTCAAAAGAAGGATTGTCTGGCTTGTTTAGGGTTTCAACAGTGGGTTTTGTATTTTTCTTTTCAACTTTTCGCTTGGAAATAGGAGATTTGGAATGCGAATGAGAAGTTGGAGGTGATGGTGAGGGATAATTACTCTTAGAATCGCCTATAGGTTTAGATTTACTTTCAATTCACAGTCTATGCCCTCCTTCTAGTGCCAAAAATGTTGATGCCTCAAAAATCGCTACAACAACATTGGGGGATAACCACCGGTACGGCCCTTAATACAATTCCTTTTCCGTTTGGTATGGTGGCTCCGACTGGATAATATGGGACCATTTTCCCTATAAATATGTGTTTTGATGAGTGGGTGTTTAAAATATGTAAAAGGATGATAGATGGTTTGAATGGTAATACTTCTGAAAATATACTAATATATCTATCTATATATTTAACCTGGGTAACTCAATATCTATGCGATTTATGATGACTTCAGGTAATCAATCACTAATAAAGATCAATCAATCAATTACAAAAGTTAAGCATGAATGATGATTACTTCAAACAAAGTAATGTAAGACAGATCGCATATCATAATAACATTAATTGCCAGCATACATGTTTAGGATATCAATTCCAGAAATATTCAAAAGTGATATAAATGCAGAATTGAATGGACATTCACATATACAACAATATTGAATCAAAAGACTATTAAATTTCCTAACATGAAACAAAATGACATAGATATAAGTACCATATGTATTTGAACGTGCTATTGAAGTAATAGTCTGGTTCATTCCTTTTTATTCTGAAAACTCCAAAAAGATACAGAAATGCAAGTCCTTTTGAAATCTTCTTACAAAAAAAAAAGTTTGAACCTTGATCCTTGCTTTCTAAAATAAATTAAGAAGTGCAGAAGTGCTCTCTTCTTCAATCCAATTTTAATACAAATTCAGGACCCTTTCTAAAATGACATGAAAGGGTCTTTATAGTAAAAAATAAAAACAAATTTTTGTAGAATATGCTTGGAGTGGTTGCAATAGCCTCTCTAAAAATATGGGATTTCATGACAAAAATAGAATTGCAAATAACTTCAAAAAGACGCATTGCATCTATCATTCCTCCTATGGCTTTAGTTGACAAATATCGAGCATAGTTTGGACTTCCGGTGGATGATTCATCCTCGCATGCAATTGACCTGTTTACACCGCATCCGAGAGTTCGGGTATCATGCAATCAACTACATCCACAAGACACTGCCATTTCTTGGCTATGTGGTTTGACCAAATAGATCCAATGTGTATCCCAATTGAGGCCTTTTAATTTTTTGAGTTTTTCTTCTCTGGTGTTCGAATCTTTCTTCCATTGTTTTTCCAATGCTTTTACCTTAGGAAGATTTTCAGGGGTACACTCAAAAATTAGGTTGGCATTTTGTAAATTATCATTTATCAATTCAATGATATTATTCCTTGCTACCCTGGCCCTTCAAGTTGCTCTTTCTGCTTTGATCAGCTGTGTCTACCATTCTGAGAATAATATCTCTTTATGATATTGTTCAATCATTGGTAATTTAGTAGCCTTTCCCTTTTCTGTGTTTTGCCAAGAGATATAATCTATAATCTTGTCATCTACATCCTCAAATTCCAATCTGGAATTGACCGCTTGATCTACTAGTATGTTAGTTTTGATGCATAATGGATGAATGAGGGATATCTTTTGCCAGAGTTGGGTTAGCTGTTGAGATAAGAAATTATTTATTGCTAAGGCTTCCTTTATAAACTCTTCAACTTTAGGATTTTCTTTGAATTTCTCTATTAAGAGTTGTAGTTGCATTATTTTCTCATCCTTAGCTTTAATCTCTTCATGATGTGCCAGTTTTAGCTATTCAAACTCTTGGGATAGTTGTTGTTGTCTTACAATTTCCTACTAATTAATCCTCTGTTTCTCAGCCTTTAGCTGATCTCCAAGTTGTTTAATCTTTTGATCTTTTTCCTTGATCAACTGATTAACTTTAGTTGCTTTATCAATAATGGCAGCTATATATGCACCTGCAAACTGAGATAATTTAGTCAAGTCTTTAGAGGGATCAATTTCTGAATCTTTCCAAATGACAATCATGTATTCATCTTGAGAGACTGTTGCCGATACTTGGTCTATTTTCCTCTTCTTCCTCTTCCTTTTGACTACATCCCTCTGTTTAGGGCTATAAAACACATCCAACTGTGGGGTCTCCTCAATACTCAATATAATCTCTGATGAAGGATTCTCAGGGATTATCTCGACTTCCCTTATAGTTTAATCCTTGTTGGATGTTTTTTCAACCACAGGATCATGAACTATGGGTTGTTGTCTTAAGGGAGATTGTGGTGTGATAATAGTTTTGGTATCACTTTGACCCTTAATTTGAAGGTCAAACTATTCCCATTCTTTAATCAACATCAGATCAATGTGAACATCTGTATCCAACTGGTCACTGGCTTTCTCGCTTGTCTTGGCTTCACAATAAGTTTTCTCTATGTCCTTCTTTGTGCTTTGCTCTGTGGTTTTCCCTGTTTGATGGATGACCGGTGTAGTGTTCAATAAGTCCAGTGGTACTAACGGAAGCCTTTGTACCCTGTACTGAATGAATTGGTCCATTTTTCCTGGTCCCAGCTTGATGTTTTCCAAATGTCTCACTTGCGCAAATGTCTCTGTTGATCTAAAGAAGTCATCGAATTCATCTTTTTCATGGATGAATTGCTTAACCTTTACCTGAGTAGTAAAATTATCAGCAACTTTATTTGGGTCATATTGTCTTTTTGGAATAACAGTTAGGTTCAAACCCCTTATTTTCTTAGCTTCAGCTTGTGCATGTTTGCATTCATGCAATGAATAGATACCGCATCGGATCGGAAAGGCAGGCCATAACTGTTTCTTGGCGTATTTGAGATTTTTTGTAAGCCCTTTTTTAACCATCTGGCAGGCTATTTCCCTAGCCAATAGTTTGTTCGATACATATAGAGGAAGGACATGCGGATTAGTGATGCTACCATAAACCTTAATGTATGTAAACAATTCTTCCCCAAACCAACTGCTAATTGAAGTCAGATCAATACTAGCGTCCTCAAATAGCCCAGGGGCTGGTCTATTAAGGATGACCTAATGAATGGGTAGGATGAAGCCATGAAAAATCTTGTAAAAATGCTTCTTATTTTGCTTTTTCCACATGTCTTTATGGTAAATATGGATGGGTGTTGGGTCTTGGATAGTCCACTTCCATCCCATGATCGGAAAATCGGAGTTAAAACAAATGGTGTCAAATATATATGCACTCATATAAAATGGGGGAACCACTCGGGTGGTAACAAACCTGTTATTCCTATAATTGAGTATTTGGATATCCATTTTATCTAATAGAATGGTTTCCTAATCTCACATAAGAATTTAGAGCTGCTTCTATTAAGGGAACCATTTCAATGGAAAACTTGGCAGAATTGGGGTTTCCAAATAATCTACACATCATTGCAGCAGTATAACAATATGGAGATGCTAGAGAGCCCACATAATACATACCAGATGACTCATGCTTGTGTTTATTAGGGAAATGCCTCCATTGTTTGATGGGGTCGGACTCTACTTCATTTTCCTTCGTGAAAGCTTCAAGGAACGATTTATTGTAGCACTTCTGAGGATCTGGCAAATGATAAATTTTCTTTAAATCCTCGGGCTTGAAGGACCCAAATATTCTCCCATCAGATGTGAAGACCATTCTGTCTGTTATATTGATACCTTCAACTACCCATTTTACCATGTCATTGTATGGAAAAATCTTTGCGAGGGCCGCTATTCGGTGAAGGAAAGAATAGGCTAAATCACTAAGTGTATTTTCTGATTCTACAAGTCTATCAACCATTTCTTGTCCTTCTGTTACCTTTGGGTTTTCCCTTTCCAACATATCATATATTCCTTCCCATGAAATCTTCCCACAATCCTAACATGTGGTATTTGAAGTTAACACAATTTTTTCCTGTCCTTCCACCACTACAGGGGCAGCGTTCACCTTTCGAGCTTTCTTTATCATTTTGGCTGGGTGCATTCTTACGGATTCAAACTGAAATAATATGAAATAGAGAAGAGTGATAAACTAAAACTTTTTGAGCGGCTAATGCTTGAAAAGATAGTGGTGATAATAGTACAGTCGAAAATCAGGGCAGGAGCATTTGGTGCGAAAGATTTTATGAATTGATACGCAAGACGAAATTTTTGAAGGACCGTAGTCATTATTGTTCTTAATGCCTCATCGTATTGAATGATGTCAGACTTAAATGCTTCAATAAATAGATCGCATCGCAGTTTTCCCAAGGCCTAATTAAAATGCGTGCCATTAATCTTCCAATTTTGCGATGAGTGATTTCAATATATATTATTTTAATACTTTGAGAGCCATTGCATATTGCAAATCGGGAGGTGTAGGCGCCATGTTCTAAAAGCCTTTATAATTTATGCGATTGTGATGCTTGATGACATGGCACAAAGAGTTGGGGAAATCCTTATTTACTCACCAGCATAATGTTTTCTTTTTATTATCACTGTATTTATATTTAACATCACATCACATTCCCCTGAGGTGAGTCTTATTTGTCTCTGTTGGGATTGTGATATGCGATCAATACATATCGCATAACAAGTTTTCAAGTGTGGCTTCATATGGCTTTTAGCGATATGTGAGATGCGAGAATCTTATCACATCGTAAAGTTTCAATGGCCCATTACAACTTGTTTATTGGAATTGGCAATATGCGATATACGATAGTTTTATCACAATCGCATGTTCATCGATGAATTGTTTTAAGAAGCCTAACATTTAGGATTTTGTGGTAACTTCGCATCACTACACTAATATTTAGATTGAATTTTTTTTGGCCTTAAGCACATGCGATTTGCGATACATGATTTTTTTAAGAGAGTCTTTTGACACACTTTTTATTTAAAAATAAAGAGATAAAGCATTTTATTTCTATGTAAAGATTTTATTGCTTTTTTCAAACTAAAGGGACCCTATTTCCTATTTAGTATCTAAGAATAAGATTAAGAAAAAATTGAAATGGGGGGGGGTTGTTGTATACCGCAACAGGCTCCTCTAAACGATGTGAGTTCTAATTGGGACTTGATATCGGGGATATCCCCCTACTATTGGTAGAATCCAACTTCGTCAATAATTTTGGTGCTAAAAGGTGGGAAACCCTTTTATAGTTGACAATTCACTACATTTTCATAAAGAATCTTCTGTGCAAGGAAGTAATTATTTGAGTCCAACTCCCGCTCATATTTATGACAAAGGAGAATCATCTCACCAAGGTCCAAATCATACATACGAAGTCACTTACAATTAACTTCAGAAACTTCGGCCTATTACTCATCAGTCTGCTAAATCCATTGGATTACTTCTTGTCACATATTTTCTTCCTCATAAGAAAACAAAGAAAGGGACAACCCACCATGGTGTGTTGGTTTCTTCAGTGGAAGAGTTTCTTATTGCTAACCTTGAGGAATTAACTGATCCTACTGAAGGAATATATCCAAAAGGGGATATTCCACCACCTATTAAGGAAAACTTGAATGGAGATAGGGAGTATTTTCACTTTTCTGACGAAGAACAACCAATGGAAGAATAATAGCATGATAATAACGAAGATTCGAAAGGTGAAGGAGAAGAGTCTTCAAAATCAGAGAGTGAAGAGGAGGAGGAGAACGAAGACATGACTAATGACCAATTGGATTGGATGGCCAAAAGGCTTGTTGCTCTTCCTGGTAATCTCCATCGCTTACCAAAACACCCAGAAATGTTTCTTACAAAATATGATCTTGATAAGAAAGGGATGGTCAAAGACCATATTGATGATTTCAAATTTCATCTATGGATGTTAGAGGTATGTTTTGATGATGTTTCTTGTATATTATTTATGTATACTATAGAAGGTAGAGGATCAATTTGGTACATGTTGATGTTGCGATCAACACCCTCCAAAATTTTGCTTACACTTGAATTTTGGAGCCTAATGTGCATCTTATGATATGTCGTTCCATGGTGACTTCATGCTCAGTCAATGTTGTTCTAATTGTTTAAGTTTTCTTCTCGCGTTTTAAGTTTCAAAGTCACTTTGTCACACAAGTTCAACCTCAATGAATTCATAAGAGCACCTTTCTTTCAAAAGCTTATACAAGCATTGTAAAATTCTTGAGAGTAAGGTTTGTGCAATCTCTAGAAATAGAGCTTGCACAATGATTAGTTACAGTGCTTATGCAGCCACTATTGAGCTCAAATGCACCATCCTCATCAATACCTTCCTTTTAAGTCCTTACATAGGCCTATCACAAGCAACTTCTTCCATGAGAAAAGTAGGGATATAATAACTAATTTTAGGACTCATCTTGCCTTGTCATGAGGGATATTCATTGGAAGGTGTACCACCTCAACATGGCAACATGATATGCTCAAGGAAGATGTCAAGGAGAAGAGACAAAGAAGCACTTAGAGAGAAGAAGCACAAAGAAAAACCATCATGAAGACATGAAGCAAATCTTCGACCTTGATAGAATGAAGACATTGCATGATAAATCAAAAGTTCCCAATGATGATCCAAGACCCTTTGGAGGATGAAGAGGAAGTACATATCAAATCTATAATCAAGAATGCAAGACATAGACACAAAGAGAAGAGATTTCCATTGAAATATCATCATGAAGTTCCATGTCATCATTGCCAAGTCATGGCTTATAAAAGTGTCATCAAAATGTCACATGTGGAATGAAATTATGTATTTTCAAGGAAAATGATAAAATGTAAATTTGTGGAAGTCCAAGAGTCGCATGTGGAATATGAAAAGTCACATGTAGACCAAAGAGTCATATATAAGTTCAAATTTCATTGCAGAAGTCCAAAATTCATGAGGGGAGCTCAAGAGTCATGGGGATATGAAAGGTTATTCCTCTTGTTATAAATTCAACCTCATAACTCAAGCAAAGGGATTTGGAGGCTTAGACGTTGGAGAGCTAGCCTTTGCTTCTTCAACTTCGAATTGGAGAGAAGATCATTCTTTTGGAGAAGCAAGAAGTGGCTTAATGTTCCACTGTTGGAGTTAGGGGCTCACCATTGTAACTGTGTACTTGGATATTTCACTTAATAATTGAAGCTCATTGAACCAACACACTTTCATGCATTTATCGTGAATGTTGTAAGACTATTATTTAGACATTTGGAGTATATGTTATGTTCATATGTACTAAAGAAACTAAACTAATTCATTGGCCTTGGTGCTTATCTTATTGAATGTTTGTTGTATTTTCTTTAATTATTGTTGTGTATATGTCTATACATAACTAACGAATCTTTTCATGCTCTCGTGTGCCTCTCTTAGGATAGTACTATTACTTTCCTTCTAGAGACTCACTCTTGTCTGCCCTCTCGTGAAGGCCTCCTTTTACACATTGCAATTGGTGTTTCGCAATGCCAACTTACTTGTTTGTTCAAATGTTATGTGTATAATCTCTTTTGTTATCTATTGAAACCAAGGCAAACCTTTATTAGAGGAAATTTCAGCTAAAAAGTGCCCATGAAATTTTCACGTACATAATATATAAACCAATCAAAATCCTTTAAATTTAAAAAGAGGTACATGTAAATATTTTGGAGGGAAAAAAATGTATTTTTGGTTTATCTCCTTATAGTTTTACTCAAATTTCAAGTGTATACACTCATTGGATGCATAATCTAATTCCACATCCAATGAGTACTCAATATGCATCCTTATGAGAACACCCACATTGATAACTATTGAATATACCTTAAAAAAATGTGTTGAACACACTTTTTTAAAGTATCTTCAATTTTTATCAAAGTGGGTCTTCTAAGAAGTATGCATAATGGGTACTTGTTGGATGTGGAATTTAATTCCACATCCAATGAGTGTCTACACTTTAAATTTGAGTAAACATATAAGGAGATAAGCCAAAAAACAATTAAAAAAAAAAATCTTCTTTTCCCTTCAAAATTTATAACTCTTATTTTATTATTTTTCTTTAGGAGGCCACTTTTAGCTGAAATTTCCTCTAATGAGAACTATGGTGGTTGGGCAGATACTTTAGATGGGGCTCCTATTCCCAAATGGCATGAGGTCTGATTAGGATTTCACATTGGGGAGACCCCTGTATGTTGGTGGTATCCAACACCATCAACATTCTGGTGCTAAAAGGAGGGCCAAATGACAAGCTATGCCCATTGAGTCTATTTTGAATCTCTTATATTTAATGCATCATACCCAAATCATAATCCCGGGGTGTTTTTCCAATATATCCTATGGTAAACTTTTAATCCCCAACGAATCTATTTATAACTTGTCTCAATTAAAATTTGATGGTGAGGGTGATACATCCATAACCAAGAATATATTTTAGTTTTTCAATTTTTGTGAATCTTATCAAATCGATTGTGAAGATATTTCTTGTGTGATTTTCTTCCTCATGCTTGAAGTTTGAGTTAACTGATGGTGTCATACCCTCCCACTTACTTCTGTTCATTCATTTGAACAATTCCTCAAGGAGCTTCATCAAACCTTCGATAAGTATGCTTACCAAGACGTTTATAAATGGATTAATCAACTCAAAATGAATCTTGATGAATAAATAAAGGATTTTTATAATATACTTCTTCAACTATGTTATTAGTTTCCTGAAGAATATGTGGATTGGTATTTCTTCAAAGAAAAGTTTCAGTGCTTGGTTCAAATATCCTTGAAGCAATGTGAATCTAAATCCTTGGTTAATAGGCTCCCCCAAATTTCATTAATCATGACACCTCTCCAATTTCAAAGGAGGAATATGCCACTCCTTTGATTCCTACTCCTCATTTCAATGTTGGCATTAGGAAATATGTAAATTGGATTTTTGATCCATTCATCTGAGATTTCATCCAAGAAAACTTTGAATGTATGGTGAAGAATAATCTTGTGAGTTTTCAAGATAATATTAACTCTCATGACTTCAACCTTGAATCTGATTTGATTGAAATCATGACCTCTTCAAGGGATGCTTTTCCTCCTCTATCATCCTATTCTCATAGCCCCTTGCCTCCTGATCTACTTTATCATTGATCAACCTCTTTCAAACTCTTTGTATTCTCAGTTTGCCAATCGAAATAGTGATCAGGCACAAGGTAGTCACATTTCACAAGTAGAGGAGAAGAAAGGTGAACATTATTTTGATCTCTTGTCTCTTTTTGAAGATCCTCTATGTGAGGATGGCGTTTCTCCATTCTTGGTTGATATTTAATCTAGTAATCTCAATAGTCAATCAAATGAAATAAATTTCCCTAATCAATTTGAAGTCTTGGGCAACCATAATTCTGATGATGATGACTTTGTTGATGTATATGATGATGTATTCCAAAGTGCACCAACTGATCATTCAGTTCCTTAAAGATTGTCTTATGGACACTTCTTCTTCAACTCACGATCCCTTGTGTTGTAATTTTTTTATTGTGTTAATTTGTGATGAAGATACTCCATGCCATCCAAGTCCATCATCTAATGAGAATATTTTTAAACTGACACAAGGTAGTAAGGTTATCCATGATGAATAAAAGGCAAATCAAATCATCAACCATCCATTCCATTCCTTATTATTTCTAGTATTCCATGAAGAAAACTTTTATGTTCAGATTACTCATGAGATTGATTCAATCTATCCATCCTTAGATGTTCAATTAGAACAATCTCATCACTTGGGTAATGTATTAGTTGGAGTTGGAAAATCTGATTAAACTAGTGATGTAGATGGCTGCCATCCAGATAATAACGATTCAGTTAATTTAATTGAGAGTATTTGTCCACATGTAACTTGTGATCAGAATCCATTCTCAAAATGTAGCTATCCAAACAATGTAAACTTTGAAACGGGAACTATAAACTCAAAACGGAAACTCTGGCCAAAAAACCCCGAAAAAACATCAAAAACAGTGCTAAAAACGAAAAGTGTGTATACTGGAACGATGGTTTTTTTTATTAGGGTCAATTTTGAACATGTTTTAAAAATGGCAGTGAAAACGAAATTTTTGTGCAAAATACAACTTGAAAATGAAAAAGTGATGATACTGGAATGATGATTTTTTTTTAGGGTCAATCTTCAAAATTTTTAAAAAATGCTAGTAAAACCAAATTTTTATGTGCCAAACAAAGTTGTTTATGAGGAAAAAAACACACTAATGTTTTTGGTAGAATAACATTTTTCTTTCCTAAGTATAAATTCAACATGTTCTCAACCATAACATGCTAGATACAAAAGAAATTGAAATATTTTCAACCATAAAATTAAAAAACCATGACATTATGAACAAATTACATCACTAAATGAATTCAAAAGTCATTATTTGTATATTGAATGAAACATACATTATATCTCTAATTTAATGTTGCATTGTAGATCTTCTAAACAATAAAAATTATCATAATTAAGATATATAATCCAACAACATAAAAATGACTCATAACTTCTCGTTTAACACCATATGGAAATCACTCAAAATCACAATTTTCTTGCACACCATCAGAATTCACATCTTCAGATGAGTGATTGGATGCTAACGAAGATGTTCCATATTCTTCTCTTTCATCAACAAATGCCCCATCTGAGTCCACATGCATGCCCACCATTTTAGGTTTCAAAATTCTTCTAGATCTACGACTGGTTTTAGCAGACTCCCATCTCAACATTGTTCCTTCTGGTAACAACCTTTTCAGAATCTCTATCGTCTTGAAGTGAAGAGTTCCTCTCTTTGTTAAATTGAAGTCATAAACAAGTATGTCAACATCCTCCAATTTTAATATATCTTTGCAGCGGCGATTTATATTTGTACCCTTTATTTTTCTCTTTCCACCACTTTTTTGGTCCACTACCATCTCTGGCTTATACACACCATTGAATGGGTGTGTATTTTTGGCATACCAATGTACTTCAACACATGTAACATCCTCATTTTCTATAAATACCTTTATAACTTTAGCAACCCAGAATGGATAGCCATTGGGATCTCCATCTACGAGCACTGTGATCATGCAACCCTCCTTAATATCCTATATTGAACCCCTGTAAAGGTCTTCCATGGCTTCACATTGTGCACGAGATCTTCTAGAACCAATATACATCTTTCTTTCCTCTACCTGTGAAGAATTAATAATATCTTGAGATTGTTGCTATTCAACAATGTTTATTTCCTCATGTTCATTCAACACATTTTGCGGCCAAATAAATGGATTTTTCAAAGGTATATCTTCATTTTTTGTTGTTGAAATAATAACACTTTGATTATTGAAAATGAATCCCACCAAACTGAATCAGCAATGTCAAATTACTCATATGTATATCTAATACATTTTTTAATTTCTTCTAGGCAATCAAAATATCTCTATTTTGTCTGTGTGCATTATGAACTTCATCAACTGATTGTAATAACAATATTTTTGATGCAAATATTGGATGATCTGGAATGAACTTCAAAAATTGCAAACCTGATGATGATTCCCATTCTACGATAGTTGAATACTTCTTGCCCCATATTAGTGTTTTCCCATCAATTTTTTTGATATGAAATTGATGTTGGAAGCTAATGTCATTAAGTTGTTCAATGCATTTCCCATCACCATATGATCCCAGAATAAACCTTCGCATGTCAACAGTTTCTTCCAACACATCAAAAGCAGGCTCTGGCATGTATGATTTCTTAATACATTCAATTAATGATGGCAAGCTCCCAACTTCCTTCCTCCTCAATGTGACTGAAAAACGACTGAACATCTGATCAATATGGTCATGAGTGTGCCCAACAAGAAGGAAACCAACCTTTAGCTTCTGAAAAATTCTCAATTCAATAAGCATGTTTAGATATCCAAAAACAACCTGATTTTTTTTTTCACGACAAGTGTTGTCCAATTGTAGATACCAAACTTCAAGAAGATTACCATACCAATGAGAAAGCACATCATGAATTATGGTTATGGTCAGATTTGCATCATTATGAATATTTGGAGCTATGAAGTATGCCCTTGGCAACATTTTCCCATTGAAGACCATACAACCGACCAAGTGATACTGAATAAAATTTTCCTCCTGTAAATTTTGGGGTGTGCGAACAAAATGTGATAAAAGTGTTTTCTTCTGGTCCATACCATCAATTATCAAACCCAAATATTTATTTGGATTATCATAACACTTATTTCGATGTTTGTACAACTTTTTCCTTTCATTTGTTTGTTGTTCATGATGCTCCTGAAGTTCTTTGACAATTGAATCTACACAACATAAAAGAAAGCCATTAAGAAATATGTCTTCATAGTTTATGACTATACAATTTTAAAAGTTAAAGTTATGAATGGTTACCTCTTTCTGACCCTTCACATTTGTCCCTTTTTGATTTAAGAGAAGCACATGTACTGCAAATCCCCATCCTTGTCTTCTTAGGAATACAGGCATTGTTGAATTCTTTCTTCCATACCTTCATAAAATATTGATATGTAATAAACGACCATGTCCCTCAGCACCTTCTGCATATTCTTTGTATAATTTGTAGATTTCTCGTCTTGAAAAATTACCTGGAATATGTATTGTCTCTCTATTTGGCATACACTCTCCATGCTTTGAAGAGAAATCTTTCATCTATGACATTGCAGTATTTGATAATGGCCCAAATTGTCTTTTATGACGTACTTCTGAATAAAATGTGGGATCCTTTTCCAAATTTTCTTGAATTCTCGAGAGACAAAAATTCCCAATCGAATGAAACATTTTGAAAGCTTTTCTACAGATAAATAAAGTCCTAATATGATAACCATAACCTGACAATGTAGATTGCATGCACCCAACTAAATATGAATTTTGCGTGCTTTTATTCATTGACAAATATCTCTTCCTGCTCCCTAATGCAAATTTGAAATCCATAAGTTTCAAGCAATCTTTTTGGCAACATTCACTTGAAATGAGAGCGTTGATAGAACTTCTTCTCATCAGATATTCTGCTCTACTCCTTGTATAACTAGAATATCTTGCATTGATATGAAAAGGTCTGCTCCTACTCCTCGATACAATATTTCTTAGCAACATCTCCATCATTGGATCATTATTTGTATAAGGATTTTCATCATCATCAAGAGGAATGTCATCCACACTATGATCAGCTGTGCTTTTCAAATACTGACTTGGAAGATATTCTTCATCTTCCCCTTCTTCAGTGCTACTGTCATAGTCCTTAGAATTCGGACTGAATGGGAAATTTGACTCGATGTTTATTGGATATTCTTCCTCATGCGCATTGTTAGTGCTGCTCTCATAGTCCATTGAATTAGGACTACGTCGAAAATGTGACTGTTTACTTACTAAAAATGCTACATCCTATCCTTTGTCACAGCTACCTTTATACTCATTAGAATTAGGACTAAGTGCATCATCATGTCCTTCATCACTGCTGCTCTCATAGTCCTTAGAATTACGACTAAGAGGACACTATGACACTCCATTCTTTTGAAATTCATCATCATGCTCTTCATCACTATTTCTTTCATAGTCCTTAGAATTAGGACTAAGTGGACACCATGACACTCCATTCTTTTGAAATTCATCATCCCACTCTTCATCACCACTGCTCTCATAGTCCTTAGAATTATGACTAAGTGGACACTGTGACACTCCATACTTTTGAAATTAATCATCATGCTCTTCATCACTGCTGCTCTCATAGTCCTTAAAATTAGACTAAGTGGACAATTTGACACTCCATTCTTTTGAAATTCGTTATCACGCTTTTCATCATTGCTTCTCTCATAGTCCTTAGAATTAGGACAAAGTGGACATTGTGACACTCCATTCTTTTGAAATTCTTCATCATGCTCTTCAACATTGATGCTCTCATAGTCCTTAGAATTAGGATAAAGTGAACACTGTGACACTCCATTCTTTGAAATTCGTCATCATGCTCTTCAACACTGATGCTCTCATAGTACCTAGAATTAGGACTAAGTGGACACCGTGACACTCCATTCTTTTGAACTTCACCATCATGCTCTTCATCACTGTTGCTCTCATAGTCCTTAGAATTAGGACTAAGTGGACGCCATGACACTCCATTCTTTTGAAATTTTTCATCAAGCTCATCATCACTACTGCTTTCATAGTCCTTAAAATTAGGACTAAGTGGAATTTGTGACTCTTTATTTATTTGAAATTCTCCATCCCCTCTTTCATCATTGCTGCTCTCATAGTCCTTAGGATCAGGACTAAGTGGAAGAATTGACTTTCTATTCATTGTGGAATAATTCCCGCTATATTCATCAATATGAATAGAGTTGTTACGTAATGAAGATGTTGATGCTGTATAAATCGAAACTTCACTATCAGGACAATCCATCCCTTTCAAATAGAAGATGTTGAATGATACAAATGGAAAGTCTCCTAAAGATATTACATAGCTTAGAGAATGAAATTTTCCCTCCAAAAATTTTGCCTCCAAAAAGTTTGTTAGATTGATTTCCCTTCATTATTTTATTCTACAATTTATTGAAAAATGTAAACTAAATTTTTTTATGAAATAAATCATTAAAGTTAAAATTGTAAACTACAACTTCTACCTAAATTATTTTAATAGTTAAAGTATATAATATTTACTAAACAATTGAATGTTTTTTTTTAATTTTTATAATACATTCTAAAACAAATTAATCCCACATTCACCCCGCTGTAAAACAATTCCATAATATTCGTTTTATTATATTTTCCTTTATCGCCATAAAAAAATTAACATGTTCAATTTTTTTAAAACAAATTAATACCACATTAACCGTATGGTAAAACATCTCCGTAATTTCACCTATCTAATAAATTCCATTATCACTATTACTCACATCACATCAAGGTTTTCTGAGGTTCGTTCAAAGACTTGGAGTGAATTTCTGGAGCAGCTACATTGCTATCAACAACATATTCAACGAAGAATTCTCGCAATTGAAAGGTTAGTTAAATTTTTTCCTTGAAAATTTTAATATTAAATAAACTTAATGAAGTAAATTTTTTTTTTTAAATTAATACATTTTGTGATTCAAATTAACCAATACGTCCCTCGTGAGCATGGTGGGCCCGGTAAAGCTCACAACGGCAGCCCACCTGGCAGCATGCCCGCCCGCCCGGGGGCTGTTGGGCTATTCCGTGAATCGCCCAACAACCCCTGGGTGGGCAGGCAAGCTGCCGGGGTGGCGCGGGGTCGGGCTACGGAAACCCCACCTCGTGCCACCCCAATGGCCCCCCCACCTACCCGCCCGGGGGCTGTTCGGCGATTTCGGAAATCGCCCAACAGCCCCTAGGCGGGCGGCAATTCTCAGAATCGCCCTCCACTTCGCCAGCGAGTGGGCTGCCGGGGTGGGCTGTGGCAACCCCACCCCGCGCCACCCCGGCAATTCCCGAAATCGCCCGCCACCCCGCGGGTGGGCAGGCCGCCAAGGTGGCACCGGGGGGCTTTTACCATTTCTCCCCATATTGATCTCCTTCTCCCTCTTCAATATACCCCTCAAGGGGGAGGCTAAGGGGTAGATTGAAGACAGAGAAGGAGATCAATGTGGGGAGAAATGGTAGAAGTTGTTGCCATAGCCCCCCTCGTGCCACCCTGCCCGGCAGGCCACCGAGGTGACATAGGGGGAAGGTTGTGGTAGCCCCCCGCTCCACCCTGGCGGCCACCCCATAGGCGGGCAGGCTGCCGAGGTGGCGTGGGGGGAGGCTGTGGCAACAACTTCTACCATTTCTCGCTACATTGATCTCCTTCTTCAATCTGCTCCTCAGCCTCCCCCCTGATGGGTAGATTGAAGACAAAGAAGGAGATCAATGTGGTGAGAAATGGTAGAAGTTGTTGCCACAGCATACCCCCGTGCTATCCCGGCAGCACGCCCGCCCATGGGGTGGTGGGCGATTCTCTTAGTATTAATATTTTTTAATTTCAATGATCTGATTATACAAATTAAAAATTTATGATATATCCTCATTGTTAATTTAAGTTAATATGTTTTCATTATTTACTGATTTATGTGTTTCTTTTTTCAGGAAAATGGCATCAAAGAAAAATTTTGTGAATCTTTCTGGACCAAAGACTCTTAAAGGTAGATTTTCAAAAAACATTGGTGAACGAACTCCACTTGAGCTCATGGCTACAAATCTTTCAAGTGCCTCAAATGATAAGAAGATGATTTCATACTGGAAGAATTCAAAAGAAGTGAAATTTCCATCCAGAATCTGGTATGTGAAAGAAAGAGAAAGCCAAAATGTGAATATATATCTATATATTGATATACTGAATGATAATGGAATTTATGAAGTGATGGGAAGAGTCATAGATATGTGTTCGGTACTGGACAATGAAGTTGTTTACATACTTACAAAACCTTCCGAGTCACATGAAATGATTAAATACCGGTTATCATATTCATTGTATGACACGAGAGAGGTATCTACAAAGTTGTGTAAACAAATTAGAAATGAGATGAAACAAAATATCGTAAGTATTGTTATTTATATCTGTATTTTGCGTTCTTGTAACTGTCTCACTATATTTTTTTAACTTTGTTGTTATTGACATATGATATTTTGTTTGGTAGAATTTTGTTGAAAGTTGTTCAATTAGGTTGGGAGGCATTCATTTCATAGAGCATGATATTATGAAAGTTGTTAGCAGTTTCTACTCAGTGTCAGAAGAAGATATGGAAAACAAGTAAAATGTAGTAATTGATGATGCTACAGAACTGCATCCAAGGGATCAGAAAAAAAGGCCTCTAATGGATAAATCTAGCAATGGTAGACAAGTTACTTTTGAAGACGATGAAGTTGAAACTAACAGTGAAGAATATGTTGTCGTCACTAAAGATATCGAAACTGAGAAGAGTCGTAAAAGACCAAAAGTAACAATGCCCAAGAATAAATCTATTACAGTTAATGATGAGAATGTTATGAAGAAGAAAAGTAAAGTTGAAGATTTTGAAGTATTCATTACCAGCAGTCAAGAACCTAGTGAAACTTCAAAAGAAAGCAAAGAAATCATTACACCAGGAGTTGATTTAGAGGATGGCATTATCAAAACAAAACAAAATTCCATTCAACAGAATTTGACAAAGAGAAACTTAATTGATGGTGGTCATACATTTCAGCTTAATGTCAGACAAACCTATAAGGCAAGTGAAGGACAATGTCAATATCAAGTCAGAAAGCCACATCATCTGCATGTTCACAACTTGAATACATTGATGAGGTACAATCCATATGCTCATGTGGTTATTTATGTGCTTCTTGTTGATCCAGTTCAAATTGCCAACAAAGAAGCATTTGATAAGTCAAAATGTTTTGAATACAATTATTATGTGCTTGGGGGGAACCATTCTGTAGAAGCTCAAAGACAATTGATGGAGGAGTATCCTAATAACCCACATTTTGAAATAATGAAATGTATCATTTATGTTGGTTTATCAGATATAGAAGCAAAGTTAGTTGCATGGGATCATAATTCAGATAATGAATATAGAATGTCTATGAATTTCATCCAAAGGGTTAGATTTATTCATAGTGAATTTCAAGAAAAATGTGGTGGGGATAGGATAAATGTTACTATAGATTTCCGAAAGGAATGTTGTATGGAAATAGGATATCAAATTGAAGAGAAAATCAATTCAAAAGGTGGAAAAGGTGGAAAAGGTGGCAAAATTAGTGATTTATTTAGAGGTGTTGATAACATTTTCGAGTTGCCATTTAGAACTAGAGATGTATGGGAGCTGATTAATGATATTTCTAGCATGTGGGAAAACATTGACATTAAAAACCAAAAGGTCAAAAATTATAAGCCATTGATATGTAGCAGCAGTAAATCAGGTCCTGAAATGAAGCAACTTCCAGAAGATATGACTATCACACCTTGGAGAGCAATGCAAGGAGTGAAAAATGAAAAAATTGTCAAAACAATATTATCTCGTGTGAGGTCAGGGGAATTATCATTGGAGGAAATGTTTGAGGAATTTCAAAGGTAATTTTGTTGAATTATTTTTATTTATTTCTAGATTATAATTTTATTTTAAATAAAACATATTGTTCTTGGTAGTATTTGGTATACATATCATTATATTAACTTTTTGTTACTTTATCTATGCAGTCACAAAGTTTACATGAAAATTCAAGAACAAATGGTTAAATTGTTGAATGAAGATAGTTGGGATGATGTTGTACACACCTATCTAGATTCAAATTCTACATCAACATTAAAAGTTTTTTATCTTGCATTTAAAAATGTATCTTGATTTATACATTCTTTTTATTCATCTGTGTACTATTTTTAATTTATAACTTACACATGTATTTGTTTATTTTATAAAAGATGAAGAAGGATGATAATGGAGCACCAGATAGTTTTAGAACCTTTATTGAAAAAATAAAGATCGAAAGGCTAAGGAAGAAATGTATTAAGAATGTTGAACTTGATCCAACTCTTACTCATTTCATTTGGAATGGGCTAGACACTATTCAATATCAAGTAATACAAGGCAACTGTGAAGACATTGCTAAACTCATACCTAAAAGGGATTATGCCCTAGTTATTGCAGATATTCCCCATGGTTTCAATATTCCAAACATTGACTATGATAGTGAACCTTATACTTATCAAGCTCTTAGTAAAGTGGTTGTGGGATTTCTAGAAGTCACGTCATCACCATTACGGAGATTTGTGACATTTAATTGAGACACACAATTGGCAATGGTATTGTCAAGCTTCAAGGGGAAAACAAATTCAAGGATGCAGCTTACATGGTAAGACGTTTAAAATGTATATTTGATTAATGTTGAAAAAATCATTTATGTACAAGTTAATTGAACTTTTACTATTTCATTTCATAGGCAAAAGTCAAATCTTCTTAACCGTGAAGATCAACTATTTATAAATGATTGTGAGTTCATTCATATTGATAGTTGGGCAAAAGATGATAGCTATATGTCTATGATTTTTAATCAGATAGATGGAAAGAGTCATAGCCAAATACTAACTTATGATGTTGTTGTGAGAAAACTAACATATGAAGACAAAGAAGCAAAAGGAGAGATAGTTAACATTTATCAAAAACCACAATTATTGATTAACTATCTTATAAATATATGTTCAAATGAAGGAGATTGGGTTCTGGATTTATTTTTTGGCTCAGGTAAGTTTTATTATATGGAAATGAATTTTAATATGTTATTTTTTAATTAATATGTCATTGTACTAATTTACTTCATTATTTCTTTTGTGCTTGATAATTAGGTACAACACTAGCATGTTGCTTCCGAAAAGGAAGAAATTGCATTGCAATTGAAAAAGATCCAATACAATGCAATTTCATTCAGTAAAGATTTAATGCTCTTCAATTTCTTCCAGATGCAATGCAAGAAATTGGGTTGAAGAAAGGGGACTTTAGTGAATCACCTGTGGCAAAAAAGGCAAAGGAACCCCAACCACCATTACATGGAACGTTTGGAAAGACATACATTGGGAGATTCGAAGACATCAAAGATCCATTAGAAGAGGAAAATGAGCAAAAGGAAGCAGAAAATATTGTGGAAGAAGACAATGATGAAACTATAGAGGACGAAGAGTTTGGATTACGTGACATTGTTGATTAAATTTAAGTTATGCTTGGAAATCAAGCTCATATTTTGTAACTATTAAGTAGTTATACTTGTAATGTTTTGACTTTGACATTTTATGAGAAGAATATACACTCAATTAAGGTTGTTATGCGTTCAATATTTGTAATATGTGATTTTCGCATTAATTTTTAAGTTAATCATCATTTTTTGAAAAGAAAAGTGATTATTATTATTTTTTTGACATGAAATTCATAAAAAAAAAAAAATTAACAAAAACAAAACAAAACAAAAAAACAAAAAAAACAAAAAAACAAAAAACAAAACTATTATTTAACCATTTTTAGTTAAAATTTTCATATAAAAATTGTGATTTTAACATGTCATTTCTAGCAAAAAATTATCAAAACGTGTAGTTTTTTAGTCATATTTATGTTAAAAATGGTTATTTTTATGTCAATTGTTAAAAAATAGTGTTTTTTAGAAACAATTATTTCATATGGATTGAAAAATTAATTAACAATGTATAAATATGTAGAATATCGAAAATTCAAAATATCGACCTTCTCCTTTAAATATGCAAAACAATAAAAACCTCACTACAAAAAAATTAAAAATAAAATAAAAACAAGAAAATATGAAGAAAAAGACCACATAAAAAATTATTAAATTTACAAAATAATTATTTACATTTCATATATTCGAAAATAAAAATTAAAAAACTAAAAAAAAAGGCCTTTTAAAAAAGGGCCTGGTGTAGAATTACCACTTTTCTAAATCAGCATAAAAAACACTACCATTCTAAAACGCAATGTACATAAAAAAAAATTATAGTGCCAAAAACTATGCTGTAAAAAAAACATGTGTGTTCTGCATCACTCCTTTCAAAATCGGGTCACTTTTTTGCTATCTCTACAAAACGGGTAACAGTATGAGTTCCTGTTTCAAAGTTTACATTGTTTCCAACTTTCCATAGTTATGGAACTTGTTAGGAAGTGGAGGCACTTCAACTTCCCTTACTGGTTATGTTTGGTTCTCGCGGTCCTTATAAAATCCCAAACTAATTCAGATTTGAATTTTCTCGCAAAACTCTTTTCTTTGCATGGTGTTACTAGATGAAAACTCTTTCTTGAGAAACTTTTGATATTTCAGATGTAGTTTTTCTATTTCTCGAGATTCGGTTTCTAATTGGATTGAGGATTTTGTTTCATTTGAATCATCCTCATGCAAATCTCTTATATCAAACTCAAGTTAGGAGTGTATGCCTTTCATGGATATGCAGAGCTATGAAGATGATCCTTTTAAATATTATCATTGGCTGAATGATGCATACCTATCAGATAGAATTGAAAATAACTAGCTCCTAGTTTTTCTTGTGAATGTAATGATGCTAATAATTTTCTTCATTGTATTGGATACCCTCTTGAGTGTTAGTTAATGCTTGAGTTATCTCGTGAGTCAAATTCCTCTATCTGATATACATGCTTACATTTTGTGTCTTGTCTAGTTTCATGTATTTGTTATACTAGCATTCATTTTCAATGCTTTTGATGATTCTGGTGTTGATTTAGTTTATAACCAGTTACAAGGAAATGGTTTGTTACATCCAATATGTGTTGAAGATAATTATATTGTTTAAATAATTTGCAAAGTTGCTCAAACTGATCTATCTTTATTGTTCAAGTACCGATAATATAATGCCTTAATCAATACATCTAATCATAAATATGGTTCTAGTAATGACCATTCCACTAATTATTTTCCCACTAGTATACCAAATATTTTTTTTTCATCAATTGATATTTGTGGTTGATCTTCTCACTATTCAGATACTTGTCAAGTAGTTGAGGCACTTCATCCTTCACTGATGGTTATGTCAGGTCCTCACTATCTTGACAAGCCATTTGAATATGATCATATTCATGTTCCCTTACAAGATTCTCATCCTAATTCCATGCCATTAAATTTATATTTGTCTCAAGGATTCCAGGGTTTCCAAGAAGACATTTTTGGATTTCATGATCCAATCTATGATTGGTTGGAAGAATCTTACTTAGAAATCCCTTTTGCAAACAAGAAGCTTCGATCTTTATTTATGTTTTATAAGCAAGGAAATATAGATGAAGATGCATTCACAAGAAGCCTACGAGGTTTGTTTCATTCTTCTTCTAATAAAAAAGGTAAGATTATAGATTGGTTAAGGTTAGGTGTTATGGCACATATTTCTACCTTTAGGCGAGACCTTCAATATTTTGTGCAAGTTATTCAAGTTTTTATCTTTTCTTTTGCACATTGTTTTATATCTATTTTAATTGCTCGTATCTTTATGATTGTAGGTCAAGAACAACTTTTGTGGCCCCATTGGAAATTTCATTACACTTGACCCTGACCTTCTAGTTGGTTAGGTTAGGAGTAGTTCTAGTTTCATTCTAGTTTCCCTTGAACATTCATCCTGCACTTTCTCTCTTCAGTCTTTCCTTTTTTTTCTTATTTTTGTCTCGCATGTTGATTTTCAGTTCAGTTCTCCATCTGTTTTGTTCTTTTGGTCCTATCTTCTTGTTTTTCCATGACTTTTATTTATTATTTTTGTTTAATAAGGTTTTTCATGAAAAATGTTCCTTTTGGCTCAAATATATTGTGGTAAAGCTTGAAAAGGTCAATTGTGATGATGAACAATGCTTGGCTAATCTGTTGCCCTCTTCTCTATTCTGGGTTTATATATCTTTAAAATATATGATGTCTGGATGGAAAATACAATTCAGATGGAAAGCATTTTATTGAACCAAGAATCCTATATCTATTTGGGATCTTGAAAACTTTAAACAAACATATTAACTTCAATCATCTTTTAAATCCCTTAAGAAAGGAATAAAATCTCTTGCAAGTTAAATAAATTTGGATTCCTCTTCCACCTTCAAAATAAATAAGTTCCTTTGCACATCTATTAGCAATCAAATAAAGGGTGAATAAGAGAAAGGATTCATGTGTAGAGAGGTGAAGAAAGAAAATTCACTAGGGTACTAAACATGCCTACTAGCAGTGAAACAACGCTTGTGTTTCCTTGAGGTGACTATGTCAGGGTATTGGATAGGCTTGCTGGAAGTGGAGAAACACCGAGGAATGTTCTTAGCTATGATTATAAAAATCGCAGTATACTTATTATCCTTTTCTCCTATTGAAACAATTGAGATCTGACTAGTCTTGTAAATGTGTTTGAAGTTGAGAAATGAAAATAAGAGACTATATATTTAACTGAGATAAGTCGAAAGACCGAGGTTATGTATATGGAGAGTCAATACTTCCTGATAGGTTGAGACCTTGCACTTAAGGATAAAACCTGGATGGATAAGCTGGAGTTCTACTAGCGTGTCTCTAAGTGTTGACACTGCAATCAACACCCTCCAAAATTTTTCCTACACTTGAATTTTCGAACCTACTGAGGATCTTGTGATCTGTCATCCCATGGTCACTTTATGGTCAATTAATGTTGTGCAAAGTTTTAAAGTTTTCTTCTCGGGTTCTAAGTTTCGAAGTCACTTTCTTACACATTTTCAACCTTGATGAATTCAGAATCACACCTTTATTTTTCAAGCCTATACAAGAATCACACAATTCTTGAGAGTAAGTCTTGCATAGTCTCTAGAAATAGAGTTTGTGTAATGCCTAGTAATAGTGATTTTGCACTCACTGTTGAAAGAAACTTCACAATCGATCAAGAAAGTTCTTGCGCAATTTTCAAATAATGTTGACAGTTAGTGTGCACTTTAAATTGACAGTCTCCCTTACTCTGGTTGCAATTGTACTTCTATTTTAGTGAGTTTTTTGAACTATTGTTGTTGCACACCTTTGCTTTCACAATTGCACTTTCATGTTTTTTACTGTCATTTTTTCTTGCGTTCACTTTAACAAGTAGTTTTCTCATGTTATATTCACTATGGTATGTGTCGCCTTCAATTTCTTTAGTGTTTGGAAGTGTCATTCTCATGTTTTCTTACTGTTGCAAGTGTTGCTACTAACTACTTTCACCCCTGTATGTGTCACACACTTTCACATCACTAGAGGAAGCTCTAGTGCACTTTTCTACATTAGACGATTCTATATATCATTATAATATTTGTTGGAAATATTCCTACAACTTAGCGCACTTTCTGGTCACAATCGACACTTGTGTCACAACTTGTGTTCTAAGTGTTGTAATGTGGCATTTAAATGGTCGCACTTAGAAATAAGTGTTTCTTTGTTGTCGTTTCAATGTGTGATTATTGTTGATGGGTCATGTGAATTACCCTGGCTTGTATTGATTTCATTCATTTGTGTGATCTTTGTTTGAGTCTTGTTTGGTTTCTTTTCTCTCTCTTATTCTACTAGTCTCACGCTTAGCCATTTTGGAGCTCTTCTTGGTCCTCCAACCCAGTGCAAGTTATGAATACATGAACCCTTTTATCAGGTGTTGACAACCTATCCATGAGCCTCATTGAAGAGATATTTATCTTCTAGACTTTTACAATAAGTCCTCTATAAGGTCAACTCATATGATTGCACATTGAAAACCCTCAAATCATAGTCACCTAACCTTTCTTGCTTGTACTGACTCACTGCATCGAGTTTTGAGAATTCTTCCTTGTATAGCGCATGGAGTATTTCTAGTGGTCATATGCAAAATAAAACTACACCATACATGGTCTCTTCCCTCTCATAGTGCATTAAGCCTCTTCTTGGAAAAAGTGACTTTCCTTTTGCTACTTACCTTAGCCAACTGTGCAATTTTCTCTTCCAGTGAGCCTTCTTTGGCACAGGGTGCATTTCTAGTGGAAAAACAAACAATGAAGAAGAAAATTGCGCTAGAATAGGGAACGAGGCACATTTCTAGTGGACAATCATCCACTATGGAAGAAAATTGTGTTATCTTAAAATCCCCCCTCTCAAGTATAGCGCATGGCACAGTTACAGTTCCTAGTCTTTCCTTCACTATTGATTGCAACCCCTCACTACACCCAAGACTTTCTCTGCCTACCTCCCTTGGTGAAGGGTGTAGTTCTAGTGGATAGTCAGTCACTGTTGAAGAAAATTGCACCCTCCCTTATGCTTTCCTCTTAGTTTTAGTGCATGGTGTAGTTTTAATCAGAAATCCATCAACTGTTTTCTACTAGATTCCCTCATTGCAAAAAGACTGAGTCCTACCCTACCTCTTGAGCACATGTCACATTTCTAGTGCTTAGTCAGAGCCTCCCTCAGTCCCTATGAAGCTCAAATATGTTACCATTGTCTCCTACTCCCTTGAGCCTAGAGCATGGCACAGTTTTAGTCAGCAAGCTCATCACATTGTCTCTTATACTTGCCCACTGCGATGGACCCTGAAGAGCCCCTCCTCATAGCACATGGCACAGTTGTAGTGAACAATGGTGCTCTCCTTCGTTTTTAGTCCTCACATAAACCTATCATAAGAAAATTATTCCATGAGAAAAGTAGGGATAGAATAGATAATTTTAGGACTGACATTTTGTTGTCATGAGTGATTTTCATCAGCATATGTACCACCTCAAAATGGAAACATGATATGCTCAAGGAAGATGTTAAGGAGAAGAGACCAAGAAGCACTTGAAGAGAAGAATCATCATAAAGTCATGAATTGTGTCTTGGACCATGACAGAATGAAGACATTGCATGATAACTCATTATTTCCCAATGATCATCCAAGACCCTTTAGAAGGTGAATAGGAAGTACAAATCATATCTATCATCAGGAATGCAAGACATAGTAGAAAATAGAAGAGCTTGGCATTGCCATATCATGAATTTCCATGTCATCATTTCCAAGTCATGGCTTATACAAGTGTTATCATAGTGTCATATGTGGAATATAATTATGTATTTTCAAGGAAAATGACAAAATGTAAATGTGTGGAAGTCTAAGGGTCACATGTGGAATATGAAAAGTCACATGTAGACCAAAGTGTCATATAGAAGTTCAAAGGTCATGTAGAAGTCCAAAAGTCATGAGGAAATCTCAAGAGTCATGGGGATATGAAAGGTCATTCCTCTTGTTATAAATACACCCTCATAACCCAAGCAAAGGGCTTTTAGAGGCTTAGACTTTGGAGAGATAACCTTGGCTTCTTTAGCTTGGCATAGGAGAGAATATCATTCTTTTGCAGAAGCAAGAAGTGACTTAATGTTCCACTTAATAATTGAAGCTCATTAAGACAACACACTTTCATGCATGTATCGTGAATATTGTAAGACTATTCTTTAGATGTTTGTGGTATATGTTATGTTCATATGTACTAAATAAACTGAACTACTTCATTTGATTTGGTGCTTATCTTGTTGAATGTGTGGTGTATTTTCATTAATGATCATTGTGTCTATGTGAATTTCTACACTAGATAACTAATGAATCTTCTCCCACTCTCATGTGCCTCTCTTAGGATAGTACTATTACTTTCCTTCTAGAGACTCACTCTTATCTCCCCTCTCATGAAGGACTCCTTTTATACATTGCAATTTGTGTTTCACAATTTCAACTTACTTGTTCGTTCAAAGGTTATGTGTATAATCTCTTATGTTATCCATTGAAACCAAGGCAAACCTTAGAGTTATGGTGCCTGGGCCGATACTCTGGATGGGGCTCCTACTCCAAATGGTGTGAGGTCTAATTGGGACTTCACATTGGGGAGACCCCTATATGTTGGTGGTATCCAACACTGTCAATAGTACCATAGCCTTCCACATAATTCAATCCATAATTGGAGCGAGTTCAAACAACTATTCTTAGAAAAAATTTCTGATGATAAATCTCCAGCCATGTTATTGAAAGAACTCGGAAACCTTAATATGGGGGAAAAGGAAAAGGTTAAATATTTTAAGCAAAGATTTACATGTTTTTTGAACAAATTCCCCACTGATTCCTATCCGCACAATTCTATTACTAAGTATTATTATATTGTTGTATTGCATACTAACATTTCTATTTTGTCAAGTTCCATGCAAAATATACTTTGGCTCTTAAATTTGCAGAAGCGATAGCCGTCGAGGAGGACTTAAGGTCTATTGGAGTTATTGTTGATCAAGAATATTCGAAAGACTACAAAGGAACTTTTAAAAATTCCCAAGCCTCTTCCACCAAAGCTAAAGATAAAGATCCTTTTGACATGGACAACTTGACTAAATCTTTGAAGTTGTTAACCAACAAAGTATCATAACTCAAAAGGAAGTAAAGTGAGACTTCTAACAGTAGTAAATATGTTAAGGTGTTTCTTATAAAGAATTTCAATCAACCGACTAAGTATGCATAAAGATCCAATGTTGTGTTCAATGCATTAAACTTGGGCATGGACAACTATTATACCTTCCATCAAGAGGCTCATTCAGAAAAAACATGCCCCCAATGGAAACACAACATGAATGATGTTGGGAATAATATTGAGAGAAGGGGGGGGGGGGGGGGGGGGTTGAATCAGTATTAGCAAATCAATATCTTTTTCATTTCCATAATCATATTCATATACGCTACTTCAGTTAAGGGAACTCGCGTGTACACGCAACTGTGTTTAATGCAACTAGCGTATATCCAGCAAACTTATGATTCAGTTAATTCATCATATGTTGATCTTTAATCAGTGCATCAGAACTTCATTAACCATTAAACAGTAACCATATGTAGCTAATAACAGAGTGAACCATCACACATAAGCAACACACATGAACACCAAGATTTAAGGTGGAAACCCAATGTGGGTGAAAACCACCTGCTGTTGTTGTCTCTGTATTCTTTTAATAATAAGAAAATATGTTTACAACAATGTATTGTTGCATACTCATACCAGTACGCAAGCTTCTACCTGCAGAAGGCTACAACCTTCTCTCGTTCTCCAGCTTCCACTAGAAGGGAGCTACAACCCCCTAGCTCTTATACTAGCCGATATGTTTACTAGTACGTAGGCGCCGACCTACAGAAGGCTACAACCTTCTCTCTTCCTCCAGGGACCTCGTTTCATAAATTTTCGGACTGGATACTCCTGGAACACAACATCATAATATGAAGGCCATGTTTCATCCAATTTTCATACTAGACCCATCAACAACATTGAAGCTCAAAAATAATCACCATTGCAATATATCCATCAACTATATCTGCATCAACCAATTACTGAAACTCAATCTAAATCAACCAAACTCAATCAGTCACTGGCAACCTCTGAACCTCTGACACCACTGAATCAATCATTCATTCATATTTTAACCAATCAACTGTAATAGATAGATCACTGTAACCAGTACACAATCTGAGTTACATTATCATTTAGAATCAGTTGTCATCCTAAAACCATGCTTCAGATTGTATACGCTATTTAGTAGAAGCCAACCTGTGTGTATATGCAGCTTCCCTAAAGCAAACCAACATATAGATCTACAAACACTTTGCTGCACTTCCAGACTTCAGACATAATCACACATAGAGGATGAAACATGTGTTAGTGATTAGATCTAGTCCATTCATTATCAGATCACATAATGATAAGTCATTATGATCCTGATCCATCATTAGATTTCATCCATCAACACTGAAGCTAATCACAATCAACCAATCTGAATATGCAGAATACTGTCACCAAAAAACAGTCACCAGAACACAATGTAGAACCCCTGGATACTGAAACATTAAACAGAACCCTTATAGATCATACTTCAGAAGATATACGCTACATCCATAAGCCAAACCAGCGTGTATACGCTCTTTTACTAATGGAAACTAGCATACAAATCTCCAAATTCCATTCTGTGATGTATATGCTACTTCTGTATGTTGAATCAGTGTGTATACGTTGTTTTACCAAAGTCAACCTGTGTACAGATCTGGAAATGCTAACTTAAAGCATCACAACTATTTCAGACTTCATTCATACCCAGATCATCACATTTACATAATAAAAACATCCGTCAGTATTTAGATCTAGAATGTTCAAGATCAAACCACATAATGATAATACATTTAAGCCTTCATGATCTCGATCCATCAACTTTCAACAGCCATATAGGTGCATCCATAGTTCAGATTAGAAACCCATAACCTGCATACTTGATCTCACACTTCATCAGATATTCAATACTTGCTTGACTTGGCCTAATGATCTTCTCCTCCTTATATAGTTTTAGGCCTTTCTCAATACCATGGACCAAAAGCACTTAGGACCAATACCTTGGACCAAATACCTCAGACCAATACCACGGACCAAATACCTTGGGTCATATACCTTGGACCAATGAAATAACTTGGACCCAAAAACTTGTTTTTCCAAGATATACGCGCTTTTCTTTGTGTGAAAGTGTGTGTGTACGTATACGCTCCTTTTGTTCAATGAACTTGCATGTATACGCAGGTTGGTCAAGGTGAACCTGCATATAACTTTCTTTCTTCATTTTGTGTAGCCTGAACTATAATTCAATACTGTTAACCTGCAGTACTTTGATCTTTCATCTGAGTGAGTTGCTATCAAGGACAACACCTATATCAAAATGTCAAGAAGATTCGAAAGACTACAAAGGAACTTTTAAAAATTCCCAAGCCTCTTCCATCAAAGCTAAAGAGAAAGATCCTTTTGACGTGGACAACTTGACTAAATCTTTGAAGTTGTTAACCAACAAAGTATCATAACTCAAAAGGAAGTAAGTGAGACTTCCAACAGTAGTAAATATTTTAAGGTGTTTCTTATAAAGAATTTCAATCAACCGACTAAGTATGGACAAAGATCTAATGTTGTGTTCAATGCAGTAAACTTGGGCATGGACAACTATTGTACCTTCCATCAAGAGGCTCATTCAGAAAAAACATGCCCCCAATGGAAACACAACATGAATGATGTGGTTGCAAATGTTATAGAAAGTTTTACAGTAGAAGATCTCTTCGAGAAAACACATGAGATTGATGAACCAACCTCGAAAGATGAAAAATCAATTTTCGGTGATGCAATTTTCACCTTTTATCTCACATTCAATAATGATCGACAAGGTGTTGGTGAGCCCACTGTGGATGATGCTCCTCCTCAAAAACCTACTAAGCAATATAACTTGAGGTGCAAAGGACTGGTGCCTGAGGAAGATGTGAGAAAATTTTTATTAAGAAAGATCCTACATCCTAGTAATCCTGCTCAAGGAACTCAGAATAAATCTGGGAGACAAAATCACAAAAGAATGCTTCCAACATTAATAAGAACAAGTCTTCCACCCCTAACGGATCAAGCAATGTCACACCACCTACCACTTCAACACACCTTGACCAAGATGAATATTTGGATTACAATATTCTTGAATATATGAAGAAGGCTTGTGCAAATATTTCCATATATGAACTAGCCAAGATGGTCGAGCAACAAGAATTGATCACCCGGGCATTTTCATCTCAACCTCTTTCAAGTATAACAGTTTCTTCTTCTCAAGCTTTGTTCGGTAATATTCCAACCATTCTCGAATCGGTTGTTAATGCAGCTAATGTAAATGCTAGGTCCACTTCCCCCCATTTTCTTTTATCTTTTGAAATATTTAACTATAATGCCCACAATTGCCTGGTTGATTCTAGTGCATATGAAAATTCCATGACTCTATACGTTGCAAAGAAAATTAACGCTAAATGGGAAAAGACTAATGTAAAAATCATTCAATTAGTTAGATATTTAGTACAAACAATTGGTGAACTTAATAATGTTATAATTTGTTTATCATAAGATCACAAAGTTCACCAATGTATTTATATTGTCATTGTGGACATTTCTAAAGATTATGGTTTACATTTGAGTAGAGACTGGTTTATCAAGTTGCAGGGATATTTTGATACAAACTTCTCACATTTGTGTCTTTTGTATAAGGAAAGGAAAAATCAATTTTTAGTCAAGACTGAACCTCTCATGAAACATACCATTACTGATTGAGGTGGATCTTGTCAATTGAATTGCAATTGAGTCTAGTCATATTATAAACCAAGATGGTTATGTCTAGTAATGTTCTGAGACGAGGATGGTAATGTATAGTTCTAATGTTGGATGGATAGCAATTGATCTCAAAAAGCCTAAAAATGAAGTATCTTGGATCGTCATGAAACCAACATCAGGTGGTAGATCTCGTTGAGATGAATCTAATAGCGCAAATGACATGAAAAATAGGGTCTGTATACAAAAGATATGAGCAGTCAAAGTTTTTGGCATTGAGTGCAAAGGAGGTTAAAGTGGGTCCCACAAAGTTCCACATGGCACTGTACAAACGATGACATGGTAGGTTTTGGTGAATACACATGGAAGCCATATGATGACTTGGAAAATATATACAGTGATGTGGCATATGATGATGTCATCATGTCGATATGGCAGTGCAATTTATGATGTCAATAGGTGCCCAGTTGACAAATGACGTGGTAGATGATGACATCAACATGTCAATATGGAAGTACAATTAATGACATCAATGACGTGATGTGGAAGTCTAAGAGGCTGACATGTGTTACTAGGTTTTGGACTTTGGGTATCAAGTTGGACCAGTCACATTTTGCCACTTGGAATTATGTACAGTGACGTGGCCATCTGTACAGTGTTGTGTCAGTTGAAGTGGCACTGACATGGCAAGTACATCTGGTAGTACGACAGATGACGTATGATGACGTGGTGCTCATGTGGCATGTACGGTTGGTGGTGATGTCAGCAGGGTAACTGGACTATATGATGACACAAGAACCAATTGGATGAGGACACATGGCATCATGGAAGTTGATTGGGTAGTGACTTTAGCAAGGTGACTGGGTAGTACAAATAGCACACGAGCCAATCCTGTGAGCACACTTGGAATGTGCAGATGGTGACACTTGTCAATTTTTGGTTGGCATAGATTGAGCCAATATTGTGGTTCCATGCATCCTTGTTTATTGGGTAAAATATTTGTTGGAGCTCTACGAGGTTCGAACTCCTAATCTACTACCAACAATACATATGCCTTACCGTTAGGCCATTGAATGGGAATTGTTATGGTTGGTGGAGATGATTTATTTGAAGTGTATTAGTGCTATATTTGGGGGAAATAATATCGCAAGAACCCACTATATCTGGTGGCTCCACCATTTCCCACAGATATACACGAGACACATATAGCGGGAGTCAATGTTATATAATGACAACAGTTATGGTGCAGTGATGGTATATTAAAGTTTGGTCACAGTTAATATAACCATCGACCATAATGTTTTTTATGGTTGGTGGTGTGTCAGTCACGTTGCATGCGATGGTCCCCACCCACAACATATATCAAAATATATTCACTATATATTTTGACCAAACAATCAGGGAAGAGCGCATATGGTGGATCAAACCCTAGACCTGGGGCTACATAACCAACACACCCAACCAGTTATGCTACAATGGGTTGTGTGTTATGGTTGTCAAAAACCTTTCTTTTTATTTTGTAGTAAGAAGGTATTTTTGGCTTATTGTGGCCATATGGTAACTGTTTTGAGCACAAGAAGAGCCTAGACAAGGATTTTTGGGCCTTCCCGATGCATTGGCATCATCAGTTTCTTTATTGGAGCAACCTATTTTTTATTCTATTCTCAATGTGGTTTTGAGAAAGACAATGATGACACTTCTTTTCAAAGCAGTCAAATTTTATGCTTTTGATTTCAATATGAGTATGAGGACCTGTTGCCATGTTCAGTGAGAGAGTCCTTTTCTTTTAGCGCCATATTCCCTTTGTAAAAAAGAGTTAAATTGTGAGTGAGTGTTCTTTGAAGGAAAACATTTCTTGAAGGGAAACAGTTCCACTCTAGCATAAGATTTACTCTATGAGACAAAGAATTTTAATGTACTAATTTTGCATTCAAGATCAATAAAGTGGCCTAGCCATTGGAGCAAGACCTGAAGACAAAGCCCAAGATGGGTGAGCTCTTTTATCACGTGGATGTTTCTTTTCATTTTTGTCATTTTGAGTTTCAGTTTTTTTCTTTCATCTTTAATTTCATTTGAAACTTAATTATGCACATTTCAAGACCCAAATTTTATACTTGCAAAATATTTAGTGACGAATCGATCCATTTTCAGATTAAATTTTGGTATCAGAGCCTGCATTGCTAAGTATTGGAGGTTGATTTTATAATGGAAAAAATCATAAAGCAAGTTCGGTTGCAAGAGCTAGAAGATTTTAACCAGCATTATCGGTAAGAGAATGTTGAATTACAACAAATGGTGTGGGAATTGCAAGAAGATAAATAGAGGTTGCAAGCAAGGATCCAAGCCATGTAGGAATTTTGAAATAGGGGAAGTCCCTCGAATAGAAATCCATCCACTATTTAAGATAATGAAGTTCACCCATTTCATCAATAGTCGGTTGAAGAAGGTTCTTATTCATCTAATACTCCAAAAGAGGATCAATCAGTGGACGAAGTAATTGGAACTTTTTCCTCACCATTTGAGTATCTCTCATATGTACCAACATCTCAGAAGACTGATTAAAAAATGGAGAAAGAAGATGCTTCAAATGTTCATGAGTTTGGAGCATTCGAAAAACATACCAAAGGAATTGATATCAAGTTGATGAGAAAAATGGGATATCAACAAGGTTAAGGCCTCTACAAGCATGGCCAAGGTAGACTTCAACCAATATCAATCCAGGAGAGACCCCAATATGAAGGATTGGGATTTGATCAACTAGTGTGCGACTATTGTAGAAAGAAAGGTCACATGTAGATCTTTGTTGGTCATTGAATCCTGAACAAATGTCGAAGAAGCTGCAAGATCATAAAGGCAAGAAAACAAGTCATTTCAGTAGTGACTCGGAAGGTGAATCATCTTTTTATCAACATTTGGTCATGGAGTTCATTAAAAGGATGTATCCATGTGTTATAGACATTTTTGTGCCTCGCATCATGGAGCATGGAATGTCAATAATTACAGGGATCCTCAGTCCCTAAACATGTTGTTCTTACCCCTAAAAGAACAAGGTCATCAAACAACAGCACTTCCAATCAGTTCTCCACCTGAAAACACTTCAAAACAGGCTTATTTTGGATCATGTCAGCTGCTTAACTGAGCTTCTGCGCTGTAATGCAACTGTCCCACTCTGTACCTGTGCTGGAAGTCAAAAGTAATGAAGGCTACCTGCGCTGGGCGAGATTGGCCAAGTGGCACAGTCATCCTGCAAGGTGTCAACTGCCCAGGAAGCTTCCAAACTGACACTTGGTTCATCAGATTCGCCTTGTGATGAGTAAGAGGTACTTGATCACCATGTGTAAGCAAGGATCTCCAAGTGGACTCAAGAACTGAAGATTAACTGAAGAGGGAGAGGACACTAGTCAGCTCTATGCCAGCCTCAAGCTGACTCATCCTCTCTTCTTCTCTCCTATATATAGAGCTCTTCTATGAGGTCTAAGGAGGCTGGAATTTTGTGTAAAGCAAGGAGGTGCTGTTGGATTACAGTTAGAGCTATTGGGTGATTGTTTTACTAGAGGTGAAGAGGAGAGTTCTTGCTGCTGGGGAGGTGCTGCTGGATTGGAGCCATCATTGGTTGTAACCTTCTCAGAACCCTGTTACTTCTATCAATAAAGTTTTGCATGTTCTCCTATATACTTGTATTGCATTGATGTATTGTATTTACATGTATATTTGATTCACTCTAATCCATGCATCAGTTATGAGTACTTGTATCTTGTAGTTTCCTCTCTCGTTTTGTGCAGGGCTTGTGTGTAGCTGGACCGGCAAAGAGAGCAAGGAGCTGGGAACAAGAGACAAAGAGAGAGGATCAAGATCGACTAAGCGAAGGATACCAGGTTGGTTGATCATTTCTTCCCCCTCTCTGTACTTTCATAAAGGAAAACATCAAAGCTTTACTTTCAGTTGTTGCTAAAGACTGTCACCTTTAGAGTAGGGATAGGGTCATCCGCATCGGATACTTTTCCCCACAACAAACTGGCGACTCCGCTGGGGAGCCTAGTATCTTGTTGGTGTGTGTAGTATCTTTGCTATTCATTTCTTGAACCAAAGAGTACCGAATCGAAAAGCTTTTGACTATATCAAAAGCGAAGTAGAGGGGCTGCTACTCTTGCTCATTTTTTAGCAGATTCATGATTTGAAGAGCTGATCTACAAAAGACTCTTGTACTCTTTGTGATAGCTTTTCATCCTCTTGATCATCCATTAGCTTGTACTTGACCTATAGCTTTTTATTTCAGCAAAAACAGTGCATTTTTGAGCTTTTTATGACCCGGAAATCCTTGTAAACGCAACTCTCGTGTCCCGGAGCAGGCTGTCCACAGGCAGTCTGCATTACAGCGCAGGTACTCCCTTCGGGAACTGCGCTGGAAGTCAATTTGACAGACCAGAGCCTGCGCTGGACCTGTTAGCCAGTGTCTTCCAGAGGTTTTCCACTGTGTCTTAGCAATGTTTTCACTGATTTTTTGCTGCTGATTGCTGGTCATTGTACTTGCTGTAAACCAACTTTCCTTGACATTATTCCGCCTCAGTTGTGTGATGAAACTGTGATTGTTCTTTCCGTATTTCTTGTTTCAGTTACAGTTTCCCATTGTGAAAATCAAACCAGTATAGCTGTGGCCTCTTAGATCCTGAACTGTAAAAGTGTCTTTGTGATCTTAAGAGCTAGTTTTATTACTGTTCATGGCTGTTTGAGTTTGTTTGTTTTTCATCTTATGGTTTGAATTCATACATTTTTAGTGTCGAAACAAGTACCTGTAAAGCGTCTTTTGATTTTAGACAATACTTGTTTGTTTACGCTTCAAATTGAATTCGAAAATTACACGACAATTTCCTTTTTGTCCACATCAACATTAAAGGAAAAGAAAAGAAATACATGCATCTTGCATTTGCATTTTGATAAGTTTGCCTGATTGATCTAGGACAAAGTGCATTAGTTTGTGCTTTGTGCTCTGTGTGGAAAGATAGTGTTTTTCTCTCCCCTCAGTAGTTAGGATTTTCAAAGCTAAAAAGATTGTAAAGCTTGCTTATCATTTTAGTTGCATTTAGGAATTTGTACCAATACATCTCGTGGTGATCCTGAAAGACAAACTGCTAAACAAGATCAACTTAAAATATATTGAATGAATCTAAAAACGCATTGTAACATAACGCTCACAATAGAGGTCTAGGTAGAGACGTGTTCCGGCGTCGTTAAACGTAGTGACTGTCGATCTCTACGAAGGTGGGTGATTCCTCCTGAGGGACGATAGCACTAATACGGACTTGTGCTCCCGCGTACCGTCGCGTATATTGGGAGACCCCTATAGGCATTTATCCTTTATCCTTAGGAAGCCGTGTCGGCCGCCCTACTGATCGCGATGCAGTGAACACAGCATTCACGAAGATCGACCACCCGTACCGTAAAACGTATTCTGTGGTTTCGCGAAAGGTTTGGCACACCCTCTGCCTAGATCTCCAGAGCAGTTTCTTTTGGCCCTTTTCAAACTCTATAACTGAAAAGGTCCAACCGAGCATTTGTCACTTCGGGCTCGTTAATACATCAAAGGCGACTAGAGTCATCTTTAGCTTTTTCTCGACTCTTAAAACATGAAAAAGCAAAGTTGTGTCTAAAAGCGTCTAATAAAATTCATTCAATACGGAAACATAATTCCCCTTTTTGTATTTTAGTTGATCGAGTAATCCGCAACCGTGGAGGAAAGTCAATTAGAACTCCGTCGTTCGAGGAGACTCGCGAGTCAACCGTCTTTTTCTCCGGAATCGAGAGTAGTACGGACGAAGCAAACTCGCTTGATCGGGTCAAAATCTCCCATTAAAGTTAGAACAACAGTTCCAACTACATCTGAGATTCTGGTCACTCCTAATATTTCTGGAATCCCTGCCTCTATTGAAGAAGTTCAACAGCAACAGAGGGACAGTTGTACTGATCCTAGTCTGAAGACAAGTGCTTGCATAACTGAACCAGTTCCATTTGAAACCGGTCCACAGAGTCTTGTTGTTCAAACAACTGTCGCTGTCGAAACAACCCCTTCTTCGGCACCAGAAATCTTTTACGGACCTGACGGTCTTCCTCTTCCTCCTGGTCTGATTGCAATAGAGGAAATCGTAGAGGACCAGCAAGCAAATACTCCAACTCATTTTGGAGTAGGTGCCACTCTTTTTCCTTCTGCATCAGAAGTTTGTCCATCGCCACAGGAAGTTCCTGTAGAATCGTTAGGCAGTTTATTGGATAGACTTAAAATGTCTGAACAACCATCGACATCTAGGACTGTGCCAAATGACACAGCGACAGCAGAAGTTCCTGCCGTCAATCCAATGATGTTTGCCGGCATACCAGCTGTCCCAACTAGCTCTCATCAGCTAGGAGGAGTCCACCCAGGGACTATTACGACAACTTGGTCTGTTCCAGTTTGTTCTTCCGGTATAATACCCGGTAATTCTTATGTTGAAACTAGACAAATTGATCCCTTTGGAAATCAGTTTGGGCCATCCAGTCCTCAAAGGCAATCTATACCCTTGAGCTCCGGATTGTTACCGTATGGGGGGCAATATGCCCTTTCACTTCCCCTTCCGGGGGGATACCCATACGGCAGTTTTGAACAACATTCAGGTTTGACTGAAGTAACGACGAGTGGTTGGGTACCTATGTTACCCCAACAACCAAGAGTTGTATATTCCATGCAACGGTGTGTACCTATGTCTAGTATCCCGACGACGCCAACAATTGTGACCGTGTCGCAAGTTCAATCGATGCCTGTTGTATGTCAACCCCAAGTTGTAATGCAACAGCCCATTGACCCTGCAACACAACCACAATCGCCAACTGCCGGGACGACACAGATACAAACGGGAACCATAACCCCGCAACTTGGTCCGTCGGTTAGTGTCGCACAGCAAAACATGGCTTCACAACCATGGATGGTGCAATACCAACAACCTCAGTTTCAACAGGTGTACCAGGGATCTGAGCAACAGATCTTTGCGAATAGTGGGCAACCCTATATTCAGAACGGGTTAAATCAACCACTTTACAGTGGCCAAGCCCACCAGCCGTATCAGTCATATCAACATCAGTTGCATTATGCTGGTATGCAAAGGCCTACTGCTCAGGCGATTCCATCGTATCCTGGGTATGCCTCGCCAAACCTGAATCAGCAGTTGCCATTCGTGGCGACCCTAGAATTACCAGATTTACATCGATTAACGAACGATCCAATCGCCTATGCCCATTGGTGGCCAGCGATTCCTCACAAACTTCCTTCGGACATTCCTAAATTCAATGGAAATCCTGGCGAAGACCCGTCGAATCATGTGATGACATTCCATCTGTGGTGTTCGTCGAATACCTTGAATGATGATTCGATAAGGCTTCGCCTTTTCCAGAGGACATTGACTGGTCCGGCGGCTAAATGGTATATTGAATTACCTAGTGCCTCCTTCGACAATTTTAGTTCCCTAGCCACGACTTTCTTAACACACTTTCAGTTACCTATAAGGTACGAAACTGGAACAGAGATCTTGACCAATTTCAAGCAGACAACGGCCACACATATATCAGATCATATACATGAGTGGCGTCGTCGTCGCAGAATGGTAAAGACTTATGTTCCAGATCAGCTTTTAGCTGAGTGGTTTATAAAGTCGCTTCTTCCTGCTATAACAGAAGATGTGGCCAAGGGAGGCGTCGTAACAGAGGAGCAAGTTATTGCTCGTGCCCAGTATTTAGACTTAGTATATACTCAGTCTGGCACGCTCTATGACAAGATACCTGACGCCCCTAGACCGGAATTTTCAATTCCTCCCCCTCCTGGATCAAATAGTGACTCTCATGCCGGCGATGGTGTGATTGGCACTGCAAATGCAAAGTCAACACGGGATTCGTCTAAGAAAACCCATAAGACTTCGAATCAAAATGCAAATGAAAAACTTCTTGCCTCGGAAGTAAGTGCCGTGTTGGACGACAAGGGCAAACAACTGAAGCAACCAGGAGACAAGAAGAAAAAGAAAGGGAGAAAAGGGAAACCCCCTTCGGGGTGTCATATATGCGATGAGGATCATTGGACAGCAGATTGTCCATGCAAAGCTGAGCTTAAAAGATTCTTTAAGAGTCCGAAAACCTCAGCTGTGTTGACTGATCCGTTTCCTAATCCTGGTCAAAATCTGGTTGCTAATCAAAATGCTTCCCGATCCCAAGTGCTTATGTTGTCTACCTCAAAGCAGCAGAATAATGCTTTGACAAGGAATAAAGATTACGGGAATCCACGGCTGTCGAATAACAAGGCTAATGAACAACCTAGTAGTTCGACGACAGCTTTGACCAAAGTTGTGCCACCCATCATTCCTGAACCAATGATAAAGTTGCCAAAGGGAGTAGTACACAAATCGACATTTAATCCTCGTGCCAAAATAGCACAGAATTATAATATAATAGAGGACCTGGCCCAATCGCCGTCCGCTATGTCGACACTTGAGGTACCGCAAAATTGCCCCTCCCAAGAGCAAACTTTATTATCAGCAATAGGTGGGATTGGCCCAATGGATTCCAATCTTGTGGCCTTTGATCATAAAGGATATGACCCTAAGTTACCAGCTCAACTAGCTTTCCTTATTCAAGTGAAAGCCCTCAACAAAACTGTTCATCGAACAATTATTGATGAGGGGGCATCTACATGTCTTATGTCGATGAGTTGCTGGAAAAATTTAGGCTCACCACCCTTGTCGAAATCGTCAACGACCTTAAAAGCATTTGATGGACGATCATACACTCCCTACGGGATTTTAAGTAACTTGGAAGTTGAACTAGGGGGCAAAACAGTAGGAATTGATGTTGAAGTAATTGATGGAAACCTCGATTACAACATCCTACTGGGAAGGCCCTGGATATATGCCATGGCCGCAGTTGTATCGACCTACTTCAGAAAGATTGCATTTCCCTTTCAAGGAGGAATTACAGTCGTCGACCAACAAACTTTTCTCCCCGACAGTTCACAAGTTACGGGAAGCATTCCAATGATCCATCAAAGCAATCATTCGCTTCAAAATATCGGAGTAGGTCTCCTAAAAGACCCTGCCTTAATGGGTACTTTTTCCCTACCGCCTGCAAACAATCTGGCGGAAGTGGCCACAGTGGAAACCTACAATATGAAATCTTCTATATCTAATGGATTCGGAAGATTCCTAAACATTTTGTCAGCGTGGATCATCGCCCTAATGGAAATACTGTAAATACAGTGGGCTCCGAGGATGGTTCTTATCTTGTGTCAACCTCATTAAAAAATGAAACAAATCCCCTTTCTCAAATGTAAACCTTCATTCCAACCACCGAGTTGAATGCAATGAAGCTTGGGGGGCATGCACCTCGATTTGCATTATTATGCTGGGGGCATGCAAACTTATCTCCGAGCAGTTTTAACACATAGTTCATGCTCGTTAAAAAATAAACATAAGTTTGAGCAGTGTTTTGGCGCATTCAAGCTCATTAAAAAATCAACCCATCCCGGTAAATAACCATTGTGTATGTAACCTCATCTGCCATAAAAGCCCTGGTCGTGTTTGCACCGTCACCTCCACTTTTCATTTGGCCGATCGTTCACCTCCATATGATTGTTTACCCATTTTGAGGAACAGCTGCGAAGAGTGATTTCACTTAGCCATCCTTGTGACGCTGCCGTGATTGGAGAATTCCAACCTGTACCTGGAATCTGCTGCTATCCCTGTTCATCACTCGTTCCTCAAAAGACGAGTCTTCTTTGAGCTCTTTTCACTGACTCGTAAAATATGAAAAGTTTGCCGAGTTTTGGCCTTCCAGCTCGTTAAAGCTACCGGAAAGCTATCCCTCCTCTAGATTTTAATCTTTTTGGACCTGAGGGATTATTGCACAAAAAGATCGAGCGCTTGTTTTGTTCGGCTCGTTAAAGCAACCGAAAATTCATCCCTTCTGTATTGTTTTATACTTTTTCGGACTTAAGGGATTAGATGACGAAAAAGGAATTTTGGAGTTAACTTTTCGTGCCTTTTCAGACTCTCTAAAAATGAAAAGGACCGAGTTTTCCTTGTCGTTAGACTCGTTAAAATGATTAAATAGCGACAAACTTGTCTTTAGACGAGAACGAGTTTCCCTATCGCTAGGCTCGTTAAATCATAGCGATAGGCTTGCCCGAAGGGCAGGTTATAGAACAAGCATATGTTATCCTCCTCAAGCTTGACAAAAATAAAGAGGTACTGGTCAGAAATGACTGGGGAAAAATTGGGAGAACATTCAAAGTTTAATGGTAGCGAGTCACTCTTGAACATGACACTTTTCCTCCGTATCACATCGGGTTGGGTTGTTTCATTCACCGGTCTCGTCACCATGGTCCTCGCCACACCATCCACGTTTGGGGTAATGCTACCGATCCATCGCATCAGTGTCGTTATATGTTCAAGAGGGGTCATTCTGAAAATGTCAACCGTGTCCCATCCACTGCCATACATTATCCTTCATCCATTCATGATCGCCACCCTGAATCATATGTCACAGTTTGTTTTCACCTCCACTAAAGTCATTAGCTCCGTTCCATGTCATTGCTGTGGGATTCATTAAGGCCCTCCTTTGACGGATCGCTTCTTGTCGACATCAGCTCATTATCCAAGAAGTTGATCTAGGAACACCCCCATCAGTACTTTGAAGCTTGCATGCCTCAATGGCAAGTTTCTCACTTCCGGCGACAGGTATACATCAATGACCTTCGACCAGAAGATTTTGCGTGGCGTTCGACGCCAAGTCCTTTATTCACGCCACGTGAATTGTACTGCAGTACCTTGAGGGTCATCGTCATTATTGGTGATTCCTCTCGCGCTTGTTAACGGTTTACATTATTGACCGGTAATCAAGCGATGTCTTTCCATGTTCGACTTCAACGCAATTCTCACATGGATCGACTTGTACTTAGAGTGAAGATCGAACGAGTTTGAAGACCCCGGATCTAGTTTCATCCATCCGGGCTGCGATATATATTCAGGAAATATAAAAGCATTTGCCATGTACATCATTGCAGCAGATGATCATCCTACTCAAAGGATGATAATTTCAGCAGAAAATTATCAGTCTATCTTCAGACGATCGTCTGTCATATGTACCAAAATGTATTTATAAAAAGCTGAGCATGGGAATGCCCGCCTCAGCTAGATCATGAGAATAATGATGAATGAAAAATAATGTATTGTATTGTATTGTATTACAGGGCACTCTCCTCAGCACTGGAACGAACTTCGGATCCTCTAGATAAAGCATTTCACCCGATAAACGGCCTCATACTTTAGGGGGCAACTGTTATAGACATTTTTGTGCCTCGCATCATGGAGCATGGAATGTCAATAATTACAGGGATCCTCAGTCCCTAAACATGTTGTTCTTACCCCTAAAAGAACAAGGTCATCAAACAACAGCACTTCCAATCAGTTCTCCACCTGAAAACACTTCAAAACAGGCTTATTTTGGATCATGTCAGCTGCTTAACTGAGCTTCTGCGCTGTAATGCAACTGTCCCACTCTGTACCTGCGCTGGAAGTCAAAAGTAATGAAGGCTACCTGCGCTGGGCGAGATTGGCCAAGTGGCACAGTCATCCTGCAAGGTGTCAACTGCCCAGGAAGCTTCCAAACTGACACTTGGTTCATCAGATTCGCCTTGTGATGAGTAAGAGGTACTTGATCACCATGTGTAAGCAAGGATCTCCAAGTGGACTCAAGAACTGAAGATTAACTGAAGAGGGAGAGGACACTAGTCAGCTCTATGCCAGCCTCAAGCTGACTCATCCTCTCTTCTTCTCTCCTATATATAGAGCTCTTCTATGAGGTCTAAGGAGGCTGGAATTTTGTGTAAAGCAAGGAGGTGCTGTTGGATTACAGTTAGAGCTATTGGGTGATTGTTTTACTAGAGGTGAAGAGGAGAGTTCTTGCTGCTGGGGAGGTGCTGCTGGATTGGAGCCATCATTGGTTGTAACCTTCTCAGAACCCTGTTACTTCTATCAATAAAGTTTTGCATGTTCTCCTATATACTTGTATTGCATTGATGTATTGTATTTACATGTATATTTGATTCACTCTAATCCATGCATCAGTTATGAGTACTTGTATCTTGTAGTTTCCTCTCTCGTTTTGTGCAGGGCTTGTGTGTAGCTGGACCGGCAAAGAGAGCAAGGAGCTGGGAACAAGAGACAAAGAGAGAGGATCAAGATCGACTAAGCGAAGGATACCAGGTTGGTTGATCATTTCTTCCCCCTCTCTGTACTTTCATAAAGGAAAACATCAAAGCTTTACTTTCAGTTGTTGCTAAAGACTGTCACCTTTAGAGTAGGGATAGGGTCATCCGCATCGGATACTTTTCCCCACAACACCATGGAATTTTTTTGGAAGTAATACCCATTGTGTAGGTGAATGTTGGAAGCAGAAGTATCCAGTTAAAAGGTCCATGCAACAAGGATTATCCCACAAAAAAATGATGCCACATTGCAAGTGAAGAAGAGTCTAAGTAAATTAGAGAAGAAGTCAATAAACTCGAAAGGTAAGTCAATACCGTCATAGGAAGACTCAGTGCAATCAAGAAAAAGCTTGAGAAGATCGAGTAAGAAGAAAACCAAGGCAGACTTAGGACAAAAGGTTTGTTCACAGTGTAAACTAAGAGGACATTCAAAGATCACATGTATGATGTTACCACAAGATTTGACAGTAGCATAATCAGGACAAGAGGAACCACTACCAAATCTACAGGAGGAAGAAAAATAATTTGAGAAGGAAGATTGCAAGTCTTCATCAGCCAAAGATGAATTTCTTGCTTGGAACTGGGTAGATTTCATGCCTTATGTCTGATTGTCATCAAGTCTGTAATAAAGTGATTTGTCATATGGAAATCACATTAATAAGTTTAATTGATTTTGTAATAGAGTCTAGGCAGTTAAAGTATCTGGTGTTTGATGTAATAAGTCCATTAATGTAATAAAATTTTGGTGGACCATAGGTATTTTTAGTGGGGAGGCATGATCCAGGTGGATCTTGTCAATTACACTACAATTGAGTCTAGTCATATTGTAAACCAAGATGGTTATGTCTAGTCATGTTTTGAGACTAGGATGGTCATGTCTAGAAAAATTCTAATGCCACATCGATTGTAGTTGATCCCAAAAATCCTAAAAATGAAGTATCTCATATCATCATGAAACTAAAATCAGGTGGTAGAGCTCGTCGAAATGAATCCAACGGCACAAATGACATGCAAAATAAAGTCCGTATGTAGAATATATGTGTAGTCAAATTTTTTGGGACTTAGTGCAAAGGAGGTCAAAGTGGGTCCCACAAATGTCCATGTGGCACTATACAATTGATGATGTGGCAGTTTCTGGTGAAGAAACGTGATATCCGTACAATGAATTAACATATCTGTATGGTGACATAGCGTATGATCATGTCAGCATGTCGATATGGTAGTACGATTGATGACACTAGTAGGTACCTAGTTGGCAGGTGACGTGGTAGATGATGACATTGGCATGTCAATATAGAAGTACGATTGATGATGTTAGTGAGGTGATGTGGCAGCACGAAAGGATGACACGTGTCACTTAGTTTTCGGCTTTTGGCATTGATTTGGACCAATCACATTTTTCCACATGGCAGTCAGTACGGTGATGTGGCAGTCCGTATGGTGTTATGTCAGTTGATATGGTGTTGACATGGCGTGTACAACTAGAAGTACAATAGATGACATACAATGACATGGTTTTGATGTGGTAGGTATAGTTGGTAATGACTTCAGCAGGGTGATTGGACTGTACAATGACACGAGAACTAATTGGATGAGGACATGTGGTAGTACAACGATTGATTGGGCAGTGACATCAGCAGGGTGACTAGGAAATATGGATAGCACAACGGCCAATCCTGTGCGAACACTTGGCATGTGGAGATGGTGACACTTGTTAGTTTTTGGTTGGTAGAGATTGAGCCAATCACATGGCCCAATTGGGAAAGGCCATGCGACCTTATTTATCTGGTCAATTTTTTGTTGGAGCTCCATAGGGATCGAACTCTTGACCTGCCACCAACAATACATATGCCTTACCATTAGGCCATTACATGGGACTTTTTATGGTTGATGAAGATATTTTAATTCAATAGTATCAGTGCCATAGTTGGGGGAAAGGATATGGCAGGGGTCTTCCATATTTGGAAGCTCTACCATATCCCCATAGATATCCATGAGATATAAATAGCAGCAGTCAATGTTATATAGAGGCAACAATTATGATGCAATGGTGGTATATTAAATTTTGGTTACAATTAATATAACCATCAATCATAATGTATTTTATGGTTAGTGGTGCAGCAGTCACGTCGCATGTGAAGAATCCCACCAACAAAATATATTACAATATATTCACCATATATTTTGACCAAACCATCGGGGAAGAGTGCATATGGTGGATCGAACCCAAGACCTAGGTATACATAACCAACACACCCAACTAGTTATGCTAAAGTGGGTTTTGTGTTATGCTTGTCAGAGACCTTTCTTTTTATTTTGCAATAAGAAGGTATTTTTGGCTTATTATGGCCATATGGTAACCTTTTTTGGCATGGGAAGAGTTTAGACAAGGGTTTTTGGGACTTCCAGACGCATTGGGAGCATCATTTTCTTTATTGGAGAATCCTATTTTTCAGTTTATTCTCAATGTGGTTTTGAGAAAGATGATGACGAAACTTCTTTTGAAAGTAATCAAATTTTAGGCTTTTGATCCCAGTATAAGTACGAGGACCTATTGCCACGTTCAGTGAGAGAGTCATTTTCTTTTGGAACCATATTTTATTTGTAAAAAAGAGTTAAATTGTGAGTGGGAGTTCTCTAAAGGAGAACGTTTCTTGAAGGGAAATAGTTCCACTCCAGCATAAGATTTGCTCTATGAGACAAATATTTCTAATGTACTCATTTTGCAGCCGAGATCAATAAATTGGCCTAGCCATTGGAGCAGGGCCTGAAGATGTAGCTTAAGATGGTTGAACTCCATTATCACATGGTTGTTTCTTTTCATTTTTGTCATTTTGAGTTTCAAATTTTTTTGTTTCATCTTTAAGTTGATTTGGAACTTAATTATGCACATTTGATGACCCAAATTTGATGCTTGCAAAATAACCAGCGACGAATCGATCCATTTTCAAATCAATTACGATGCTAGAAGCTTTTAATGAGGCTATCAGTTATGCGCAGGTGATATTTGGAAATTGTTTTCTAGAGGTCGATCATGGATATTATCTCACACAATCTTCCCCTGTACCACTAGCTACACAATTGGAACTCCTTCCTTGCAATCCAACTGATGGTTATGATTTTTGTAACATAGATGTAAATAGTACTAGTGTAGGAACTAACCCTATTGTTGCTAACATTTGGAATTTGTATTTTGATGGTTCGAAGACACAAGAGGGTTCTAGAGCTGGTTGTATTTTAATAGACCCGTTAAAGAAAAAACATTTGAGCTCATGTCACTTGGAATTTAAGTGAAGAAATAATGTTTCTGAATAGGAAGCACTCATTTCAAGTTTAAAAAAAGGCATCAACCTCAAAGTGGAAGCACTTAAGGTAATAGGTGACTTAAAAAACATTACACAAAAAGTACGAAATACAATTCATTATGTGTCACCTAATCTTAGAAATTATTAGCAATAATTATGGTGTCTCATTTCATATTTATAAGCTTTTAATATTAATTTTGTTCCTCAGATTCATAATGCATCTGCAGATACATTAGCTAAAAGTGCTACTAGGTTGTCACCTTTGAGGGATGGTTTTTCAATTGAGATAATTTACATGCCATCTGTGGTTGATAAAGTTACTAATTTTCTTGTTTTCAATGATGACCTGCAAATACTGGACTTCATGGAAAATGTTGATGTATTCAAGGATGCAACATTTGATGATTATGAACACGAGAAGGCCTTGCAGGAATCAACTTAGGCTAATAAAGGAAACCCCATGTGGTGAAGTAAAATTATAAGTGCAGACACAAACAAATTCCTCTAGCCTGATAATGAGTCTAGCCACAACAGATACATTCTATAGAAGATTTACTTAGGTTAGACCCAATTAAGAGGGCCTACCTCTTAGTATGCTTATCCCATTCGATGATGTCCTTGCTTGCTCACTCTAGCTATCTCTCGCTTCCTTCTTCAAGCACCTGAAACAAGTAAACAACAGCAAACAACAATCGCAATAATATACAAATTGTAATTCAACCTACTTAATAAGTCAAGAAACATTAAGCCATGAATATGTAAGATGACAAAGCATGTAGGAAATCAATTTCTAGTTGCATATATATTGATATCAAGAAAAGATTACCACCATTGTATTGACGTTGCGATTCTCCTCTGACAAGACCAGGTTCCCACACACTTCTGATAGCATTCCATGATGGCCTCAATCAACAATAGTTTTAAGGCTCTTCCCTTTAGGCTTCACTCCAAACCAAATCACACTTCTCCCTCACACAACTAGATAGTTACAACTATGAGTATCTTGTTGTTTACTCCAAACCAAAATAGCACTAGCACACCAACATCAACACTAGCTTGTGCTTGGGAAGAACTGAGGTTTATATAGCATGAATAGATGGGATATGGATCCTCTTCTCATGGGAGAAGGTCTTATCTCTTGAGGTAGTTCCATCATTATAGGGGAAAGGAGCCCAAACTGACATTCTCGACCCCATCCGACCAAACCATTTACCAGACTTCCCTTACGAAGCTTCTAGAGCTGGAAGATTCGGCTCTTAATTTAAAAAAAATTCCATAACAGGATTGATGTGACTTGAACAAAGCTCAGTCACTCTAGTCAGCACTAGGGATAGTGCTAATCTCTGCACATCAGCAGGAGGAAGACAAGGGCCATTAGTGCCAGTCTTGTAAATTGGGCAAAATAGAAGTTTTAGGGGAAATGGTGCAAAAGGGAATTGATCTGCTCATGAAGAGGGACACAATGGAAGTTTATTCATGAAGGGAAAGCATGTATGGCTCACTGTAGATGTCCTCCAGCATCAAGGAATAGGGAGTACAGGGACAGTGACAAAATTTTGTGTAATGAATGCCCCTAAAGCATGAAGACCGAACTAGAGTGAGGGATGAAATGATTTATGAATCAATGTGGGGAACCGTACTCTGTCGTCAGAAAATCTGCAAGAAAGTACAGATACACATACATAACTGAGAACTCTGTCAAATGATACTTGAATCGTTGTATGGACGTAGCCATCTAGAGAATGGCCATGTAAATGGATCCAGGCATGGGCGCAGCCATCCGTTAAAGAGGATCATAATGAAATCAAGGTATGGTCGCAACCATCCATCTTAAAGAGATATGTATATCAACATAACCATGTCACATCACTTCGTAACCTAGAATTTTGTGATCTGAGTCCAGTGTCTTGCGCTCTAACACAACTCGATCAAAGTACAAATTCTAACATGTGAATAGATGTGTTGATGTCGAACATGCTAGAAAGTCACTTAATTACCAGTCAATGATGTAAATTGTTAACAAGCGCGAGAGAAACCACCAATAATGACAATGGTCTTCAAGGTACTATGAGCACAATCCACAGAATGTCAATAGAGGAATTGAAGTCGAACACCCATGAAATCACTCAATCGAAAGCCAATGATGTGAACTTGTCATCGAGTGCGAAGAAATTTCCATTAGGGCATTCAAGCTCTAAGGTACTAGAAGGGAGTCTCTCGATCAACTTCACGGATAATGAGTTGAAGTTGATAGGAAACGATTGTGTCGAAGGAGGTCGATAATGTATCCCACATCATCGACACGAGACAAAATGACGAAAAATTATTTTGGATGATACAGAGAATCAGAGGTAAGTGTAACTGTAGAAGGACAACTCTTGAACATATCAGTGACACAACTGGAAGTTTGGTAGCTTTTGGATCCATAGGATCGGTGGTCATGATGACATGGCAGAGATCAAATGGAAGGCAAAAATGAACAACCTAACCCAGGAAGGTCAATGATACAAAGGAGGATATCCCAACCCAACACGAAGCAAAAAGTGTCATGTTCAAGGGTGAGCTACCGACACAACTCATTAGATTTCCAAATTTTCCCCCACCATTTCTAGCAGGTACCCCAATTATTTTTAATCACAAGATTGAAGGGGATAGCATATGCTTGCACTATAAGTTCATCCTTTGGATGAGTCCGACCTAGTAAGTTTAACGAGCCCTAGGAAGGAGAAGCTCATGTTCGTCATGGTGACGAATCTGATGTCGTTTGATATTTTAACGAGTCTAACAAAGGTGTTGTTATCACTCAGGTTGTCCCTTGGCTCCTTAAGGGATACGACCGAGGTAACCACAAACCAATCTTTGGGCTGCAGGTCCTAGCCTACCTGCAGTCAGAGAGGGCTCCCTCTTTAAAATTTAGCTTTTTTTTGGGTTGATTTTAGGCTAGTTATGGTGTACATGGGTTTTGTTTTGATTTTGGTGGTAAGGATGATGTTTTCAAGCAGAGTTGGGATGCATAGTGTGAGAAGTTCAAACCATTGGGCATGGAGTCATGTATTAGGGCTTGTTGTTGCATTTTCTTGGTCACAAGAGGAATACAGAGCAGGATAGCTACACATAGAACAATATCAAGCTGGAATAAAGATGAACGAAGGTCAGAGATGAAAGGAAACTAAGAATCTTTCATTAGCTAACAGAGAGGGAAGGTGAATGAAAGTTTGTCTAGGAGCAGTCAAGAATTCCTAAATAATAGTCATATGTGAAAGAAACAGGGTAAACATGATCATTTAAGTATGCATATTCATAACCATTTCTGAAGAAAACATAGAAATAACAAGAACTGAGCATAGAGTGCAGTCAAGCAAAACCTAAGCTATTCTTCTTTATTGCTATTTAGATGGTAACACAATGGTGGCGTAAACATATATAAACTGTAAACAGCGATAGGATAACACTTATTGAGCCATGCAGTAGCACAGTAATTCCACAGTCACTCTTTGGCCATTAAATAACACAACAGTCATTTCTTCATCCAAAGCATTCCAACAGTCTTTGATTATAGAGCTCTCAAAATATACAGCGCAAGTCTCGACTCAGGATTATCAACCAACCAACCCTTTAAACAATGAATTAGGGTGGTTTACATAGAGAGAATATCCAAAAATATCTATTACAACAGATCTGAGGGAAATGAGTTCTTTAATCTAATCTTGTCCTGAAATTAATGCAAGAAGATATTTGTTTGAGCTGCGCTAGAGGCATCTGCATCAAAATGAGTTAATATGGTGTCCTTGGTGGCTCGGTGCAATGTTTCTGCCATAATTGTGCCTTGTCTTTTATATGTACCTCTTAAGCGGTTCTGCTGCTTTAGGTGGCTTTAATGTGCACTAATCTCGATCTGATAAGCTTTGAATGGCCTTTACTGCTTCATTGACTTGGATGGAGGCCTTTAATGTTCACCTGCTTTGATATTGCCGATCTGATATTCTTTGCGCTTCACTGATACTCTTTAATTGAATTTGGGCTTTATCTTTCCTCTGATACTCTTTTACAGTTGAATCGGGCCACTTTCTCTCCCTTGATATGCTTGAAACTGTCAAATCGCCCCTTTTATGCCCTTTCAAGGCAAAAATAACTACTGCAAATGCTTTTCGTGGCCTCTAGAATGCTATCTGCGCTGGCTGATTGAATATGAACATACCAGCATACTTTTAGTTCTCTAGTTTTGTTTATGTTGTCTTTTCTTTAGTTTCTCTGTTTCCAGCGTTGCCTCCCACAAATTTTTGGGTTTTGCAGGTAGCCGAGCAAGGAAGCTCTCCATTTTGAGCCATTTTTCTTAGCGATGCGCGATTAGCACTAAGCGCTAATTGCGCATCAAAAACTGCTTCTGTTTTTCGTTTTGGGCACTCTTTGACACTATTTTTGCCTCTTTTGCACCTTTTCGGTGATGACGTCAGCATGACGTCAGCGGCGGGTCCCGGTACGACAGGGTGAAGACGTGGCATAAGACACGGTGGCGGGGTAGGGACGGAGACAGATGCGGTGGCAGTGACACGTAGTAGTGGGGGGTTGACGCAGAGGTGACGTAGCGCTGACGCGGTGCTGACGTCAGGGGGTGGAGAGACAGAAGGCAGTTTGTGGTTTTATCGGACCGCCTTCTGTACGAGGGCGGTAATTGTTAGAGCTCACCCGATACAATCGCGTGGAGACACACATCCTTTGTATGGTGAAGAAACTGCTAGCCTATTGGAGGCTAACCGTCGGACGTCGGGGCGGCTCCGAAATCGCCGAGAGCCGTCGGATCTGGGAGGGCGGATCGGAGGGCCAATAGACTGCAGAGCTGGCGGCAGGTTAGTGTACAGGGGCCCGCCATATATTTGATTTATTTATGTGGCAGGGGGGTCAAAACTTTGGGTTTGTGGGTAATGTGGGTTTTATTTGGTTTATGCGCCGGGGGTAGGGTTTAATCAAATAATTAAACAAAACCCGAAAATGTGAGCGCGTAGGGTAAAACATTAAGGTTTATGGGTAAGAGAGGGGAAAGGGATGGTTATTAATTTAACCAAATGCTAAATTAATTCCAGGTTTGAACGCGGAAAGGCTAATGCCAAGCCCCAAATGGACTTAGCGTTTCCCCCAAACTGATGTTATAGGGCTATAGTGCCAGGGGATGGGAATATGTACATAGGGGAGCTATTTAGTGCTTTTTAGTAAGGGGAAGGGGAAATAGATAGGGATTTACATAATAATGTTAGAAGTTAATATGAAAATGACAAGAAAGCGCTAAGTTTAGAGATCTTAGGCCAATTAAAAGGGAAAAATGACTTATAGAGTGAATAAGAGTACTCCTAAGCAAAGCAAACCTTTACTTAGGCCAATGATACGACAAATGATGAAACTTAAGAGATATCAAGTAGATCTTGACCTCTTTGGGGAGGTTAGTGAATGATTTGGGGAATAAGAAGAAGGTGGAGTTAGACATGCCTCGCTTGAGCTCCTCAAAATGAAAAATTGCCTCATAATTGTGATCTGAATAGATATAATACTTGAAAACATGAAATGGATCACATAGTTTGATTCTGCAACCACAAAACTACTTACCCAGCCTACTTACCTAGCATTTTTTCTTCTTTTTGCGTGGGTGCACTTAGACTTGCAGACCCTGATTATCTTCTTTTCTTTTGACTGCCCTCCTATCTAACTGTACCCTTATCTCTTCCAAGGGCCCAGATTAAGCATTTGGGCTCCTTCATTTCTCTACCTAGCTACTCATCTGCCAAGCTTAAACTGTTTGGATAGATATTCATTCTCTATCTTCTAAAACAAGCAATTTAAACCTAGGAAAGCCAAGATTAAGCTGTTTGGCTTTCCATTAACTATAAAACTCTTCAAAAATGGTATGATTCTTCAAAATGGAACTTCTTGGAAATATGGAACTTTGCAGCATGAAAAGATGACATATTTGGCATGTAAAACAGTCATTCATGAAATATGAAACCTATTGCAATAGGAGGCTAACAGTGGCTCCACTTGGGGATGGTTTTTCAAGATGAAAAGCCAAGAACAGCAGGTCAGAATGCCTTGATCTTCAATTGTTGCTGTAAATTGAAATTCTCCTTCTTCTCAATGCCTTTGACTGAATTCTTATAAGCTGATATGCAGTATCCTTTTGAGCTGAAATTGCAGAAAAATTACAGCTCTGCTTCTTGCCTTTTGGGTGCTTGTAAACATACTGAAATCTACTTGAGCACTTCTTTGGAATTATTTCAAAAAATAGAGATCTGAAATAGAGCTTTCTTTGATCTTTCCTTCAAAATTTGCTGTGTTGTTCCCTCTTATTGGCCTGCTATAAGAAAAAGTGCTGAAAATACAAATCTTGATGTACAGATAGTATACAGAGCTGTGTTGCGTTCAACAAAAGGGATCATGATAGTGCTTTAGCATTCGGCCATTGACAGGGCCTTCTTCAGCTGTGCTGCCATCCAAACTCTTCAGAAAATATGTGTTGTTGCCTTGAACAGCAGAAATAACAAAGGGGCCTTTCCACAGGAAATCAAACTTTCCATGCTTTCCTTTGTCCTCTCTTCTTGAATCCCATCTTAAGACTTTGTTGCCTATGTAGAAATCTTCAGCCTTGGTTCTGTTGTCAAACATTTTCTTGAGCTTCTCTTGTAAAATCTGAGCTTTGTCGTACACTTTCTCTCTTGTTTGCTGCAAATGGATGGTTTGGTTTATTCTTCTTTGGATATCATTTGGCTCTGCTTGAATCTCTTGCAGCAATTTGATAACAGGGATTCCCAAAGAAGAGGGGAACTTGGCCTCCATGCCATAGACTAACTCATATGGGCTCATCCCAATGGATCTCTTGGTTGACAATCTGTCTACCCATAGGGCATTTGCAAGCTTTTTGTGCCAGTTCTTCTTGTTCTCCTCCAAGACTTTCTTAATGATGTTAATCAGACTTTTGTTGGATGATTCGGCCAAGCCATTACCTTGAGGGTAATAGGCTGTGGAGTGACTTAAGGTAATGTGGAATTTGTGGCAAAAACTTATCATTTTCTTGGATTTGAAGGCAGCAGCATTATCTGTAATGATCTTCTCAGGATAGCCAAATCTGGACAAAATGTTGGTTTCAAGGAATTGGATGATGGTGGAGTCATTGGCTTGCCTACATGGGATGGCTTCAATCCACTTGGTAATGTAATCTGTGGCTGTTAGAATCCACTTATGCTAGCCAAAAGAGGATGGATGGAATTCTCCAATGAATTCAAGACCCCATTGTTGAAAAGGCTTCTCGGTTGAATGGGCTTAAGGGGCAAGGGCAGAAGCTTTCTTTTGCCTTCAAAGATTTGGCATTTGTGGCATGAAACAGCAAACTTTCTCACATCATCAAACAACGAGGGCCAATAGAAACTAGCCCTTAGTATCTTATCAGCAGTGGACTTCCAATATAAGTGCCCTCCACAGTCCCCTACATGAAATTCTTTCATGACACTGTCAGTTTCATTCATAGTTAGACAATTCAGCAACATTCCTTCATGATTTTTCCAAAACAGGGCACTATCTAAGACACAAAATTTTGATGCTTTCATATTTAAAAATCTCTTTTTGGTTCTAGACAACCCTGGAGGAGCACATAGGTTTAACAATATAAAACATATATCAACATACCATGGGGATTGCAAAAAATATTGACTGATCTGTGGAGTAGCCAGCTCCTGTTCATTGTCCAGTTGATTAATGTCTAAGGCTTGAAAATTGGTTTTGGACATCAGTTTGGCTAAACCTTGTCCCTTTATCAGCTTGGTGGGTTTTATCTCAATGTCATACTCAAGGATATTGGCAATCCATTTGCCTCTTTTGCCTTCTATGCCCTCCTGAGTTAATATGTCTTTTACAACAGCATTTAGCACATAAGCAATCACATGTGAATATAAAATGTAAATTCTGAAATCTTTGATTGCTTTAACTAGGGCATATGCTTGCTTCTCCATGATTTGGTACTTCAAGGGTGCATCTCTAAGGGCTCGGCTGAAAAATGCAATTGGCTTTTCATTTCCCTGATCATCTTTCTTCAAAAGGACAGCAGTAATGGTGTGTTAAGATGCAAATGAAAAAATGATGAAATCATTATCAAATTGAGGACTTGTGAGGACTGGGGCTTGAGTTAAGGCAGATTTTATTCCCTCAAAGGCTTGCTTGGCCTCTAAAGTCCATTTTACCTTGGAATCCTTCTTTAACATTTTATTTATCATTCTTATCAGCTCGGCCAAGTTTGGGATAAATCTCCTTAGGAAATTGATCTTTCCTAGGAATGCTTGCAATTCTTTGATGTTTCTCGGATAAGGGATTTGCAAAATGGCTTGGATTCTTTCCGGATCTATTCTAATTCCATCTTTTGAAATGATATGGCCTAGCAATTTGCCTTCTTCTAGGCCAAATAAAGACTTCTTGGGGTTCAAGGAAATGCCATATTTCCTACAGGTTAGGAACACTTGTCTCAAATGTTTTAGGTGCTCTTGATCAAATTTTGAGAAAGGAGTAAGGTCATCAAGGTAAACCACTAGGAAATCATGGATTTCCTTGGCAAATGCAATGTCCATGGCCCTTTGAAAGGTGGCACCTGCATTCTTTAGTCCAAAAGGCATTTTCACATATTTAAAGGTTCCCCACGGTGTTGTAAAGGCTGTCTTGTCTTGGTCATCCAGGTGAACAAGTATTTGATTAAAACCTGAAAAGCCATCTAGCAAAGAAATTCTTGAAGACCCCACTACTCTTTGTAGAATGTGGTCCATTTTTGGCAGTGGGTAGTGATCTTTAAGGGAGACTTGGTTCAGATTTCTTAAGTCCACACATAGTCTAATCTCCCCTGTTTTCTTCCTTGTGGGAACAAGATTGGATACCCATTCTGAAAATCTAATGGGTGCTATGATACCAGCCTCAAACATTCTTTTCACTTCTTTCTCAATAAAAGGGAGAAGCACAAGATTGATTCTCCTTAGTTTCTGTTTGAAGGGCTTTTGATTTGGCTTTAAGGGAATGGTATGTTGAATAAAGGAGGTGTCATAGGACTTAAGGTCCTCATAACTCCAGGCAAATACATCTTGAAACTCTTTAAATAAATCAACATATTTTGGTTTTTGATCGGGAGGCAAAGGCATGGACAATTTAATCATTTTGGGCTTCACTGCTATCCCAATATTACAGTCTTCCACAGCAGCGTTTAAGGGCTGCATCTTTGGCTTTTTGGGGACATCGTTTGAATCAAATATGTCTTCTAATGGAGTGAGGCCAGCAGGTAGAAAATTGTCTTTTAAATCAATCACTTCGGCCTCTGCTTCAGCTATTTCATCTAAATGCATTTGCTTAAGCTCTTGCATGTTTTTCTCATCAAAAATGGTTGGGTGCAGCATTTGATTTGCTGCTTCAGCTGTTATAGTTTGCTTATTTTGGCTCATTTGCTATTGCGGGTCATCCATGGCATCTTCATCAATGTTTGAGCTTGAGAATTCTTGTTGTAAGGTAAGAAAATTGTTGATTTGAGCATCATCCTCAAACACTTGCCAATCTTTGATATTGTTAGGGACAGCAGGCCTGTGCTTTATCTCAACAGTAAAGTGCTAATTGGGCTCAAAGGGAAACTTGCAAGTGCTAGCAAAAGTAGCTAGACTATGAGCATGCATGTTATGGCTTCTAGAAATTTTAGCAGCTTGGATTTGGTGAAGGAATTGAGTATTTCTGTGGCAGCAGACCTATAAGATCTTAGCATATTGTCATTAGTAACAAAGTTACGTTTCATCTGTTGAATGATCAAATTGGAGTCACCTAGAATGGACACTTTTGCAGCTCCTAGAGCTTTGAGCAGTTTAAGGCCTAAAAGGAGAGCCTCATACTCTGCCATGTTGTTGGTGCATTTGAAGTTTAGTCTGTAAGCATGACCCTCTTCATGGCTGTTATTTGTATTGTGAATCCATATTCCTACCCCTGCTCCTAGCTTATTAACAGAACCATCAAACTCTAAATACCATGTGATTTCTTGCTTGTGGTTAGTATTAAGAGTTTCAGTCATTTTAGCATTGGGCGGACCTAGGTTTTGTGCTTCATGTGGTTCTTCTTGTATGCTAGTTGCATTAATTGTTTTAACAGTTTCCCGAGTATGGGCAACCGACTCTTGATTGATGCATGTTTCTTGTTCTAAAGGCAAAGGCTTCTCATCAGTGGGAGGGAAACTATCATTATTGAACAATATAAAGGAATCCATATCAGAATGGATTGAGTAAATGGGAAAGTTTTGGGGTTTTTCCTCACTACTTACCACATACTTCATCAGTGTTTCTCTATACAGTCTCTTTGGTTGCCCAAAGATTGAAATAGTGGCATAGGAGAGGTCTAGTTGGAGAGATCCTTGGAGTTTTGCTCCCCAAGATCTTGATAAGAGCATGCCATACTTTGGTGGAATGTCAGCAACCACCACGTCCATTAGGATCGTTTTGTTGGGAAATTGGACTAAAGACACACAAAGGTCTTTGATTAAGCCTAAACACTTGACCTGACTAGAATCAAATGAGAATAAGTCTTTGTAGGGTCTAGTGACATCAAGGTTTAGCTTCTCCATTACAGCTTTGGGCATTATATTGTGTGAAGCACCTGAATCAAACATAGCATTGTGCAACACTTTATCATGAATGTGCAAACTAACATAAAAGGGTAGAACAGCTCCATGTCCTGATTTGCCATTGACTTCAGGACCAAAAATTAATTCAGGTTGATTATCTAAGACATTAACATCATCCCTGTTCTCTAGCATTTGCAGTGATCTTTTGATTTGTTGTCTATACACATCATGTTTGGCAAGCTCAGCGAGAGGAATAGATATCTTTAATTTACCCATTTCTGCTTCTAAATCAAAAGGTTTTTCTGACTGTGTTTTAGTATTGTGACTGGCAGATTTTCCCTTTTCAATTGTATCTTCAGTGATCTTCTCTTGGTTATCAGTGATTCTTGAGATTGTTCTGTTTTGGGAAGGCTTTGAGGAGTACTATTTACATTGTCTTTTGAGGGAAAGGATACAAAAGGCTGGTTATTAGAGGGTTGCATGTCAGATACATCCTCTATGGTCACTTCTTTTAATTTTGGGTCTGTTTTATCAGCAGGTTCTGTGATAGCGGCCTTGTCCTTTACTTTCTTAGCTTGCTTGGAATCCTTTGGCTTGATGGGATCAGACACATCAATGGTTCTTGTTCTCAATTTTTATTGTTTATGGACTTCATAGACAGTTGAATCATAGCCTTGTTTGAAGTCAAATGACTCTCCAAACTTGGTCTGAAATTGCTTTATATCATGGTCATCTTGGTCTTCTTGGGTTAGAAATACTTGTTGTTCACTCTTCAAACCCATCAAGTTTATGTGAGTGTCCTCTATCTGCTCACTAGATGTGGATGCTTCAGCATAGTTTTCATGAAAAGGAGGTCTTATATCTTGGTCAGGACTTGCCCTTCCAACGTTTGGGTTCTGATTTTTTCTAAAGTTTGGATTTCTGATAGGATTGTTTTGTTGTCCTTCCCATGAGGCTTTTCTTTCAATAGTTCCCATTCTATTTTCAAAGTTGTCCATACCTTTGATGATTGTGTCCAATTTTTGCTCAAAGGCTGAAGGTTCACCTTTAAAAGTGGTTCTTCTCTCAACTCTTGCTCCATTTCGCTTGGAAATCATATTTTCCTCCACACTAACAGCTACATTCTGGATGTCTGCTAAGGTTTGAGGGGCTCTTTCCCTTAACTGATAAGCCATGTCTGAATCAAATCCATCAGGGAATTTGTATAAAGCAAGATCAGGTGGAGGTCTTAGGTTTTGTGGAATAGCGTTGTAAACATTGTTAAACCTGGCACAATAGTCTAAGACAGCTTCTTGAGGGCCTCTTTTGATAGTTACATACTCAGATAATATGTGCAGAGGATCGTTCTTCTTCTCCCATCTGTTAAGAAATGTTTGGTAAAGGGCCTCTGGGTCAGCTATGGAATTTGCAGGAAGAGCTCTAAACCAGGGCCTTACATCTCCTGTTAAACTTTGGACAAAAATCTTCATTCTTACACTATCATCATCTATTTCATAACTCTCAAAATAGTCCTGCATTTTCTTGGTATGTTGCAAGGCTGTGCCTGAACTAGTACCCTCAAAATATGTGATTTTGGTTTGATAATCCTGAGGCATAGCCCCTGGATTTGTAGGTAACTGTAAAGGTGCATATTTATTAGCCATATTTACAGGGATAAGTGGAACAACTTGAACAGCTGGAACAGCTGTAATAACAATGGTGGTAGTGGTAGTATGCGAAGTGAATGGAGGTGTGGAAAAGGTGCTCGGAGAGGTGGAAGATGAATAAGGGGAAGTGGGGTTTGAACGAAACAAAACTTTAACAAGGGTTGGAAAACAGCTTGGATGAACTGTTTGAGGACTAGAATTAGCAAACTCTTCTTGTTTTTGTTTGCTAAGGTTTCTAGAGATTAAATTGGGATTTTCAAAAACAGCTGGTAGATTTGGGTCTGGATTTGACCTAATATTATGTGTTTTCTTCTTGGGAGCCAGCTTCTAACTTGTTTTTTGGAATTTTCTGAATTCGTCCCCAGTGCAGTCGCCAATGATGTTATCACTCAGGTTGTCCCTTGGCTCCTTAAGGGATACGGCCGAGGTAACCACAAACCAATCTTTGGGCTGCAGGTCCTAGCCTACCTGCAATCATAGAGGGCTCTCTCTTTAAAATTTAGCTTTGTTTTGGGTTGATTTTAGGCTAGTTATGGTGTACATGGGTTTTGTTTTGATTTTGGTGGGAAGGATGATGTTTTCAAGTAGAGTTGGGATGCATAGTGTGAGAAGTTCAAACCATTGGGCATGGAGTCATGGATTAGGGCTTGCTGTTGCGTTTTCTTGGTCACAAGAGGAATACAGAGCAGGATAGCTACACATAGAACAATATCAAGCTGGAATAAAGATGAACGAAGGTCAGAGATGAAAGGCAACTAAGAATCTTTCATTAGCTAACAGAGAGGAAAGGTGAATGAAAGTTTGTCTAGGAGCAGTCAAGAATTCCTAAATAACAGTCATATGTGAAAGAAACAGGGTAAACATGATCATTTAAGTATGCATATTCATAACCATTTCTGAAGAAAACATATAGAAATAACAAGAACTGAGCATAGAGTGCAGTCAAGCAAAACCTAAGCTATCCTTCTTTCTTGCTATTTAGATGGTAACACAATGGTGGCATAAACATATATAAACTGTAAATAGAGATAGGATAACACTTATTGAGCCATGTAGTAGCACAGGAATTCCACAGTCACTCTTTGGCCATTAAATAACACAACAGTCATTTCTTCATCCAAAGCATTCCAGCAGTCTTTGAATATAGAGCTCTCAAAATATACAGTGCAAGTCTCGACTCAGGATTATCAACCAACCAAGCCTTTAAACAATGAATTAGGGTGGTTTATATAGAGAGAATATCCAAAAATATCTATTACAGTAGATCTTAAGCAGATTTGAGGGAAATGGTTCTTTAATCTAATCTTGTCCTGAAATTAATGCAAGAAGATATTTGTTTGAACTGCGGTGGAGGCAGCTGCATCAAAATGAGTTAATATGGTGTCCTTGGTGGCTCGGTGCAGTGTTTCTGCAATAACTGTGCCTTGTCTTTTATCTGTACCTCTTAGGTGGTTCTGCTGCTTTTAGGTGGCTTTAATGTGCACTAATCTCGATCTAATAAGCTTTGAATGGCCTTTACTGCTTCTTTGACTTGGATGGAGGCCTTTAATGTTCACCTACTTTGATATTGCCGATCTGATACTCTTTGCCACTTCACTGATACTCTTTAATTGAATCTGGGCTTTATCTTTCCTCTGATACTCTTTTACAGTTCAATCGGGCCACTTTCTCTCCCTTGATATGCTTGAAACTGTCAAATCGCCCCTTTTCTGCCCTTTCAAGGCAAAAACAACTACTGCAAATGCTTTTCGTGGCCTCTAGAATGCTATCGGTGCTGACCGATTGAATATGAACATACCAGCATACCTTTAGTTCTCTAGTTCTGTTTATGTTGTCTTTTTTTTAGTTTCTCTGTTTCCAGCGTTGCCTCCCGCGAATTTTTGGGTTTTGCAGGTAGCCGAGCAAGGAAGCTCTCCATTTTGAGTCATTTTCCTTAGCGATCGCGCATCAAAAATTGCCTCTGTTTTTTGTTTCGGGCACTCTTTAACGCGATTTTTGCCTCTTTTGCGCCTTTTCGGTGATGACATCAGCATGACGTCAGCGGCGGGTCCCAATACGGCAGGGTGATGTGGCAGGGTGACGACGTGGCACAGGACACGGTGGCGGGGTAGGGACGAAGACAGATACGGTGGTAGTGACACGTAGCAGTGGGGGGTTGACGCAGAGGTGACGTAGCGCTGACGTGGTGCTGATGTCAGGGGGCGGAGAGACAGAAGGCGGTTTGTGGTTCTATCAGACCGCCTTCTGTACGAGGGCAGTAATTGTCAGAGCTTGCCCGATACAATTGCGTGGAGACACGTGTCCTTTGTACGGTGACGAAACCGCCAGCCTATCAGAGGCTAACCGTCGGACGTCGGGGCGGCTCCGAAATCGCCGAGAGCCATCAAATCTGGGAGGGCGGATCGGAGGGCCGACGGAGCACGAAGCTGGCGGCAGGTTAGTGTACAGGGGCCCGCCATATATTTGATTTATTTATGTGGGGGGGGGTCAAAACTTTGGGTTTGTGGGTAATGTGGGTTTTATTTGGTTTGTGCGTCGGGGGTAGAGTTTAATCAAATAATTAAACAAAACCCGAAAATTTGAGCGCGTAGGGTAAAACATCAAGGTTTATGGGTAAGAGAGGGGAAGGGGATGGTTATTAATTTAACCAAATGCTAAATTAATTCCAGTTTTGAACGCGGAAAGGCTAATGCCAAGCCCCAAATGGACTTAGCGTTTCCCCCAAACTGATGTTATAGGGCTATAGTGCCAGGGGATGGGAATATGTACATAGGGGAGCTATTTAGTGCTTTTTAGTAAGGGGAAGGGGAAATAGATAGGTATTTACATAATAATGTTAGAAGTTAATATGAAAATGACAAGAAAGCGCTAAGTTTAGAGATCTTAGGCCACTTAAAAGGGAAAAATGACTTATAGAGTGAATAAGAGTACTCCTAAGCAAAGCAAACCTTTACTTAGGCCAATGATATGACAAATGATGAAACTTAAGAGATATCAAGTAGATCTTGACCTCTTTGGGGAGGTTAGTGAATGATTTGGGGAATAAGAAGAAGGGGGAGTTAGACATGCCTCGCTTGAGCTCCTCAAAATGAAAAACTGCCTCATAATTGTGATCTGAATAGATATAATACTTGAAAACATGAAATGGATCACATAGTTTGATTCTGCAACCACAAAACTACTTACCCAGCCTACTTACCTAGCATTTTTTCTTCTTTTTGCGTGGGTGCACTTAGACTTGCAGACCCTGATTATCTTCTTTTCTTTTGACTGCCCTCCTATCTAAATGTACCCTTATCTCTTCCAAGGGCCCAGATTAAGCAGTTGGGCTCCTTCATTTCTCTACCTAGCTACTCATATGCCAAGCTTAAGCTGTTTGGACAGATATTCATTCTCTATCTTCAAAAACAAGCAATTTAAACCTAGGGAAGCCAAGATTAAGTTGTTTGGCTTTCCCTTAACTGTAAAACTCTTCAAAAATGGTATGATTCTTCAAAATGGAACTTCTTGGAAATATGGAACTTTGCAGCATGAAAAGATGACATATTTGGCATGTAAAACAATCAATCATGAAATATGAAACCTATTGCAATAGGAGGCTAACAGGTGTAAATCGGTATCTTTTTCATGTTTAGAGAGTTTGAAAAAGACACGTAAAAGAAAACTCCACATGGTCCCTTTTCATATAGTTGTGTCTCTCGAGCCCAAAAAGATAGAAAATGATACTTAAGGGAACAGCTTGACCATTTCAGTTAAGGAGTACCTTTTTCATAAATAGTGCCTCCCGGCTCGAAAAAGGGGTAAACTTATACTACGCACATGATGTTTCACATCCGTTAATGAGTTCGAAATGACAAGGGCTTGGCTATCTTTTCATTTTTAAAAGTCAGAAAAGAGCTGAAAGCAGACCCCTCGTTTTTATTTTTCTTTTAACGAGTCAAAAAGGGAAAAAATACTTGGAAATATTTTCATCTTTTATGAGTCAGAAAAGAGCTTAAAGGTGACTCGTCCTCAAGGAACGAATGGTATAAAGGGTAGAAACTGGTTCCGGCAATGATGGAACTTCTCAAAAAATGTAATGGTCAAGAGGCTGGCTAAAAAAACCACTCATAGTTGCAGTCCCTCGGGAAAGGAATTATTATCACTCCAGGAAACTCTCCTAGGTTGCAGCTCGGAGATGCCTGGTAACATATAATCTTCAATATTGTTCTTAGAACTATTGGAATGGATGATGATTTGGATCAAGTTAGATGACCATTTCAACTCTATTCCCACTCAAGGAATGCATGAACACTCTCAACAGCACAAGGCTTTAAACCACTAATGCTCAATAGTTTATAGATTTAATGGATAGATGGAGAATACTAGCGGTATCAGTAGATTGCATATATAAACATAAATGATTTTTCATGGTTTTAAAGTGATTTGAGCCTCCCGATAGTGTATTCCCGCCCTTCCAAGGGCTTTCCTCCTGTGACCATTTTGACTTTGAACGATCTTTAAGAGGATTTTGAAGACTTTTGGGGCATGTTTGGATCCTTTGGCATGATTTTTAAGAAAATTTGGAGACTTCAAGAGCATTAATTGATCCATTTGTGGGCCTTTTGCCAGCAAGGCTAACACTGGCTCCTTCTAGGGATGAAATCCTCCCTGTAAGGTTTCAAGGATCTCAGATCAATGCCTTTCCTGTAAAACAAAAATTGAATCTTCCTTCTAGTGTTCCATTGGGCATGGAGTATTTTTAGCATAAACATAAAAACTGAAAGAAAAACATATTTACAATACCAAGGCTTTAAGGCCTTAAATAAAATAGATTTTCAAGAACCGCCCATTTACTGAGCTACTAAAAGTGTCTCCTCCTTCTAGATTGTGCAAGATGAATGTATTGTTGTGCTGAACTTGAGAGATGACAAAAGGACCCATCCACAAGGAGTCAAACTTGCCATGATCACCCCCCTTTTCCTTAAATGCATCCCATTTAAGCACCCAATCACCAACTTGGAAATTGTCCACTTTTGCCTTCCTGTCAAAGGTTTCTTTGATTGCCTTCTGATAAGCCTTTGATTTCTCAACTAGCTACTCTCTTATCTGATGTAGTTCAACCAGGTTATTCATTCGTCTTACCATATCGTTCTCTTCATCTTGTTCTTCTTGCAAGAACTTAGCCAGAGGGAGAATGAGCTGGATGGGGAAAACAACATCAGCACCATAAACTAGTTTGAATGGAGAATTCCCTATGGACTTTTTGATGGTAACTCTGTGATCCCATAGTGCAAACTTCAGCTTGGAATCCCAACTCTTTTTGTTGTCCTCTAACAGCTTTTTGATTTCTTTCTCAATCAAAGTCAATAAGAGAGGGCTGATAGGTCTTAGTTTTTGCTTAAAAGGTATGGTGTTCTTTTCCAGTGGGATCTTATGCCGAATGATGTCTACATCATAGGTTTTAAGATCGTTGTACTCCTAGGAAAAAATGTCAGTGAATTACTTCATGAGGGTGCAATACTCGGAATTCTGGGCAGAGGACAAATGCATGGACAGATTTATGTTTTTTGGATGGGTTGGGCTGCCTATATTATGTTTACAGACAGCAGACTCATTCTCTGTTTTGGCCACATTATAGGGCACATCATTATGATCGAAAAGCCTCTCTAGAGGCACCAATCCTTTTGGTATGTGATTGATGGGCAGCTGGACGATGCTTCTTTAGCTAATTTCGCTTTTCAGCTTGGACTGGCTGCATTCTTCCGCGGTTTCGTTTTCCTGATCGATGCGCATTTCAGAAAATTCCCCAATGACTTGCAAAAATCTATTAATTTCCTCATCGTCCTCAAAAACTCTCCAATATTTAACATTGTTAGGCATAGATGGTCTGTATTTTACCTGAACTTCATATGTCAATTTAGGAGGCAAAGGAGGAATAAACATGCTAGCAGAGACAGCAAGGGAGTCGATTAGCTGGTTCTTCATTCTTGGAATATAAGAAATGTTGAAATTATTGAAAGATTCCTTGAGCCTCCATACCTCATCTCTATATGCCTTCAGCCTTGGATGCTTAGCTTGGAAAGTTTTATTTACCTGCTAAATAATGAGTTCTAGATCCCCAAACACTTTTAGGCCTTTGACACCCATTTTTTTAGCAGAGCTTAAGCCCAGAATCAAAGCTTCATACTCTGCAATGTTTCTGGATTTAAGACCTCTGTGGTTTATTATTTTCGAATTAGCTACCGGAGAATCCACAGTAAGAACCATTTTCTGCCAACGTTTCAAATCCCAACCAGGATCCATCATCAGAACAACTTGAATGCTGGATAGAAGAAGAGCTTATTTGAGGGATTAAATAGTAATGAGGAGAGAAAAAAAGAAGAATGTCGGCTGTCAATATTTGAAAAATAATTGTTGAAGAGATGTCGGCTGTCTCAGATTAATTAATTTTTTTCTTTTTCTTTTTCTTTTTCTTTTTTTTATGTAAATTTTTATTAATATTAATTAGTTACTTAATATTTAATATGATAGTTATTATTAATATTAATTCTATTATTAATTATTATTAATATACTTATTAATAATAAAAATAATTAGTATTATAATAATTAATAATAATTAGAATTAATGGTATTATCTTGATCATAGTTAATGTTAAAAAATATTAATCCTAGAAAATTGAATTAATATTTAATATTTATAACACATGATTGATAATAATAATAATTATTATTTATTATTAATATTAATTGTAATTAATATTATTATTATCATTAATTATTATTATTAATATAATAATTAATAATAATAATAATTGGAATTAATGATATTATATTGATCAAATTAATGTTTAAAAATATTAATTTTAGGATATTGAATTAATACTTAATATTTATTATAAAATATGTTGGTTTTTATTAATAAATTTTAAGAATAGGTTACTTATTATTTATTAATATAATAATTAATAATAATAATTAGTATTAATAATATTAAATATCATAATTATAATTGATCAAAGTAATCTTAGAATATTAATATATAATATTGATAATATTAATCCTAGAATAATGAATATAATATCTAATATTTATTATTTAATTTATATATAGCACATGAGTTTGTACAATGTAATTTTTATTTTCAATTAGAATTATGGGATAATATTAAAATTAGTTAAACTATTTAAATGTATAAATATTAATAATAACCATTATTATATTAAAATAGATATTTTAATATTAAGAATTAAAGTAATTAATATGGGTAATTAATAAATTAATTAATCAATAATGATAAAGGTCATTATCAAAATTAATAATGTAATGATTAATTTTAGTTAAACTATTTAAATGTATAAATATTAATAATTATTATTATTATATTAAATAGATATTTTAATATTAAGAATTAAAGTAATTAATATGGGAAATTAATAAATAAATTAATTAATTAATGATAAAGGTCATTATCAAAATTTATAATGTAAATGATTAATCGAGTACTAAATATTACTATTATTATATTAAATAGATATTTTAATATTAAGAATTAAAGTAATTAATATGGGTAATTAAGTAATTAATTAATGATAAAGGTCATTATCATAATTAATAATGTAAATGATTAATTGTGTATTAATTATTATTATTATTATTATTATACTAATATTAATAAAGCGAGTTAATTTCTCTGATTAGGGGAAGCTAACTTCCACTAATCTCCATACCATTGTCTCTGTTGAGATTATGAGGGTGTTTGATAATCTCAAGAGCTTCTCTGATCTTTCGCCTATGGTGTTGCTCTTCCCTAGCGATAATAGAGGCGCTTTCCAAGCAGACATGGTGCTTAGTTTTTGAGGAGTGTTCTGCAATGTTGTTTGTGACCTGAAAGGTCAATTTGAAAGATAAATGAATACATTCTTGTGTTGGGGACACAAGGACTACGCCTACCCCTGCAGCTTCTTTAGAGCAAGCCCCATCAAAAAAAATATCGCAAATCTGTGGATTTTCTTCCTTTGCGATCTAGCAAACTGGTTTCTTGAGCTGTGTGGAGGCCAACTAAGATTCTTCAATATGAAGAATGCATGCTCCAAAATCAGTGTCAACAGCGTAAATAGGATGATTAGTGGGATTCTTCTCATCGTTGATGATATAAGCCAATTGTGCCTCTCTATATAATCTCTGGCTCTCACCTCCGAAAACTGGGACAGTAGCATAAGACAGATGATTTTGTAATGATCCACCTAGTCTCTTGATCCAACTTCTGGAAAGTAACATGCAAAACTTGGGGGTACATCTGCTACCACAATATCCATTATCATGCTTTTTATGGGCAACTAAGACAAAGTGATGGCTAGGTCTTTGATTAATCCCAATCATTTCACTTTTCTAGAGTCAAAAGAGATCAGGTCGCGATAAGGCTTGGTAATGTCCAGACCTAGCTCATCCATGACAGCCTTGGGCATTAGATTATGGCTGGCTCCAGTGTCCAGAAGTCAGTTGTGAAGGACTTTATCATGAATAGTCAGAGAGACATAAAATGATGGGGAGCTCTCTTCACAATTTTCAATCATTGGGCTGAGAATAACAGCTGGCTTGTCATCTTGTAGATTCACACAGTCATTGGAGGCTTGGATGGCTTTAGGCTCAAGGGCCTCGAGGATGGATCTTTTGAAGGACTCATTCTTCAATAGTTCAATCAGAGGCATAGGTATTCTTAGCTTCTGAATTTCTGATTGAAAATTAAAAGGAGAAGGGGACTTTTCAAGACCTCTTACCTCATGAGATGGAGCGTTGAGGATGATGGGATTAACTGCTGGTTTCTTCTACTTATTAGCTTGTTGTACCGTAGGGACAACAACTCTTTGAACAAGAGTTTCCTTGGCATTATTTACCTTTGACCTCAGATTATATCTTTGTTGATCTACAGTTTGTAGAGCAGCTTCACCATCCCATTCTTGGTTAATCTGGTCATTGAATAATGACCTTTCATAGGCAGATGAGGTCAAAAAGGAAGCATTTCCTTTGTCTTCCAGATAATGGATCTCATCCTCTTCTTAAAACTGCTCTTCTTCCATGATTGCATTTTGAAAAGGAGCCCTCACCCTTTGGTCTTCATTAGCATCTTTGTTTCTTTGCGAAATCTGCAACTGCTCATTACTTCTTCTATATGGATTTGGATTTGGATTTCTAGGAGCAAAGCTATTAGGAGCTCTCCCTTTCCCTGGGTGATGCTCAGCTTTAGTTTGGAGATTTCAGAGGCTAATGACTCCATCATTTTGGTCATTTTATCTATCTTAGGATCAAAGGATGATGAAGACTCGCCCCTCTGTCTTCTTCTATCAACATTTCCCTTGAGCTTCTCTACAGCCATGATGTTTGATTCCACTTCCAAGGCTACATCCTGCATGTCAGCCAAAGTAGCACATCTCCTCTCCCTCAACAGTAGGCAGAAGTTAGAATCAAAAGCACTGGCATAGGTGAGTTTAGTAGAGGTAGTAGTGAGTTTTACTTCAGCTGGTATCTTGCTGCACATACGGTTAAACCTCTTATTAAATGAGACCTCAACTCACCATTTTCTCTTTTTAAGTTTCCAAACTCAGTGTGGTCGTAGAGGAGATCCTTCTTATCCCCCCAATGCTTTAGGAATGCATCATCTAAAGCTTCAATGTCTGCTATAGATCTTGGGGTTAGTTCTCTGAACCATTTTCTAGCCTCTCCATCTAGGCTTTGGAAAAACACTCCCATCCACACATCATATCCACTAATGTCTAGATTATCAGCATAGCTTAAAATGACTCAAGATGTTCTTTAGCAGTAACACCTTCAGTCCCAGTGAACTTAGGCCTATATTTCTAATATTCTCTAGTAGGCATGACATTCAAAGGAGTGGGCAATATTAGGGGTCAATACCTGGCAACTATGGTTCTTTCCATTTTGGCAGGTGCTTGTGGACCTGCCATAGCTATGGTGGCTAAAAGAGTACTGGCAGTCTGAATGATAGAGGGTTGAGGAGTGACTAACAGGACTAAAAGAGTATGATGGATAGGAGGTGAGGTTTCCTGTGGGCTTAAAGCAAAAGGAGGACCTAAAGAACAAGGAGCTTTATGAATCTCTGAAAGTTTTTCTTCACTGCTAGTATTAGATGCTATACTCTCAACATGTATTTGTTCTATTACAAGCTTTTCTTGATGAGATATAGGAGACTGTTTAGGTTTACCTGAACTTGATGCTCCTTTCTGCAATAACTTTCTTTCTTTGATGATATTTTCAGGGTCAGGTACTGGGTCAGCTTGTAGCTTCGGAGGATGTCTTCGAGTATGCCTCAAAAACTGAGCCAAAACTATGAAGTGGAGTCACCAAGAGGTTCAGCCTCCAGTAGAATCGTCGATAGATGATTACAACCAAAAATGTGCCCAGACTTTGTCTATCATCAAAGCTGGATCTATGTCATTTCCCAGGGAAGCTGAGCTTCAGTTTCCCTTCCCCGGCAGTGGTGCCAATTATGTTATCACTCTAGGAAACTCTCCTAGGTTGCAGCTCGGAGGTGCCTGGTAACATATAATCTTCAATATTGTTCTCAGAACTATTGGAATGGATGATGGTTTGGATCAAGTTAGATGACCATTTCAGCTCTATTCCCACTCAAGGCATGCATGAACACTCTCAACAACACAAGGCTTTAAACCACTAATGCTCAATAGTTTATAGATTTAATGGATAGAAGGAGAATACTAGTGGTATTAGCAAATTGCATATATAAACATAAATGAATGACTAGCTACAAGCAGCACAAAACCTTGCAAATCTAATTTATCAAAGCAAAGATAAGATGACAGTTATCTAGCCTTAGACACAAAGGAAACATGAACAAACTATTCAAGTTCAAGCATAGAACAGCAAAGAGAATGGATGGTGAACATATAATGGGAAAAGAAGCTTGTATTTCTAGAATGAAAATGAGAAGCTTGAAGGAACAGAGGAGGAATAATCTCCAAAAGTTGAACCCCTATTATATCATAGTTTCATCTATTTATATCCTGTTTATAATGCTCCTGAGCTCTCTAGAAGGCTCGGAGTCTTAATCTGCCTGATATGCATTGTTAACTGATTTGATGCCCCTCTATCTCTTAACCGTTTGATTCCCTGAAGACAAGCATGGCTTGGAGGTTTTTCCTCCTTCTGATAGAGGAATAACAACTTTTAGATATTTTGGCTGCTTGTTGCACTGTCTAGGAGTTCTCCTGTGCCAGAGAGGCTCCATGATGATTCTGTTATTTTATGGATGAGTTGCATTGTCTATTGATGCTTTCCGGCCTCTGTCCCTGTCTCCCAGCCTCTGTTGGGTAGTGGAAAGCATTTGCGTGCCTTTGTTTTCTCATTAAACTGTGAACTGTGACTGTTTTTGTTATGAACAGAAAGCACAACAAATTCTGAGAATTCCCACCCCTTACTATTCATTGCGGACTTCAAAAGTCCTAAAATATGATTTAATTATCCATTGGATCCGGCCTCGTCACCATCGCAAGTAGCATTCGGCCTGGCCTGTGTATTTTCCTTCATATTAGAAATATGTTGAAACATTGAAAATTCATAAAAAACTACCTTGGAGGATTTTAAATACCATATATTCCACTTCCTGGACCCTTTCGGGTCCGGGCTTCATCACAATCGGCCCTGGCCAAAAGGTTCCTTTGTATTTCATTCAGACAACAAAAACACGCAAAATATATTGAAAACAGGCCTCCCACAGACTTCAAAGATTATATATTTCACTTCCGGAAACCCATCGGGTTCAAGCTCCATTGCTATCGCAATGCCCCAAGGTTTCCATTGTATTTCGTTTAAACAACAAAAATACACAAAATGCATTGAAAATGGGTTTAGCGCAGACCTCAAATATTATGTGATTTTATCTATATAACCGTCGGGTCCGGTTATCAGGTCGCACCCGTGTATGTGTAAAGGCCCGCCCCTTGGTATTATGCCGATGCGATACAACGATGCGATCTGATCGAAATCGCTAATCGCTCAATGCCTGGACCCCTTTATATATCTTTAGATATATATCTATATATATATATATATATATATAACCAATGCCACCCGCGGATCTGATCATCGACGATTGCTAATCGGCGATGTCATGCGCCCACCTTTAGATTGTCCCCTCTGCCTAGCTGATATGTGATTTGTCATTTAGATCTAGGCCGTTAATCAACCAGATCTAACGGTTGTTGTGCGATGCCCAGTTTAAGCCTGAAATAATGATTTTTCATGGTTTTAAAGGGATTTGAGCCTCCCGATAGTGTATTCCCACCCTTCCAAGGGCTTTCCTCTTACGACCATTTTGACTTTAAACGATCTTTAAGAGGATTTTGAAGACTTTTGGGGCATGTTTGGATCCTTTGGCATGATTTTTAAGCAAATTTGGAGACTTCAAGAGTGTTAATGGATCCATTTGTGGGCCTTTTGCCAGCAAGGCTAACAGGAATAACAACCAAGTGAAATCATATGATCGGACAAAGAGATGGTGGTGATGGAATAAAACAACCAAGGCTCATCTAGCATAAATCAGCTGATTAAAATGACAATCACGAGATGTAACTTGGGTATGGGTTCATTTTTACACAAGCTTGAACCATGGAAAACTCTGCTTGGATTCGGTTTCATGTTTACACAAGCTTGAAATGAAAAACTATGCTTGAATAAGTTCGCATGCCCCCAACATAATGACTCAATCAAGGTACATGGCCCCCAAGCTTCATTTCAATCAACTAGATGGATGGAATGAAGGTTCACTTTCAAGATTTGGGAAAGACTCGATTGGGATTTGAAGAGATCTTAATCAAAGACTCAATTTGGAAAAGGAAGTTGTTTCATTTTTTAATGAGGTTGACACAGTAAAAGAGCCTGTTTCATTTTTTAACGAGGTTGACACAAGAAAAAGAACTATCCTCGTACATCTTGATTCATTTTTTAACAGGCTTGACACAAGACAAAGAACTATGCTCGCACCCCTTGTTTCATTTTTTTAAGGAGGTTGACACAAGACTAGGAACTATCCTCATGACCCTTGTTTCGTTTTTTAATGAGGTTGACACAAGAAAAAACTATCCTCAAAATCTGATCATGGACCATACGTGGACATGTCTCCCAAGAGGTCTTGACGGAAGAACCACGCTCTGGGAGGAATACATGTCAATTGGTACCATAAACAAATCAAGTTCCAATGCCCCCAGTACATAATATACCATACCATTTGTGTGATCATCAACAGATGTGGAGATTGAATGGGTAACCACATAATTGACCTGTAGAAAGGAAGGTATTGCTTGCAAACAAGAACCAATAGGGGACGATGGCTGGAAAGGAGGCACCTGGTGACCAATGAACAAAAATTGATCAATGGTCACTATTCTCCCTTCGTGTGGAAAACAAACCACACGGAAAAGTGAAGAAACAAGAGCCCCCATGACATAAACATAGTCGCGTCCAAGGAGAAGATTGAAATATAAAGGACTTTGGACTACCATCACATCTATATAAACAGTCTTTCCTCCCAAAGTAAAAGAGAATTTTGGAAGGATCCCTAAGGGCTAACTGGTTCCTCCATTGAAAACCAATAGATTCTGGGTGACAGGCACAAGCTGTGGGGAACCCAAAGCTTTCCAAGTAGTAGAAGAAATGATGCTAACAAATGCACCTTCGTCTAATATAGTGCCAAGTACTACCATATTATAGCCTTGTACTGTAATCTGGAAAGGAACATAAGATGGGAGGTGGAAAGCAGTCAAGTGACTCCAATCAAAAGAAATGGCAGAACTACTTGGTGGGGGAATCAAATGATTGCCCCCATGTTGTACAGGAATAGGATAAGGACTCTCCTGAACAACTGGGATGGGATGGTCACTCTTCAATTCATGATAATCTGAGGAGACAAGAAGAACATGAGCAGTATGATCACCCTTCTCTTCTAGAATAGAGTGAGCAACTGGTGGTGGAACCAAGTAGACACTCTTCAACCAATGGCTGGTTGGGAACAAACATAAGAGAGTCATGCTCAGGAAGAGCAAGATGGGAAAGAGATGAATCCAGTCACTCTCTTTACCAACTAGAAGAGGGTTATAAGAAAGCCTCTGATAACCAACAGGAAGTTGGGGTTGAGGAGCTGTCAGGTTTTCCAAAACTTTGAAAGCTTTACCCATAAGAGAACAAAGGTGAGGAAGATGCTCTCCCTCACATAACCTACAGGGGAATCTAATATCTCCCTTCTTCTTACCATCATTAGTTGAAGGCATAGCATTGACATGATCTCCATAGGTCAGCGAGGATGGTCGGTTTAGGTCTTGAGACCATACCTCTAAGACTCTGGAAATGCCAAGACAGTCGTGAAGGAGATGGTCACCCTTACACAGCCTGCAAGGGAATTTCACCTTCTGCAAAGGATCAGAAAGTTTTTCGATGGGGGGTGCATTTGGAGGAATAGTTACACAGTTGGCCTCTCCCTTATCTGACTTCTTCTTCTTCTTAGCCTCCTAGTTACTAGATTTCAATCTTTCACCAGGCAAAGTAGAAGAGGAAGAGGAAGAAACAGGGGAAGAAGGGAAGAGGTCAACCTTAGAATCAACTTGATGTGATTCAAATGAAGGAGATGGAAGGGTAGGATTTGGGACACTCAAGATCACCAAGGTCGAAAATAACCAAACAGGTAAACCAATGGTTAACCCAGGGAGGGACAACATTGCCATATAAGGAGCACCGGCATTTCCAAAAGAAGTAAAAGGACCGAGATTCCCATCCGAGGGGAACCATTGACTGGTAGACTCTAGGAATGTTGCCATTGGAATCGACTTTTAAAGAAACACTAAGGAATATAACTTTAACCAGGAATATTTTGAGGGTAGTAAATTTTAAGACACTGAAACAAAACTTTGCCTTTTCATATTTTAAGAGTTGAGAAAAGGACGAAAGGTGACTCTATCACTTTCGATTTGAAACAAGCTCGGACGGACAAGTGCTCAATGATATTTTCAAATTTAAAGAGTCAGTAAAGATCAAAAATTACTACTCAGGGTACTCTAGGCATGAAGGATTACCAAGTAACCGTGAACTGCAAAATACCTCTCGGCGAATTGAGAAGTACGCGCAGGCAATCTCCCTGAATGTTGTGTTCAGTGTATCTCGCTTACAAGGTGGAAGACTTGGCTTCCAATGGATAAAGGATTACAAACCTAGTGGGGTCTCCCTTTATATACATGACGGTATAGGGAGCACAATTCTGTACTAGCGCTGTCTAATGCCAAAGCGAACAACAACTGCTAGGTTTAAAGACATCGAAACACGTCTCTAGCCTAGACCACTAAATGTTATCGTTAAGTTTCAATGCTTCCTTAGGTTAATTTAATACATTTTAATGGTTGATCTTGAATTAGGTTTCAATTACAAGGCCCTACCGCTGTCAACTGACAAAAACTCCTACATGCAGCTATATGAGAGAAGAGATATTTATTTGATGAAAGCTATCACTAATTGAGAGATAGAGAGCACACAACCAATGCATCAATCAAAGAATGAAATCTTTCACTTATGCATGTCCTATATGCACTTAATCTTCCCTTAACAAAAGAAGTTTCATTTAATTTCTCATGCCTATGCTGATGCAATTCTAGATTATTAATGATGTTGTTGATGCAATACTTTCGCTTAAGTAAACCAGAATGATGCCCTTCTTTTCATAAAATGCAAAATGAATCTTTCACATAAAGCACTTTAATGAAAATTTTCACAGTTCCGAACAAACAAGCATCAATCAAATCCAAAGCATGATAAATGAAACTAAAAGCAACTTCTTCCCTGAATTGAACAAACCAAACACATAATGCTTCAATCGAGAAACCAAGCAATGTAATCTATGCTTGGAAAGAGAAAAGAGACACTCGAAATAAGAGAAAAAATGAGACTCTTTCACTCATTCAATTGAAAACAAAGCATCCTAGTCACTTCTGGGCAAAAGAAGAGAGTCTGAGGGTCAAGACACACTAGCACTAGAATGGGAGAAATTCAGATTTTTTCTTAACTCAGAGATCGGAGTGAATTTTGGGCCAAAAGTGCCGTTGATCAGCACGATTCTAATGACTTTCAGGTTAAAAATAGCGCTGATAGGCCTTATTAGCGTGACTTTTTGGCCAAAAATAGCATTGATCGAGGGATTCAAAGAAAAAATAAAAAAGAACTTCACACAGGGCCAGACTTAACACATTAGCGATTGGGATAGACCAAGAAAGCACACCAACCAAGCTAAATGAAGCTCTGTAGTCAAGGAGAAAATGATTTAAAAGGCTTACGGGGTTAAAATCATGAGAGAAAACACTGGCCAAGATTGGGCACAAGCCCTAATCTTCACTTATAGGCATCGACATGACTGCCTAACTAAGAACAAGCACCAGAGGGAGGTTGGCGTGACTGTTTCTCAGGATATCATGCTGATCGAAGCGACTGTCAGTGAATTAAGCACGTTGATCGAGGGAGCAAAGAAAAAAAAGTTGAAACAGGGACCAGATCTGCTACTATGAATTTCAAACTCAGGCCAGTAAGCAGGAGAAAAGAAAAAGAACCAAATGGAAAAAATGGAACTATAAAAGTTCCCACAAAATCATGAAATCTAAGACAAACAAAAGGTTTGGTTCCCCAGTGGAGTCACCAATTTGCGATGAAGTAAAATTATAAGTGTGGACACAAACAAATTCCTCTAGCCCGATAATGGGTCTAGCCATAACAGATACATTCTATGGAAGATTTCCTTAGGTTAGAGCCAATTAAGAGGGCCTACCTCTTAGTATGCTTATCTCGTTTGATGATGTCCTTGCTTGCTCGCTCCAGCTATCTCTCACTTCCTTCTTCAAGCACCTGAAACAAGTAAACAACAGTAAACAACAACTTTGATAATAGACAAATTGTAATTCAACCTACTTAACAAGTCAAGAAAAATTAAGCCATGATTATGTGAGATGACAAAACATGTAGGAAATCAATCGATAGTTGCATATATATTGATATCAAGAAAAGATTACAACCATTGTCTTGATGTTGCAGTTCTCCTTTGACAAGACGAGGTTCCCACACACTTCTGCTAGCATTCCAAGATGGCCTCAATCAACAATAGTTTTAAGGCTCTTCCCTTTAGGCTTCACTCCAAACCAAATCACACTTCTCCCTCACACAACTAGATAGCTACAACTATGAATAGCTTGTTTCTTACTCCAAACCAAAATAACACTAGCACACCAACATCAACACTAGCTTGTGCTTGGAAAGAAGGGAGGTTTATATAGCATGAATGGATGGGAGATGGATCCTCTTCTCATGGGAGAAGGTCTTATCTCTTGAGGTAGTTCCATATTTATAGGGGAAAGGAGCCCAAACTAACATCCTCGACCCCATCTGGCCAAACCACTTACCAGACTCCTGTTACGAAGCTTTGGCTCTTAATTTAAAAAACTTTCCATAATAGGACCAACACGACTGGAACAAAGCTCAGTCGCTCCGGTCAGCGCTAGGGATAGTGCTAATCTCTGCACATCGGCATGAGGAAGACAAGGGCCATTATCGCTGGTCTTGTAAACTGGGCAAAACAAAATTTTCAGGGGAAATGGTGCAAAAGGGAATTGATCTGCTCATGAAGAGGGACAGAATGGGAGTTTCTTCATGAAGGGAAAGCATGTAGGGTTCACTTAGAGGTCCTCCAGGATCAAGGAATGGGTAGTACAGGGACAGTGACAAAATGTTGTGTAACACCCCATGCCCAAGGGTGTGGTATCCTTAGAAAATTTGTTTGACCCACATAATTGTTTTAAGGGACCAACTAATGCAAAGACTCATAGTTCCACATTGTCTCATGAACAAGTAAATCTAGGTACCAAAGAATATCTAAAGTATGTGAATCTCGATATATGTTGTACACCTCATGAGCGATAAGATTCTATCTATCTCCTTAAGCAGCATCAATATGTGTTCACATGGATGTACGATGACTTGAAAACTTATGACACGTGAATTATCCAACATGTAATACCTACCAAAGAAGGGGGAAATCATTTTTAACATAAATTAAGGAAAGTTCATCCTATGCTTGAATCCCTCATTCAAAAAGAACTAAGAATATTGTTGGATACTCAGATCATATTCAAAGTTCATCTTTCTACATGGGTCTCTAATTTGGTTCCTGTAAAGAATAAGTCCAGAGAGATACGCCTATGTGTTGATTTCTGAAATTTGAACCAAGCTTCTAGTAAGGAAAACTATCCCACGTCGCCTATGGAGAAGATACTTCAAACAATATCTAGGTCAGAGACGTTCTTTTTACTATATGGATTTTGTCGATACAATCAAGTTCTAGTAGCAGAACTCGAAAAACACAAAACCACATTCAGGACAAAGTGGGTAACCTTTGCATTTAAGTGGATGCCTTTTGGACTCATCAATGTGGGAACTACTTTTCAGCAATCTATGGACATCATGTTCTATGATTTAATCGGACAAAGTGTATTGGTGGACTTGGATGATGTTACCATATTTTCAAAGGAAAAGATCTGATCACTTTTGTCATTTGAGGCATATTTTCGAGTGATGTCAAAAATATGGCATATATTTAAATCCAAAGAAGAGCTTTTTTGGAGTGGATGAGGGTAATCTCTTGGCCCACATAATAGCTAAGAGAGGGATTAAAGTGGACCAAAAATAGGTCAATACTATTGCCTAGATCCCCTTTCCTATGAAAAAAAAAACTATGAAATCCTTCCTGGTGAAAATTATCTTCCTCCATAAGTTCATCTCAGATTATGCACAAATAGTTAAACCATTACAAGAGATGATAAAGAAGGATGAAATTTACATGTGGGATAAAAGTGAGAAAGATGCCTTTGCCCATATTAAGAAAACAATTACTGAAGCCCCAACATTGTATAGTACACATTTTGGCAAATACTTCCTGTTATTCACTTTTTCTTCTGACACTTCTCTTGCAGTCGTTCTTACTCAAAGGGATGATCAAGGAAATGAGTAACCGATATCATTCATGAGTGCTAGCTTATAGGGATCTGACTTAAACTACCCCACCATTGATAAGCAAGCCTATGAAATATACAAGGTAGTGAAGCACTTTAGGCCTTACCTTCTGAAGAGTCATGTTATTATCTTTGTGCCTCACCCAACAGTTAGATCACTTTTTGTGCAACAAGAGTTGGGCGAGAGGAGGGTGACTTAGATGACAAGCCTTTAAGAGTATGATCTTGAATTTAATCCCATTCATACAATAAAAGGCCATGGTCTTTGTTAGTTTGTAGCAAAAATAGTTAATTCAACAGAAGAGGAACCTTTTGGATGGGAACAGGAAATCAAAATGTACAATATTGAATAAGCTACCCCCACAAATGAAACCATGTCTAGGTACAAAAATGTGCAAAAATATATAGAGCATGGTACCTTGTCCTCAAATTTATTAGCTAAATAGAAGAGGGATATTATACTTAAACATTTATCATATAAGCTTGTACATGGTGTGCTTTTTTGAAAACATCATAATGGTGTCCTGCTGAGATGTCTGAAAGCACAACATTCAGAAAGGGTACTAAAAGATCTTCATGATGGGCTAGTTGGTGGACATTACATGGGTGATACTATTGCTCACAAAGTTATGCATCCTGGTTACTATTGGTCCACATTATTTAATGATGCACACACATATGCTCATAAGTTTTCAATTTGTCAAAGATGTGTTATTCATGATAGAAATTCAACTGCCCCATTACAACTCATTGTTGTAGAATAATGTTTTCAACAATGGGGATTGGATGTTATTGGTGAAATTTTTCCACATTCATCAAAGCATCACCAATATATCTTAACTTCCACGGACTATTTTACTTGGTGGGCTGAAGCAGTTCCTTTAAAACAAGTGAACAAGCAGGAAGTCATCAACTTACTAAAATATAATATCATCACTAGGTTTAGCATTCCTACACCACTCATTTTAGATAATGAAACTTATTTTGTTTTTCTAAAACTTTATGATTTTGCATTAGAAAATGGTATTATTTTAAAGCACTCATATAACTATTACCCTTAGGAAATGGTTTAGCTAAGTTTACCAATAAGAATTTAATTTGCATTATCAAGAAAATTGTTTACTCTAAGCAAAGGAATTGACATAATTATTTGGTGAATTCTTTATGGGTTGACCATGTCACACCAAAACCATCTATAAATAATTCCCCTTACTTTCTCATATATGGAAATGAAGTTATCCTTTGTTTGAACATATACCTCATGGCCCTTCAAATTTCCCAAAAATATCGAAGTAAACCATGTCTTGTGGTTCAGAGTAGGATGAATACCTTGTTGACATTAGAAGAAGAAAGGCATAAAACAAAAGAAAAGTTTTTCATCCATTAGAGTTGTATCAAGCATTGGTTTGACAAGAAGTCTATGGGGAACAAAGAGTTCAAGGTTGGAGACCTATTATTGAAGTGGGATAAATCCCATGAAGTGAAAGGAAAACACACTAAATTCCAATCTATTTGGATCAGAAGATGGATTTGTTTCCTATCAATGGCCAATATCTCAAACAATATTTTCAATAGCAGCCTAGGCTTGTGTCCCCACCCTATGTACAAATTCCTTTCCTTGTATTTAGTTTGTTTTTTCATCATGTCATTTTGTGTCTCTTTTGTTGTCTTTTGTTTTGTTGCTTTGTGAATAAAACATTGTGTGAAAGTGTTTTGTCTGGTTCCAATAGATGTGGAAAAAGTTTAAAAGGGCTTTGTGACATGCAAAAACACTTGGTTAATATTTATTCCTTATTCTTTGTCTTGGTTTTATATCTTTATGGTCAATCATGTCTCAATGGAAAATATGATCCATTCAAATGGAAATCTTCGGACAAAATCATGACACCCTCATTTTTTCTAGGGCCTTCTTTCCTTGACTTAATGTTGTAATTAAATGGTGTTTTTCATGCTAATCCAATCAAGTAGAGAAAGGAAAGGGGAAAACTAATAAAGAGAATAATAATTTCAGAGGTATACAACAACCTTTGAAGGAACAACCTCCCCTGTTATAGCACCATTTACCACTCTTGGTAGATCCGATGCTCTGATTATGGCCTAGGGCAACCCTTCCTTCCATACTTTGTCCAAAATCTAAAAAACAATGTTTTATTCCCTATACGCTACTTTTCCCTATGATAAAAGCATGTACACGCTGGTCAGCGTATACCCAACCCATGTACATATGTTAAAACACTTAAAAAAAATAAATTCCTTAATTTTGGGCAGAGTTCACGGGTTTTACCTATTACTCACCTCCTATTGCTCGTGGCCCAACTGTTTCCCAACTGAAAAAACTACTTTGGAGAAGTATAAATGAATCTCCATGGGAAGGCCTTAAGGGAGAAGATATGAGATATTGATACGATAGTGAGATTATCCCTGATCAAGTCTGACAAAATCCCTATGCCTCCTACACTCCCAAAAGCTTCAGGAAACCCTTGTTTCCTTGTTGGAGATATCCTTCGTCCTTCTTGAAGATATCCTTGTATTGGTGATGGAGGAAGATTGTTGAGGCCAAGAAAGGACGGATCTAGAGGATAGTTCCACCTGGAGCCAGAGAAGGAATCATGTCATATTTCTCCACTTTATGTGTATCTAACTTCAATAAAGAAATGTTGTTATGTTTCTGATACTAAATGTGTTTATGCATCTATTTATATTGTAATTCATTTATGAATCTGACATTGATGCGTAATTGTTCATTCATTTATATGATTTAAAGTTAATATCATGAACATGCTTTATGTTTCTACTGTTGTATATGTTTCATTTGAATAATTTTCAGGTTTTGAAGATATCAAGAGAAGCTAAGGGTTTGCACCCTGTGGGATCTACTCAAACGTAGGACTCCTAGGTAAGGACACCCTTACACAGTTTAGTAGAATAAACATTTAGGTTGATTTCTTGAGCATTTCTTGTTTTGGTTTTCCCTCTGCTCTATTGGGGTTCTCAACCCAAGACCCTAGGGTGGTCTCACCCGCAATATAATAAATTATTCCCAATGACTAGATTTTGATTTGGTCAATAATATTTTATTATTTTCTAATTCCTAATTTAGCTCAAGACTTTGTTATAATAGAAACTTTTTCCATTCATTCTTCACCTTGATCATTCTCATTTTCACCACTATCGTCTTATCACATTTGAGCTCCCACTTGAGTTCAAACTATTTTTGTTTTTTATTTTCCCATTGCAAAGAGTGAGAGAGAAACAAATCATTGAAGCACAAAGGCATCAAAAGGACCCATCCCAAGGATGGGGATCTATAGACCCATGTTGTAAATATTCCTCAGCAGCTGTTCTAATAAAATTATTATTCATTTGAAGTCCTCCATTAGGATATTGCACTTTCATCTACTATTGTTATATATTTTGGTCTTGCATCATATATTTTCTTGCAGGGTTTTCTCGCATTTTATTGCAGATATGAAGCATAAAAGAAACCATTTTATGTTGTTAAGGTTACTATTCACCAGTGACTTAAATGAAGCATTTTTGGTACACATACTAACAATTTTCACTAACAAAGGTGACTCCACTAGGCCTTTAGCTACATAGTCATCAATAAATGGAAAATCCATTGGTGTATTAATTCAGAACCTTGGTGAATGTTGTTTCAGCTATGTTCAATGTTTTTCCAACTATTTTTAGCCCTCTCAATTTCTATTTTTAGATATCCTTTGTTTTTTGGAAAAAAATTGTTTTTGTTGGTGTTCCACATCTTTCCATAGGTCATAGGTACCAGCCAAACGGAGGACAACACATTTTGGGTCAGACCTGACGAGCAAGAGAAGCAGGAGCATAGCACACTTTTTGGCCCGATGAATGCACCAAAAATGCACTTTTCTGCCCAAAAATTGCGAAAACGCATTTTTCAGATTGCTTTTCAGACCCATGATTTTTTTATTTTTATTTTTCTAGTTTTTCACAATTTTTCCAAGACTATTGCATGTGTGCCAGGTCAAGTTCCTGTTATTCCCTAGCAACCTCTAGGGCTAGATCCACTTGGTAGTTTCTCATTGAGGAAGGAAAAAACCCCCTAGGGTTTAGAGTACACCTCCACCATTTAGGAAGAGAATTGTTGAGCTAAGAAGTCTAATGTGCAACATTTTTAGCCTCATTTTTTAGGGTTTTTTTCCATTGTTTTACAACCCTTTTGGATAGGTTTCTTCAAAATTTTATGGCCTTTAGAGTTTGGTGTGGGCCTTTCCCCCTTAGGATCCCCTCATGTATCCTGGTTTTTGGAGCTTCTTACTTGAACTTTTCTAACATTTTCACCTTTGATTTTTGCTAGTTCTCTGCACCATTTTCAATAGATTGTTTTCTCTAGCTCCTAATCCCTTAGAAATTATATATTTTAGCATTTGTGTGTGTCCTTGAGTTTTTTGTTTTCTCTATTTTCTCTTGTTTCCTGATTTCCTTCTTAGGTGGGGGGTTGTGTGCTTCAATTTACTGTTCATTTTCAACATTATTTATAGTTTTCAACAGCACATGGCATCATCAAAACATGCTTAATTAACTCATCCACTTGACACACTATTTCACACACACACACCCTAAGCGATTGTGAGTTTGGTTAACACCGCAAATCCAAGGCTTGAAACACTACACCTTAATAATTCAACTCACATAGAGTAATCCCACTTGGGCTCCAAGGTCAAAACAATCTTTGTAGTTAGGTTTAAGATCAGTGAGATAGGCTTCCAATAACACCCATTGATCAAAAACCTAGTTTAGAGGGGGTTAGGCTAGATCATGGTGTGAGAGGTTCTCCTCGGGGCTACACAACCCATGGTAGGGAATTATGTGTCATGGTTGATCACCAAAAATCTCAAGACTCGACCACCCTCATGGGAAGAAGGTAACCTTAGTGGTCAATCTTAGGAAAACACTCTATAGGAATGGATGTGGGAAAGTAGTTGGTCATTTACCCCACTGTTCTCTAGACAACCCTACTTGTGGGGATCGAATTTTGTTAAGTAAGAAGTATCTTGGAAGGCCACCCGAAATAGTATATCTAGAACTTGTTTGAAGATTTAGATTACCTTTAAGCTAGAGGTTATTTTTTCTTTGAGAGGATGAGTTTTTTTGAATTAGAGTAGCATATCATTATAGTTAGTTTACACTTGGCACCACTGCACAAGGTGTTTACTTGTTTGTTGCTATTTTCTCCTATCATCACCCTTTAGCCTCTTAAGTCATCTTTTGTCTTGAAACCATTGCACCCCTGTAGGTGTTTTTCACACAGACTTCATGGCCTTCACCCCCAGTTTCCTTTAGGAAATCTTACTCCCTATTGTCGAGTTTGAACCCATGCTCCTATTCCCCCATTGAGAACCCATACTGACTCCAGTTCTTCTAATTCATCTAGTCCTTACTTTGATTCCACATATTCCTAACCCTGTACTGCCACCATGTTAGGCACCAATATGGGCAGTGGAAACCCATATGGTAACCAAGGTAACCCCAGAGGCATAACCTTTCCTAGTATGGCCACTAACCCTCTCTTGATTCCTTATATGGCTGGTTTGAGCCTCCCTGATTTCAGCCAGCTCATCAATGACCCTCTTCTCCATAACCCAAATTGGCCTCCTATGCCTACCAATATTCCTTCTGACATCCCCAAGTTCGAAGGTAATCCTGGAGAAGACCCCACAAATCATGTTCTCTCTTTTCACATGTGGTGTTCATTAAATTCCATTACTGAAGACTCCATTCGTCTTCGTCTTTTCCAACGCACCCTAACTGAAGTTGCTTCCAAATGGTATGTGGACCAACCGCATGTCTCCCATTCCACCTTTATGATTCTCGCCAAATATTTTCTTTCTCATTTCCAACTACCTCTTTGATATGACAATAGTCCTAAAATCTTGACCTCTTTTCGTCAAATTTATGCCACCCACCTTTCTGACCATGTTCAAGAATGGCGCAGAAGGAGGAGCATGTGTAGATCCACTGAATTTGAAGACCATGTATATATGGATTAGTTTCTAATAACACTTTTGTCCCCCATAGGTAAATATGTCGCCTCTCGCTTCCCTCAGATTGAGGAAGCATCTCTCTATATAGCCTTAAAATATGATCTAATATATGCCCAGTCAGGTTATGTTTATATTGTCCTCCCCAATCTGCTTCAGCTTGGTGTAGCTAATACACCAAGGGCTCCCAGATGTGAGTGTACGTCAAGATTAATATGCTGGTGGAAAAATGGGACGGCAAGTGGCCTGGCCACATGGCCCTCCATAATCCTGCACACCAAACCATAAAACGACTTAACAGCGACCGTAAATGGCAATTAAGCTGGCACTGTAATCAATCTGACTGCATCTACCCGCCTCAACTCAGCTTAATGGCAACCTCTGGTAATTTTAAATCCACCGCACTTGTCTTTAATCCCTCGCTTCTGAAATGCCATTGCCCACTGGGCGCAACGGAACCAAGCTCACGCACTGCTACAGGCAGGGGTTGCAGCATTCTATGTTGCATTGAAATTGGCCCAATAAATCATTTTACACAGAGCTTGGTCTGCAATTTTATTCTCCACCCCGTGTCTACTACTATTCCTTCCTCTGAGCTGACCCCTAAACTTGCAGTGCCCTCTCATCACTCTGAGTCGTCTCCCAGCAGACATTCTCCTCCCCTCGACGTCAAAATGCCTAGGATTTGCCACAGAATGCGAAGCAGAAGAGGGAGCAGCAGAGGTAGATTGCCTCACTCTCCACCATCACCTGCCTCAGACACCTCCTCCCCCTCGGCTCAATTGACCACAAGCCGATATCCAAATACTCGCAGCGATAGAGGCTGCTCACAATCTCTCCACCTCCAACTGATGCATTCCGACTCTCCACCCACTGAAATCCCCTCCAGTCCACAGCAGCCCCTCTGCTTAGCCCAGTTCACCTACCGTTGCTCCCTAAACCAACCCATCATAACTGCCACCATCTCCATTACCTTCCATGAGGAGCCAACTACCAGAGGTGGACGCCCTACCAGAGAGGAGCCAACTGGGGTTGAGGGAAGATGACATTATGCAAGGGTGAAGCAGGACACTCCTCCGAACAAGAAAACTGTGGAGGAGAAGGACCGTGACCATCAGGCGGAAGATGACATGGGAGCAACGCAGCAGGAAGAAGATGACATGGATGCTTACAGGTGTTCCATCGTTGAGGAACACCCGTCACCGTAGCATGACACTTGACTTGCCAGCATGACACTTGACCGGCCACACAACATGCCACGTGTCTTCGAGTCACAAGTTCCGGGAATTATGTTATCTGGTTTTTTTCGGGGCTTTTTTGGAAAACTTGTTGTCATTTGGTTTCTTTGATGTTTTTTTTGAAAAACTCGTTAGATATTGTGCTTAATTGTTGGTTTCCCCTGCGTGGGTAGTAAGATAATATTTGCAATTTCATTTTTGAACTACACTGGTTTCCCGTTATGGGCAATCACAATCATGTTTTGCTGTTATCTACCTTAAACTATGGCACGGACATGCAAAGGCCAAACCCTTAGTGTACCAATATGTTTCAGTAATAGAATTTAACATAATTTAGAAAAAAAAAATACACCAAGGGCATCTCATGCCATTGATGGTATCATTGGATCTCTTTCCCACTCTCAACCATCACCATATTGTCAACCTCCTATGAGTTATGGTCAACCCATGGGGGGGACCAGTTCTGCTTACAAATATCTCCCTCCTCATCCTTCGTGTGTCAACTCTTACTAAGGTACAAGCACATCATATGCATATCCCCATCTGCATCAATCGATCCTAGGGCCTGTTCTTGCTCAACCTGGCTATCAAAATGTTGTCACGAATCCTTACTATCCTTATGCACCACCCAACACTCTAGCCCTATCAGCACCAATGTCTCAGCCTCCTAAGCCTCCACCTCCTCTGCCCCAACAACAATCACCTCCACAGATTCAAGTGTATGCTCAACAGAGTACTAAAAATACCCCTATCCCCAATAGAAGGAACAAGGGGAAAGGTAACTAGAACCAACAACCTCAAGGTAACTAGGGAAACCAAGTTCAACAACCTAATTCCCCTAAGAGTGACCAGCCTAATCTTGCAACCCAGCAATAAGGCGAAAAACCCAAGAAAAATAAGGCTCTTAGAACCAATAAAAAATTTCCTATTGTGGAGTTTTTTGCCAGTATACTCATGAATGTCCCCTTTTACCTCAAATTCACTAGGCATGGGAAGCTCAAGTAGTTTCTTCTAGAGGACCTTATCCCAAGGCTCCACCTTCTCCCCCTCCTGCTTCATCCCAACTTGTTGTGCTCACAAATCCTTTTCCACATCAAGGATATGTGGTTTCCCAACCCACACAAAGTAATGTGACCCCCAAACCTTCACAATCTGGCCAAAAAAATTACAAGATTCTCATGATGAATTCAAAGTAAGTTAGCCTTGAACAATTCAACCTCCAGACTCAGTTGTGCCAATATGAAAAACCTCTGACAAAGTCAGTGACTGATTCCTAGCCCAAAGTTTCCACCGAGCCTCTGTTGTCACCAAATGGTCCTTACAAATTCCTCCACCTAAAGTCAAGGTCCCCCTCCCCCCCAAGATCCCCAAAGGACCATTACGTCAAAATGTTGCTTCATCTAAAGCTACCCATACCTATAGCATAGTAGATGATTTGGCATAATCTCCTACCACCGTATCAATGTTCAAAGTCATCCATACATGCCCATCCCAATAGAAAAATCTACTATCGGGTGTTGTGGATCCCTCTGACGATCGTATGATTGTCTTTGATGTTGATAAAAATCAGTTTGACTAACTGTTAGCACCATTGGAAAGCTCTCACCGAGTTTTATAATGGTTCTCTCTTTGTTTTAGGTCATTTGAAACTTCACCAAGAAGCCATTTTTCCAAGAGGTCTCACTTTGCCGCCTATTAAAAGTGAATTTTGTCATATGAGGCACCTGTAATCTGGTACCACTTTACCTTTGCACTTGTCGACTCACGTGTCAATTTTTGTCATGAGTAGCCATTATTTACTCATGTTTTTATGTTCCTTCTAACTTGCCTCCTCCCACATTTACCCACTTTCATCGGCTTTCTCAAGGTAAACATGAGCTAAGGGTCACTATGATAAGAATCAACCTCTTATGTGACCTTAAGGAAATGGATTTGGAAACTTAAGACCTTACTAACTTCTAAGGTGTTACAGGACCTCCAGGAGCTACCAAACCCCTCCAGGTGTCCAACCCTTGAGCAAATTCTCTTTCTCTCTGACCTAGAGCCTTAATCGCTCCCTTACAAAGGCCACCAGTCACTCCCATAAGCTTTCGTCCTAGCGACTATGGAATTTTTCAGTTAGTTCTATACCAACGACCCTAAATTTTGAGACACTTTTTTAGGGCTAAGGCTTAGGCCCCTACCCAGAACTCACTGAAACTTCCAGAAATGATGAATCACATAGAAATAAGGATTCCAAACCAAAACTTGACCTGACCTCTTCCAACCAGGATTGACATTTCATCAAACACATGATCGACGTGCAACCTATAGGTCATGAATGCGTATCTGAACATAAGGATCTTAAAATGTATCTGAGGTTTAACAAGAAGGATTTATGCCTTCTCACAATATCCATCATAACAATTAGGTCATGCATTCATTAACCAGACATTCATTAATGGAAATGTGATCAGAGCCATACTTAGATCTATTGAATAACCAATCTTATAACCAGCATATAACCAAATAGATAAAAATGATTGAACAACCATTAAAGCCACATAATAACAAGTACATTTACTTATTAAATACAAGAGAAACTTAGCTCTTATTAACCATATGCAAAAGCTAACCAATTCAGGTACTTTGACATACCACACAACCATAGATTACGCTGAATTAAATATTTCTTTCAGCCAATCACCCCCATGCCATATTCCAAGCATGAATGCAGGATCTTCATGGGATAAACCAATACATAAACAACTAAGGGAATCCAGAGGTTAAACCACCTTCGCGCTCACCATATCATGATCTCACCTAAATTTCCTCTGAGATCAAAAAACCAAACTGAGCTTGGATGCCTCTAAATTCCTTTACCACCCCTTAAGGAATTTTTCTGTCTCCACCCACTTGTTGAATGATTCCCGAGAAAACCATCTCCACTGCCAACCCTTGGGATTTTCCTGAGACCACATCACCTAGATTCAAAACCTTTCAGCAATCCAGAGCTCAACCAAGAAAGAATCCCATCACACCATGGCTATCTGGAAATGGCAAGGCGAGGATAAAAACTGCTATCAAAATCCAGAAATATCCATGCCACCGAAAATAATAAAACCAAATGGACACATGCACATACCATGCATGCCAAAACCAACTAGGAAATACTACATGCAACCTATTACCTACAAGTATTCATGTTGAAGCTACTTGATCCAACCTTTCCTTGCTTGATCCTTTCTTTTATTTTCTTTCCTTGTCCTTCCTTTGATTTCTTGATTTCCTTCTCCTCTTGGTGCTCTTCTCCTCTCTAAGACTAATTCCAAAACTGAACTGACAAAAGGCTAAACCAACAAAAAGCTAGACTGAAAAAAATTGTGAATTGATCCTCATAAGCCTTTTTATTATTTGTTGGGATGGGGTCCCCTTGGTTAGTTTGGGATTAATATAACCCAAGTTTTGGTACAGTTTCGTAAATAATGTAAAGTCTATGTGATTTGAGGATGAAGAGTGTGTAGATGAATAGGAGTCAAAGGTACTTAGCCCCTTGTTTTATGTAAAGTTTTGAGTCGGTCTTGAGATTCACCCATGGTCCGTGGACCATGGCATTGTATGAAATTTCTAAAATAGTGAGTCTTAGTGAAGGAAAGAGGATACTAAGATAGAAGAAGAAGATGAAGGAAAGATAGAGATTTGGGTCTAGGACAGGAGCTTGGGCAGGAAGGCTATGCTTCCTGTGCTTAGATAGGGAAAGGAAGGCTCTGTAGTTGAGTGCACAGATGCCTAGGTAGAGTCCGCAGCTGAGTGCGCGGACCCCTACAGTTATGTGCACATGGCAGTTTTGAGTTTGTAATCCTGAATTGAAGATCAATAAAGACAACTTTCCGAAGAATTCTTATGTGGTTCTGTTTATCTCTGTTAATGTTATATGTTGTCGATGAATGATGTGTTTTATGGAATATTGATTGAATTTTACACAATTCTCTTGAATAAGTGCTAATGATGTATGCAATGCATGTGTAAGTACTTTCGCAAAGACTCTAATGAATTCTCTTATGTTTACTAATAACTTAAGTAAATCTATGTGAACACTAATTTAGAACTGCTTTGTGATGCGCGTAAGTAATAAAATTAACTGTTAAAGCTTGGCAAGGAAAAATTGTAGACCTTTGCGAAGGTTTGAAGGTTGTTTTAACAGAGTGGAATAGTGAGCCCTAAGAGTTTATCGATCTACGTGAAAGAAGATCTGAGGCACTAAAAGACATCACACTAGTCTCTGGATGCAGAAACTTGGTTCTTGCATCCCCCCATACTGCTTCGGGTGAGACTGTAGCCAGTGCTATGCAGGTTGTTTCCGAAAGGGCGAGAAGTGTTTCATTTTGTTGGTTGGCGCAGCTAACTCCAAACCTGGGTCAGGACCCCCTAAGCCAACAAATTGTTCTGTTGCCAGGACCGGGATTTGCTTGAAAGAGATGTGTGATGTCGCATAATTGGAATCTGACCAAGAAAGAAATTGAAAAGTGGTTGGATCGAAATATTCACGAGTTCGCGGTGCAAGAAAACAAGAATATGTGCCTATTGAATGAAGAGTGGTTGAACAGGTATCTGTATATGGAGATACATGAGATATTCTTCCAAACTTTTCCCATTGAGCTATATGAGTGGTTAGATAAATTGACATACAGTCAAGGAAGGTGGAAGCTCGATAATCCTATAGTGGGGAGTCCAGAATTAGTGCGACAATTAGAAGCTTCTGAAAATAAGATCACATGGGCTGTCGATCATTGGCTCGATCGAATTCTAGGAGGATTTGTTACATAATTTGCAGTTGATACCTCAATTAGCTACAACGAAGCAGAGTGGATATTTTTCAAAAGAACGCAAGGTAAGTATTTAAGATCATTGAATACTTGGATTAAAATGTTGTTATGTGAAAAACGGGTGATGCCATTACCTTGATGTTCGAAGCTACACGAAGCGGATGGTTCTTTAGAAATCGAGAAGGATCAGGTCCGGAGAATAGTCCATTGATTGGACCTCCTCCAAGTGATGATGAAGGGGTGGGGCAGACCAAACTGTGAAGTTCTATTCATCTAATCACTCAGGGGATTCCTTGAATAAATAATCCTTCCACCCCACCTCCACCGCATACATCTTCACCCACACCTCCACCTCCACCACCACCATTCAACATGGTGAACGTGATGAAAATATTGATCTTCAAAGGCATAGGGAGTGAAGATGCAGAGTAGTTCTGGTTTTTTGTGAATACTGTATGGACAATGCAACAAGCTACTGATGATAATATAAATAAGGCATAGTTGTTACCGCTTTACAGGATCATGAGCTAACCTGGTATATTAAGTATTGTTCTGATAATCCTCTTGCAACCCTAGTAGATACTAAGGCAGATTTAAACAAAGAGTTTAGTAAGCCTAAGTCTAACTCACAGTCAGTAATTGGATTTAAATAAATCATGATGAGGGTCGATGAGATGCCTTGGGAATTTGATCAGAGGTTGAAGTGTCAAATTAGAGAGGCTAACATGCAGATCATAGATAGCCAACATCACGAATGGTTTATTGTGTCGCTTTTGCCCCACTTAAGAATTGCTCTGTCACAACAGAAGATAGAAACATAGGCAGAAGCCTTGGAGATCGTGATGAGGCTGCATGCATCACCTATCCAGGACACGAACCTAGGAGTATAGCAGATCCACTCACAATTAGCAAGCTTACACCTGGAGTTACAGAGTTTGAAGAAAGAGAAGGAGACTAAACCAGAAGTGCACATGGAAGTCTGGTGTTTGAAGTGCAAGGGCCACGATCAATGCTAATGTTGAAGATATGAGCTGATGATGGAAAGGACACCTACATACTAGATGCAAGAAGAAACTCGGCCTCCAGATCAAGGCATTAGAGGAATGTGCTAAGCATATCAGGGTCAAGGACAGGGCCACGGAGGAGGAGGATCTGGAAGAGGTCGCGGTCAGATTATTTGCTACAACTGCAGACAGCCAAGGCACTAAATGCGAGAGTTCCATAATCATACACACCCATCATGTCAATATTATAGACAATTTGACTATACTATAGAAGAATGCCTGGTGCTGATAACTAAAATGTAAGAGAAGAAAACATAGCCTCAACAACTTACACAGAATCTACAGATGATGAGGGTTGAGCCTTGCCAAGAAGATCAAAGTGTTAACATTGTGCTAAGAAGTGGAATGAAAACTGGCACTGATAAGGGTAAAAAGCCTGAAGAAGAAGGATGGGTCCGCAAAGCACCAGAGAAAGAAGTCGGCTTTGATTTGGAGTGTGCTAAGGAAACATTTATGGAATCCAAGAAGAGCTTCACTGAGGCCTCCACCTCAAAAAGCCAAGACAAGATGCAAGAAATCGGCGCACCTGCAGAAGTTGATCCCTCTGTACTCACTACATTTTTGGAGACTTGCATGAAACTATTGAGCAATAACAAGGCTATGGAGGGCCTGCAGGAACTAATAAATAAATGCACTAGAAAAGAGAAAGCCCCTGACAAACATTGTGTAGTCAGAAAGATTGGCAAACATAAGGCACGAATAGGGCACGAGATGAGGCTCACTGCGTAAATAGGTGATTATGAGATGGGCCATGTCATTTTGGATTTGGGGTACGATGCGAACATATTACCAAAACAAACATGGGAAAGGATGGGGAGACCTGCACTGTAGTGGTCTCCGATTTAGCTCAGAATGATGAACCAGTAGGAAATCATCCCCATGGGACGGTTATATGGAGTAACAGTTGATATTGAAGGTGCGATTGCGACAGCAAACTTTGAAGTTATAGAGATTTTTTATGACAGTAATCTCAACCTCCAACTCTTGGGAATTGACTAGGCTATTGACATGAATGGGATAATTAATTTGAAGAAGTGGACAATGTCATTTTAAAAGAAGTCACTTTGGGTTATAGTACTGTTGGACCCTGCAGAAGGGGCGCGATATACTGAACCAATCGTCGATTATGAAGAAAGTGATGATGAACTGGACCAAATTTACAAGATAACAACACGGGATTAGGACTAGATCAATCCGATGGTAGATGGGAGGATTGCATGGGAGTGGGAGAGTTCCTGCACCTCTGATCCAAACAAAGAATTAGAGAATTGGCATAATCGCTTACATGAAATTTCTACATTGCGGTGCAATATGATGATGAAATCACTGTGCTGCGTTTATTTGAAGGTAAGAAAATTACACTATTATGATGGTTTAACTAATCTAGATATGTTTTTGGATGAATTTGAGCGTGAAGTCCCTGAGGATCACCACTTCCAAGCATTATAGTTGGTACTGTGTGCTACGCCTGCACGATGGTGGGTACGCATAAGGATAGTTATGTTGGATGGCGATATTACCGAAGAATGATGAGGTTATAGTTTGGGCATGCTAGCACCAGAATGACTAAGAAATATAATGGACGGGACGATCTGCACAATCACCTAGTGAAATGGACTAAAGCATGGGGAACAGAACTGCAGCCAGAGTTGGTACACATATTTTGCCATACTTTGGATACAATTCCCATGAACTAGTATATGGAAACAAAGCTTCGCCATGGCACCACAAAATGGGACATATTGAAGGAAGCATTCTTATTAACCTTCAACTTTGAAGATGGCTTCGCAAGCATCGATGAAGTGCTACAAGCTTCAGAATGTTGACAGAACCTATGGAATGGACCCAACCAGATTGGAGCACCCAGCTGCGCCATGCATTGGAATGGTATAATGTAACCGCTAAAGAGGAGGATGAAGACCCATGAAACATTAATATTCCATAGGCAAAAGGGCATTGTGAAGTCGAAGGCCCACAAATAGAAAACCTGGACATGTTCGCGCCTTTGAAGACAAAGCAAGTAAACATTGGCACTAATGAAGAGCTGAAGTTCGCGAAAATTGGCGATTATTGGAACGACACTACAATGGATAAAGTTGTTGAGCTACTCCTCAAATATCAGGATCTCTTCCCCACTAAGTTTTTGAATTTGAAGGGCATAGTTGGCGATTTGAGCGTTATGAAGATCACTCTGAAGCCGTACGCGAAGCCTATTAAATAGAGGTCGTATCGCCTTAATCCTAAATATAAGGAAAAAGTTCGCCAAGAGCTGGATAAGATGTTGGAGGCAGCCATCATAGAACCTATTGAAGAATCTAATTGGGTACGCCCGATGGTGGTTCAAGAGAAAAAACAAAAGGGTGAAATAAGGATTTACGTAGATCTGCGGAAGCTTAATGATGTGTGTGTTCACGACACATTCCCAACCCCACTTATAGATGAAGTGTTAGACAATGTTGGAGGGCAGGATGCCTATTCCTTTACTGATGGGTTTTTTGGGTATCATCAGATCAAGATCATGCCAGAGGATAGGAGAAAAATGACCTTCGCGACAGAATGGGGTTGTTTTCAATGCATTGTGACGCCGTTTGGTCTTAAGAATGTGTCTGCGATATTTTCCTGCGTAGTCATAGCAATGTTCAAGGAGTTCATTCATAAGTTCCTGGAAGTATACTTTTATGATTGGATGATGTTTGGATTAGTGAAGTGCCATGTCACAATTCTGTGCCTAATGTTGGGTATGTGTTGTAGATACGAGATCGCGCTGAATTTGAGAAAATGCATATTCTGTGTTTCTTTTGGGATCTTGTTGGGTCATGTGGTGTGAAAACAAGGATTGATGGTGGACCCTACAAAGATTGTGGTAATTGTGAATTTTGAGGCCCCTAGGAATTTCAAGCAATTGCGCGTGATGCTGGAACATACAGGATACTATAGAAATTTTATCAAAGCTTATGCTCAAATTATTGTGTGTATGGAGAAACTGCTAAAGAAGGATGCAACATTCTGTTGGGACAAAGAATGTCAGTGCAACTTAGATGTGTTGAAAGAAAAAATGGTCACGGCGTCGATCTTGGTATTCCCTGATTGGAAAAATGAGTTTCATGTACATGTGGATGCCTCTTGCATTGCATTGGGTGCAATGCTAACATAGGCTAGAGAAGGAGAAATGGACCATCCTATAGCCTTCGCAAGTAGGAAGTTATCAAAGGCTAAGAAAATTATTCAACAACTGAACATGAAGGGTTGGCCATGTTGTATGCACTGCAAAAATTCAGGCATTATCTATTAGGAGGGCATTTCAAGATGTACACATATCATTCTGCCTTGAAATACTTGGTCAACAAGCCTGTGTTGGGGGAGAAGATTTGTAGATGATTGCTACTATTTCAGGAATATGACTTTGAAGTCATTATGAATCCAAGGAGGTTAAATACCCATTTGTCACGGATCAAAACAGGAGAGGAGCCTAATAATCTGGAGGAAGGGTTGCCAGACGCACAGCTCTTTACGATGCATGTAGCAGATGACTATTTTGCAGACATTATTCAATTCTTGACCATGGGGATGGTGTCAAAAGTATATACAAGTCAACATAACAAGGAATCAGTATTGCGCACGGTTGATTTTTCAGTTATTGTGGGACATTTATATAAAAGGGGTACATATGATATATTGTGAAGATATGTGCCAGACTTTGAGTGAGATATCATTCTTGTTGAAACTCATGGGGGAGCTGTGGGAGGCCATTACGCAAGTAAGGAAACTGTGCAGAAGATTTTGCGTGCAGGTTTATGGTGGCCAACATTGTACAAGGATTCCAAGGCGTATTGTAAGGTGTGTGATGCATGTCAAAGAACTAGTACACCATCATGAAGGGATGAGTTACTACTACATCCTTTGGTGTCCTTGTAGACATTTAGGAAATGGGTGATTGATTTTTTTGGGCCAATTCATCCCCCAGGAAATAAAAAAGTGCACACTATATTATCACTGCGATGGAATATCTCACCAGGTGGGCAGAATCACAGCCAGTTAAATATTGTATAGGAGCTATGATAACAAAGTTTTTGTTTGAGTATGTCTTAACTAGATTTGGTTACCTGAAAGTGTTGATGAATGACAGGGGTACGAATTTTCTGAATGAAACCATCAACACGTTGACTGAATAATTCCAGGTATACCACCCGAAGGATGCACTGTATCACCCACAGGCCAACGGAACTGTTAAAGCCTTTAATAAGATTTTGAAGAATGCACTGACGAAGATCTGCAATACGCAGTGAAGTGACTGGGATATGCATGTACTTGCAGTACTCGGGGCTTATAGGACTACCTATAAAAGGCTGACAGGGAAAATGCTAATCAGATTAGTATATGGGGTCGAATCTGTAATTCCGATGGAGTACATTGTACCTAGTCTGCGCATAGCAGCTCTGACGGATATGGCAGATCACAAGGTCTTGGAGGAACGGCTCGCACAGCTGATGGAGCTCAAAGAAGATCGATTTTTGGTAGAATTCCATTAACAAGTGTAGAAGGAACGCGAAAAAGCATGGCATGATCGCCACATCAAGTTTTTCACATTCAAGGTAAACTATCTTGTCATGTTATGAGATAGTAAATTCATGAAATTTCCAGGTAAATTCTAGATGAATTGGTTAGGGCAATATATTGTCAAAGAAATTACAGATGGAGGCGTAGTTCAGCTCGCGAAGCTAAATGGGGAACCCTTCCGAGAAAAGTGAATGGGAGCAAGTTGAAGTTGTATACAGGGGATACTGTACAATGACTATATGGCAGCAGGATAGTCTTAGTGCTCCAGCAGTTGCAAGGGAGCGCGGGACTATAAACTATACTGCCCAGCTTGAAGGACAATGGAGCGAGTAGGCTGCGCGAAGAATGACGGGGATGCAACCCAAGAAGTTGCACTCAAGAAGCTCCACCAGGGGGAAGGTACCACACAACACAACATGAAAATGATCGTTGGAGTTACTTTTCATGACTTGACAACTAGTAGAAGGTTAAGTGGAATGTGCTGGCAGCATTTAAGGAAAAAATATTTGAGTATCCACCGCCAAAACAACATTGATTATCAGAAATTGGGGAGAACAGTCGAATTTGAATTCAAAACCCCTTATAAATTATGTGTGTCGGTCCAACAAGAAACACTTTGTGCTCTAAGAGTTGTTGGAGAATTTCATTGTCTGTCGTTTATGAGCCGAGAGTTTTGGGAAGATTTCTTGTCATGAGCAAACGTTTCTCCCGAAGCCCACGAGTTGTTTATGGAGAGAATGACTGCCACCAACCCCACTGAAGCCCTGAGTTTGGAAGTAGCTGTGTCTGACGCACCAGGACTAGAAGTGTCAAGCGAAGAGGCTACACATGCGTTGCCCATAGTGTCAAGGTCACCCAGGCCGAAACAGACCATGACAAAAGACAAACAACCTGCAATGAAAGAGAAGCAACTCACAACAAAGGAAGGTAGAAAAATTCAGTGCCAGTGCAGGCATCCCCGCAGAAGCATATTGAAACACAAGCAAAGTAAAAGAAAGATAAGTGTAGAAATTTCTCTACGGATCAACTACCTCTGATACCATGTAGAACTTCTCACTGTAGATTAATTTGACTATGCAATGTACTAAACCAAAATACTTAATCTACTTCTACAATCAAACTTACGGAAGCTTAATCGATTTGAGCAAGATCAAACAGAACACATATAACTGAGAAGAAGAATCAATCACACATGAAACACAGAAGAATACTCTGGGGAAAGCCTCAGCTAAAAACCCCGCTATCTGTATTATCATACAAGTGGAAAAATCTCAGGATTACAAAAAGATTTAGCTCTCAAGCTATCCAACTCTCAGTACAATCCCTCACTGCTGTTCATAGACAAAATATACAACCCATATGCCTTCCTTCAGTCCTCCAAGCCTCCTATTTCCTTGCACAATTTCTCCTGGGTCCTCTACCTGCAACCTGTGTGAATAATCCTCTCACACATTGCTTTGACCTCTGAAATAACTGCACAATCCTAAAGGAGATAATTCCTTCTGCATGGATGAATTTCCTTTATAGGAAAATTCCTCCAACTAATAGCACAATGTCCTTGTCTTTAATCTCAACTGGGTCTTTCTCTAAACTAATATGCATGAGTTATTTATGAGAGAATATTCAGTTATCTGGAGAACACTAGTTGCATGCATGCATGCATTAACTGACTGAAATCATAGATAGTTCCTCAAACTGTTTGGAACTAATTTAACTAGACTTAACTCAGTTAACTAAGCTAACTAATTACATCTCAAATACAACTCATCCTAATCTCCTTAATTAAGGGATAACTTCCTCAATCAAAGGGATAACTATTGCATGTCTTCACAAAGACTTCATGTTTGATTTTCTCCAACTAATTAACTCAAGATGAATTAATTAATTATTTTTCAAATAGCTGCTGAGACCAAATTCAAATTTTAATTCTCAATTTTAATTCAGTGACTAATTAAAATTGGAATCTATCCCGAAATGATATTTATAGCAATGTTATTTTTATCATTTCTATTTTTTGCTATTTCAAACAGAGCTGGAGTATATCCTAAAATGCTATTTATAGCAATGCTATTTTTAGCATTTCTATTTTTCGTATTTCTTGTTGCTATTTTCAACACTCCCTCTCAACAAGAAAGGCATTCAACTCAAACCTGATCCTGAACCTTTGGAATGTTCTGCATGCAATACTTCTATCAAGTGTTGTTGCTCCAGCAACTCTAGAAACAAAAAATATACAACCTGATTCAGTATGATGCATCTATCATCAAAGTGTCTAACTATTATTGCCTCTGTCGACTGAAAACTCTGCACCTTTATGCTCTTCAGTATTTGACTGCTCTAGCCTTTGTCACTTTGATCTCTGACTGCATCAATCCCATTGATTTCTCCTGCTACATCCATGATGTTGCTAGTCCTATCACCCAGCACTACATCCACACTGCACCTCCTCTCATCATGTTTCATCATGCTACCCACTGCTACACTACAACTCAGTTACTGAGAAGTAAGTAATTAATCTCCCAACTAACCCCCTGTTGGGCTAGAAACACCCTCTGATGCTGAAGCTCCCTCTGCCACTGACAAGTGCTCCCTCTCTGACCTCTACACTACTGCAAAAACTCCCTGCATCTCACACTATTGTACACCTCTCTGTGCCATCCTACACTAGTGCAACACTCCTGTGCCTCTCGCATTGTTGTAGCCTGCTAGCTCTGCGTTGTCTTGGGACTCATGCACTATAGCTCTCTCTGCCAATCCATCCACATTCGTCTCTACCCACTGAGCTAGTCCTGCTACTCCTCATCGGGGCTCCAATAGCAAGATCTAATCAAAGAGGTTGGGTACCTCAAGGATCCTACCCCTATTTCAACCTTCTTGAGACTATCACTTCACATTTCCCCACCTCACACCTAGAGGTATGGTTGCATGTGATCCCTCTACCCACATGGCTCGAAATTCCCCCCTATTGGAGGTCTCTGGATGAGTGGATGCCTCCACTCGATCTCCTCTCGGATTCTCTAGTTGTGGCTGCTCCATAACCTCCTGAAGCTGCTTCACCAATTGTGGCTCCTCCACAATTGTCTGAGACTTCTTCTGGCACTACATGTTGAGAGGTAATGTACTTCCCTCTCAACCACCAAGTATCTAACCTTTTCCTTACTCCTCAAGGCTTTGCATGCATCTTGAACGTCAAGAGCATATAGGTTCTTGACTCGTGAACTAATCTACTTCACCTATCTCGTGGTGATGTGTCTAAGGAAAATCTTTCCCTTATTAAAGACAACATCATAGCCTTTGTCCTCCATCATCGCGATCGATACCAAGTTATTCTTTAGTCCAGACACATAATTTAGATCAGTCAAGGTGATAGAAGTTCCATGCTCCCTCTGAAAAACACTTCACCTGAAACACGGTACTTTCCATCATCACCCATCTCTATGAGTATCTGGAGGTCCTTCTCCTCTAAGGTACTGAACAAACTCTTATCGTCAGTCATGTGGAATGAGGCTCCACTGTCAAGAAACCAACCAAAACCCTCATCGATGAAACCATGCATGCGATGAAGGTAAAATCCAATTCGAACTATGAGGCTAGGGCCTCACCTTTAGATCCTTTCAAGGATCCATTCTTGGATTTATTCAATGGACAATTAGTTGCATAATGGCCCACCTCATGACAATTAAAGCATCTCACTTTAGATTTGTCAATATTCTTCCCACCATGGGAAGAACTCGATTTGGAATGAGAATCCTTCTCCTTCCCTTTCCTTGCTTTACTGTCTAAGGCTAGATTTTATTCATCATCCTTAGATGAAGAACCATCTTTGGTGCTCCTCCTAATCTCCTCTTGCATGAGATCCGATCACAGTCATTCCCAATCCAACAGTTTCTCTCTTCCATTCACTGAGTCTTGGTAGCTATGCCAGCTCTCAGGAAGACTGAGGAGATCAAGACTCACCATATCATCATTGGTTGTCGTGATTCCTACACTTCCAAGCTCATCTCTGCAGGTGGTGAGCTTGTTCAGATATGTAGAGATCGTGTCGCCCTTTTCATACTTGATATTCCGAAGCTTGTCTTTCAGCCCCAACTTCCTCTGATCGTTGTTGTTCTGATATAGATCCTTCAATTGTCTTCCACATTGAAAATGGTGTCTCCTTCCCACGGAGACTCGAGACAATATGGTCTCGAACTCCCTCTAGAAGAATCCTCCCGCTCTCTCTGTACATTTCTTCCATTCCACCAATTCTTGGGCATTAGCTACTGCTGGCTTGGGGACTTCTTAATCAATGAAGTCCTTCAACTTATTTTCCTCTAATACCACTTTCGTGCGATCCTTCCATGCTATGTAATTCGAGCTGCCATCCAGGGCATACTTGAGTCTCAAGCCATTGAACGCCATTGGTGAACTTTGAGGTGTGATAAGAAATCGATTTTGTACCTACAATCAAGAACTTCGAACTTCGAACTTCTCCCTTCTTTGTATATTGTTCTCTGCTTTGATCAACTTGGCTCTCATACCATGTAGAAATTTCTCTATGGATCAGCGACCTCTAATACCATGTAGAAATTCTCACTATAGATTAATTTGATTATGCAATGTACTAAAGCAAAATACTTAATCTACTTCTACAATCAAACTTGCGAAAGCTTAATCGATTTGAGCAAGATCAAGCAGAACACATATAACGGAGAAGAAGAATCAATCACACATGAAACATAGAAGAATACTCTGGGGAAAGTCTCAACTAAAAACCCCGCTATCTGTATTATCATACAAGTGGAAATATCTCAGGATTACACAAAGCTTTAGCTCTCAAGCTATCCAGCTCTCAGTACAATCCCTCACTGTTGCTCATAGATAGAATAGACAACACATATGCCTTCCTTCAGTCCTCCAAGCCTCTTATTTCCTCGTGCAGTTTCTCCTGGGTCCTCTAGCTGCAACCTTTGTGAATAATCCTCTCACACACTACTCTAACCTCTAAAATAACTGTGCAATCCTGAAGGAGGCAATTCCTTCTGCATGGATGAGTTTCCTTTATAGGAAAATTCCTCCAATTGATAGTATAGTGTCCCTATCTTTAATCTCAACTGGGTCTTTCTATGAACTGACATGCATGAGTTATTTATGAGAGAATATTCAATTATCTGGAGAACACTAGTTGCATGCATGCATGCATTAACTGACTGAACTCGTAATTAGTTCCTCAAACTGTTTGGAACTAATTTAATTGGACTTAACTTAGTTAATTGAGCTAACTAATTACAACTCAAATACAACTCATCCTTATCTCCTTAATTAAGGGATAACTTCCTCAATCAAAGGGATAATTGTTGCATGTCTTCACAAAGACTTCATGTTTGATTTTCTCCAACTAATTAACTCAAGATGAATTAATTATTTCAAACAGTTGCTGAGACCAAATTCGAATTTTAATTCTCAACTTTAATTCAGGGACTAATTAAAATTGGAATCTATCCTGAAATGCTATTTGTAGCAATGTTATTTTAAGCATTTCTATTTTTTTCTATTTCCAACAGAGTTGGAGTATATCCTGAAATGCTATTTATAGTAATTTTATTTTTAGCATTTCTTGTTGCTATTTTCAACAATAAGTAGCCAGAGGGAGTAGTGGACCCGGAGGCGTAGGATTTCCAGGGAACAGAGGATATTGATGTTGAAGGGGTGGAACCCATCACAAGGTTACCTAAGTATATACCTCCATGGAAGGGAAAAGCAAAGCTCACAAAGGACCCAGATTCTGAGAAGTTTACAATATCCATGCCCCTGCTACCTGAGCAGGTCTCTTTTGAAGGGCCTCGGTTCACAAGGGCCCTATTGTTAAAATGGAGGATTGGGACCTCGCAGACCATGCTAAGTTTCCACACTTGGCGACGGACAAATATATGCATAGGGCCTATTATGATGAAACCAATGTTAAAACATTGGAGATGAAGGAGTGGGTCTGTGGTAGTAAGAAATCTGGGTTTCTCAATCTGCTGTGGGTGCCACATTATCACCGCACCCCCATTAATACGATATATGTGCGCCATCTCCTCACACTGGTGCACAATGGATGTTTATGGCAAGGAGGGCCTATCCCCATCACAGACATGGTAATTCACCGAATCACGCAGCTGCCTTACAAAGGTGCAAACCCGGCTAAGGAGTTTGGAGGGAAGACTCGGGAGAGAGATCTTGCAAAAAGGATGAAGAGGGATTACAGACTCCTCAAGAAGTCATGAGGGTATTCCACTCTTTCCATAACAGACCAGGTAGTTCAAATCACTGCCCAGATTTTAGCAGGGAAGGTGAAGCGAAAATGTCATGCAGATGAAGTTTTGGCGCCCGTGATTTCGTTTGTTGCGTAGTGCACGAACAATATACAATTTAATTGGGCAAGGTACCTCTACCAGGAGTTCCTAACGAACTACCAAGAATCCTAGGATGAAACCAAGTCATTCCACTACGCTTGGTTGTTGCTATCAATTATGCTCATTGCATGGAGATTGTTGGAGGATAGCCAATTTCCTCCACTCAAGGAAGGATTGCCAGAGGCAGCGCAATTCGCTTCCTTATGGTCTACAAAAGATTTTGCACGGGTTACAAAGACAAAGGTATTTTTGAATTTTGTGGAAATGGATCTTCATATGGCAATCATTCAGCATCCAAGGTTGTCCCCAACCTTTTTCATGCAGTCGTTAGCCTACACGGCGTTCAAGGCTGACTTCCATAGAGTCTATATCCAAGCGCGAAAGGATCCCGAGCAGAAATGGCACCAGTTGCCCTATTTGGTGTCAAAAACGGATGTGCAAGAGGTTGTAGTGCCATGGACTACAGAGTGGTGCTCCCCATCAGAAGTAGATGTTGAAATAAGCACAGGCGTGGGAAGTTCTGCTGCGTAGAAAAGAAAGGATGCAGCTAAGAAAGTAGTGCGTACCCTAGCAGAATAGTAAAAGAAGGAAGCTTCATAAAAGGCTAGCATTGTTCAAGAACGTGTTGCTGCAGAGTAGGTGGAAAAAGAATAGTGCAAGTCCCAGAGAGGTGCTAAGTCACCTTCGCCAGAGACAGAGGAAGAGGAGATTTCAGGACAAGGTGGCAGAGGTGATGAGGGGCAAAGCACCACCTTCATTTTGAAAAGATGTGGCACAGAGCAGCAAGGAGGGATACGTAAGAAGGAAAAATATGATAGAGCACGAGTTGATCCCATGGTATTAACAACAAGCAATATCGATGAGATTGGCGATAAAATTCAGGACACCACCACAGAAGTGCTGCAACAGTTCGAGCAGAAATACATGCAGACACTTTGGGGCGTCCAGAAGGATCTGCGTGAATTACATCTCCAAGCAACTAGAATACAGGAAGATGTCGAGAAAGTGAGAGGTGTGCAAGGCAGTTTGGAACGAGGAAAAAGTACGGTTGTAGAGATGGCCTAGCTACAGGATGTGAGAGTCTTCCCCTTGCCTGAAGGTTCAGTCCATGACAACACAGATGAACAACATGCACTGCTTCACAAAGTCACAAACATGGGACTGAACCTTGTCGCACTGTCACTTGAATTTTTACATGCATTACTTCAGGGGGTTGTGTAAGAACTCAGGATCACAGAACAGCGAGCATTCACTGTTGTCAATGAGATTAAAGTCAAAAATCAACAATTATTCATTGAAAAGATGCAGGCTCTAAAGCAAAATGAGATCTTGCAGGTGCATAGTTCACAACTAGAGTCAGTAGTAGTGGAGGCATGCAACACAGTGCCTGAACTTCACATCATGGAGGATGCACAGCCAGAAGCCAAAATCAGAAAACTAGTCGTTGGTGTGCGTGAGGCTAAAGCAGAAGTTGGATGAGTAACTTTCAAGTTCAACATAAAGATTGCAGAGTTGCAGTTGAATTTGCAGCCCACCACTTCGCCCAAGGTCCAGGAGCAACACATCGCAATAAAGGAAGGCATGGGTACCTTGGATGCCACAGTCACTAAATGTGTGGCATTGTTCAAGCAGGCTATGGAGCTAGTAATCACTCTACAGGAGGATTCGACCCTGTAGACATTGAACATAGAGGCAAGGGATATTGCAGCGCCAATATGATGAGGTCAGGGCAACTGCGCTCCCCATAGCACCAACACAATGCCTTGACAAGTTACAGGAAGGAAAACAGCTACTGGCACAGGTGGAGGAAGCACAGAAGGAGGCCTTACTAAAGGCTAGGTTGCAGCCTTGGTTGGAGGAGGCTTATCAAGTCACGACTACCATTCAGGATAAGCTTAAGGGACTATAGTAGACATAGCATATGATGAGGCTGACAATAGAGGGACCAACCATTGAAAAATTGATCGAAGAGGTTTGACAAGCAGCGACACAAAGTGTTGTTGAAGTTGTAGTAATCCAGGTGGAGTTGGGGGGTCTTCATAGTAAGATCATAGCGCCAGTAGAGTGACTCGAGGGCGAGTCACAATCTTTGTGTTGGGGGCCTATTGGGATAGGGTCCCCTCGGTTAGTTTGGGGTTAAGATAACCCAATTTTTGGTACAGTTTTGTAAATAATGTAAAGTCTCCACGATTTGAGGATGCGGAGCGCGTAGATGAATAGGAGTCAAAAGGGCTTAGCCCCTTATTTTGTGTAAAGTTTTCAGTCGGTTTTGAGATTAATCCCTGGTTCGCGGACCATGGCATTGTATGAAAAGTCTATAAATAGTGAGTGTTATTGAAGGAAAGAGGAGACTAAGATATAATAATAAGATGAAGGAAAGATAGAGATTTGGGTCTAGGATAGGAGTTAGGGCAGGAAGGCTCTGCTTCCTGCACTTAGATAGGGAAAGGAAAGCTTCGTAGCTAAGTGTGTAGAGGCCTAGGTAGATTCCATAGCTGAGTGTGTGGACCCCTGCACCTATATGTGCAGGGCCGTTTTGAGTATGTAATCCTGAATTGAAGATCAATAAAGACAGTTTTTTGAATAATTCTTGCATAGTTCTGTTTATCTCTGTTAATGTTTTATGATGTCGATGAATGATGTGATTTATGGAATATTGATTGAATGTTACACAATTCTCTTGAATAAGTGTTAATGATGTATGCAATGCATGTCTAAGTACTTTCATGAAGACTCTGATGAATTCTCTTATGTTTACTAATAACTTAAGTAAATATGCGCAAACACTAATTTAGGACTATGCTCTGATGCACGTAAGTAGGAAAATTAATTGTTAAAGGTCCGCAAGGACTAATTGTAGACCTTTGTGAAGGTTTGAAGGTTTTTTTAATAGAGTGCAGTGGCAAGCCCTAAGAATTTATCGATTTGCACGAAGGTATATCTAAGGCACTAAAAGACATCACACTAGTCTCTGGATGCAGAAACTTGGTTCTTGCATCCCCCCATACTACTTTGGGTGAGACTGCAACCTGCGCTATGTGGGTTGTTTTTGAAAGGGCCAGTAATGTAGGGTTTTGTTGGTTGGCGCAACTAACTTCGAACCTGGGTCAGGACCCCCTAAGCCAACATTATTGGGGCCTTCGTTTTCTTCAGTTTCCTCTATTTTTCCTTCAATTTCCTCCTCACATGCAACCTGTGACCTTTCACCTTCATTTCTCCTAATTCATTTTATTTTCATAAATAAAATGCCAAAATACATTTTTTCCATTATAAAGCCTTTTCCATTGCCTTTGCCAATTTCCCCTTAGCATAACAAGTGATGCCCAATAGGATGTTTTTCCCAACATTCATCTTGGAATAAGTATCCCATGACCTTGGTCTTATTTTTCCTTTATTAACTTTAATACATGAAATTTTAACTCGAGATTATTACAGTCCCCTCTGGGCCTCCCCATGTGGCAACATCATCGAATCACCCTTCGTTAGATCATCTAAGATTAGTCACCCTTACATCCACGACATCTATTCAGAGTCCCATTGAGTCATGTTGCAGGGTATCATCCATCTTTACGCACATTCATCTCATTTCACTCATATTTGACCTCCATCTATACTAATATGTCTTTGAAAAACCTTCATCTAAGCAATTGATCATTGACCATCCCCTTTCGAATCAAGTCAGTTGCTACTAGTTCAACCATGCATATTATTCTCTGACGAGGGAATTCACCAGTCCACCACTCCTCTTATCCTTCCATCATCATCCTTGGTATTAGTCCATCAGTAACATTACTATGATCCTTGTGCCTTTGTTGAGGAATCCTCATTTCCTCAACTCTGGCAGACCCTCTTCTGTCGACTTCAACACATTTATTCCAGGAGGGTGGTTTATGCTAAAAAATTTTATATTATAGAACAATGGAACACATAAAATATTACAGAAACATAAACACAGAAAATGCATAAAACAAGAGAGACATAGATATACGTGATTCACCTAATTTGGGCTACGTCCATGGAGAAACAGCTAGTCCTTCTTTTTAAATTATCCAGCAAAATGAATAGATACAACCTACAGCAAATCTGTTGTAGTTTCCTCTTCACTCTCACACAATCTCCTCTCTCTTTCTCGCTCAAAATACACATCTACATAGTCACAATACAATTCCCTCATATATAGCGAGGTGTTTCCTTCTAGGGAAAAAAACCCTAAATTAAACATAACTTCTACCATCAAATCATCTGCCTAATGAATGACTCAGATTGACTATGAAGTTACAATATTTTACAAGGCAATTTTATATCTACTTTTAGCTTTGGGGTCTCCCCTCGAACCCCCCTAGTAGCGAAAAAATGGGTGGTGTTTCTGCCCCATTACAAACTGGGGTCCAATGCGGTGATACCTCTAAATAAAGAAGGTAATAAGGCTCCACACCCAACAATCTCCCACTTGGAGACTGATTATAGCAACTCCACCGATGCTTCATTTGCTAGACAATGACTCCACTTTGGACATGGTTGTTTCTCATCTTCATCATCATACTTGAAGGCAAACTAAAACTAAGAAGGATCTAAGTTTCTCCCTAGTTACAACATTCGTTAACATATCTACAGGATTCTGGCTAGTGTGTATATTTTCCAGCTTCAAATGTCCATCTTCCAACACTGACCGTATGAAGTGGTACTTGAGCTATATATGTTTAGTCTTGGAATGAAATGTTGAGTTCTTTGCAAGATGAATGACACTTTGGTTGTCACTATATAACCTGCCCAACTCCTACTTCTCACCCAATTCATCCAAAAACCTTTGTAACCAAATCATTTCTTTACTAGCCTCTGTAGCAGCAACATACTCTGCTTCCATCGTTGAGAGTGCAACAACACTCTACAATTTTGAAACCCAACTGACATTTGTTCCACCTACAGTAAACACCTACCTTGTGGTTCTCCTCCTGTTATCTTTATCACCTGCCATATGTGCATCACCATATCCCTGTAGAGCGCTTGAATGACCAAAGCAGAATACTTGATATGCGATACCTCTCAAATACCTGAGAATCCACTTCACTTCCATCCAACGTTCCTTTCCTGGATTATTCATGTACCTGCTTGCAACTCCCACTGCATGTGCAATATCAGGCCTTGTGCATACCATTGCATACATTAAGCTTCCAACTACAGATGCATATGGAATTTTAGACATATAATCCATCTCTTCCTGAGCCTTGGGACATGTATCCTTACTTAGCTTGAAATGGATAGCCAAAGGTTTACTAGCTAGTTTTGCATTCTACATATTAAATATTTTCAACACCTTTTGTATGTACTCACTTTGATACAATATTAAATTGTGATTTTTCTTGTCTCTACTTATTCTCATACCAAGGAATTGTTTTTCAGCACCCAAATCCTTCATTGCAAATGAGTTTTCCAATTTTCTTTTGAGCACATTTATTTCGTGCATGTTAGAACCTGCAACAAGCATGTCATCTACAAACAATAATAATATAATATAGCTGCCATCATTTTTCCTTTTGAGATAAACACAATGATCAGAGTGACATCTAGCATAACCTTGTTCAGACCTAAACATGTCAAATTTTAGATACCACAGCCTTGGAGCCTATTTTAAACCATAAAATCTCTTATTCAACCTGCACACTAGTTTCTCCTTCCCTTTGACCTCATATCCTTGTGGTTGTTGCACATAGATCTCTTCCTCCAAATCACCATGGAGAGAGGTCGTCTTTACATCTAACTGCTCAAGATGTAAACCTTTAGCTGCTATTAGACTTAAAATAGTTCTGATTGAATTCATTTTAAAAACAGGAGAAAATATTTCATCAAAATCTATACATTTTTTCTGTGCAAACCCCTTCACCACAAGTCTATCTTTATACCTTTTTTCTACCTCCATCTACTTCATTCAACCTGTAAACCCATTTATTCTATAATTTTGTTTTACCTGCATGCAACCTAACTAAGTTCCAAGTCTAGTTATGTACCAAGGATTCCATCTCTTCTTTCGTGGCTAGCTCCCACTTCTTCCTAGTTTCTACCTGCACTGCTTCTTCATAACATTTTGGTTCACCATAATCATTCAACAATACATAATATAATGAAGGAGAGTATCATTCAGGGGATCTACTTATCCTGGTAGATCTTCTAACCCCACTTTCAGGTGTTTGAGGTTACTTTTGTTTTTTTGGTTGTTGTTGTTGTTCTGGTTGTTGATCATTATGATTTTCAGACACCTTTACTTTTTCTATGATCTCATCAAGCACTGTGTATTCTCTGTTTTCTTTTCCTGCATCTGATCCCTATACAAAACATTGTCATTGAATATGACATCTATGCTCCTAATGATTTTGTGATTTCATAATCATATAAGCAATAACCAAAATCATTAACACCATATCCAATAAAGGTACATTTCTTTGATATTGCCTCAAGCTTTGCTCTATTTTTTTTATTAATGTGGACAAAGGCTTCACAACCAAAAGTCTTTAAAAATGACTAATTTACCTTTTTACCTATCCATGCCTCCTCTAGAATACCTCCATCAAAGGAACTTGAAGGCCCTCTATTTATTGGAAACACAACAATATCTAGAACATCTACCAAAAATTGTAAAGGCAATCCTGCATGCAATCTCATGCACCTTGCATGCTCCATGATTGTCCCGTTCATCCTTTCTAACAAACCATTTTCTTGTGGTGTTCCTGGAACTGTCTTCTCTTTGTGAATTCCATGATCTGGACAGTACTTATCAAACTCGTTGCTACAATATTCACCTCCATTGTCTAATTTTGAGACACTTCAACCTTTTTCTTGTCTCATTTTCAACCAAAGCTTTCCATTTCTTGAAAGTATCAAATACATGAAATTTATTTAGAATACAATAAATCCAAGTTTTTTCTTATTGCATCATCAATAAAAGTAACATAATAACAAGAGTCGTTGAGAGATGATACCTAAGCAGATCCCCATACATCTGTATGCACAAGCTCTAATTTTTCGCTCTTCTTTTCTTTCCCAACTCTGAGGAATATGACTCTTTTTTTTTTCGATAAATACAATTCTCACAGAATTCCAAATCAACATGCTTCAAACCTGGAAACAAATTTCTTGAGTGAAGAATCTTCATCCAATTCTCATTCATGTTCCTAAGCCTATGATGCCACAATTTTGTATGTTCTCTTATAGAGGTTAAATCATTAACAAAATTATAAATACCATTGCATAAATATAATGTACCAACGTTTTCTCCTTTTCCTATTACCAGGGCTCCTTTGGTGACCTACCAGGTTTTATCTGTAAAAGTATGTGCATGGCCTTCACCACCCAACTGACCAGTTGAAATTAGATTTTTCATCAAATTTGGAACATGCCTTACCTCCTTCAATAGCTATTGGTTTCCATTTTGGTGTTTTATGAAATCTTTACCCATTCCAATGATTTTATAGGGTTTATCATCACTCAAACAAACCTATCCAAAATCTCCTTGGACATAATCATGAAAATGTTTCCTATTAGGTGTGGCATTGAATGAGGCCGCTATATCTACCACCCAATCATCAATAATATTTTCTAAAGAAAGAATCAAAGCATCTTGCAACATAGCACATGTCACATTCACTTCATGATTATTTTCTTGTTGCTTGTCTCCTTTTTTTCCCTTCCAAGACTTACAATCTTTCTTCAGTTGTCCTTTCTTCCCGCATTTCCAACACACTATCCTCGATTTGGACTTAAATCTGCCTTTCCTTGACTTACTGCGATATCTAGGGCTCTTTCCTCTTTCCATTTTTCTTCCCCTAGTCTATGCAGTCAAAACATTACCTGATGTCTTACCGAATCTTTTCCGTCACATTTCCTCGCTAATAATTGCACTGAAAACATCATCAAACTTTAAAGTACTAGATCCAGAGACAGAGTTACTAATGGCCATAAATAAACCATTCCAATTTTTTGGCATTGAGCACAGAAATAACAAAGCCCTATCTTCATCATCAAAAGTTACCCCTACAGAACTTAACGAACTGGTAATTATATTAAATTCATTTAAATGGTCAGCAACAGATGCACCTTCCGACATCTTCATATTAAATGAACGTTTCATAATAAATACCTTATTTAAGGACAGGGTTTTTTCATATAGTTGGGACAATTCCGACATTAAACTCTTTGTTGTCGTTTCCTTTCAAATATTAAAGGCTATCGATGCCGCTAGGCACAACCATATTGTTCCAAGTGCCTTTCTGTCGAGAATATCCCGTTCTGTGTCTGTCATGCTCATTGGCTTCTTTGTCTTTCCGCTCAATGGTAGGTACATATATTTCTGATACAAATAATATTCCATTTGCATCTTCCATAGCTAGTAGTTTTGGCCGTTAAATTTTTTGACCCTAAACCTACCATCTTCCGCCATTGCTCCCACTCAAACCAGGAACCCTTCTCTCCTACAAGCTTATCGACCAAAATAGACCTTCGGCTCTAATACAAGTTATTAGAAAATTATATATTACAGAGCAATGGAACACATAAAATATTGTAGAAACACACACACAAAAAATGCATAAAACAAGCGATACACAGATATACGTGGTTCACCTAATTTGGGCTACGTCAACGGAGAAATAGCCAGTCCTCCCTTTTATATTATCCAACAAAACTAAGAGATACAACCTACAACATATCTGTTGTAATTTCCTCTTCGCTCTCACACAAAAAGGGGTTGCCTCTAGGGAAAAAACCCCTAAATTAAACATAACTTCTACCATCAAATCATCTACCTAATGAATGGCTCATATTGACTATGAAATTATAATATTTTACAAGGCAATTTTACATCTATTTTTAGCTTCGGGGGTACTACCCCCGAACCCCCACCAGGGGGGGCTAATAAAAATCATCGTCGCCCCCCCCCCCGCCCCCGGAAGTGAACAAATGGGTGGCGTTGTCACCCCATTACTAACTAGGGTCCAATGCGGTGATGTCTCTGAATAAAGAAGATAATCAAGATCCACACCCAACAGTTTAGAGGGTGGTGTACCTCAGTTCCAACCTCAATAATTTTTCGGTGCCTCAGATCAAGTAAAGGGAATCCTCATTGCCCTTTAACTTGGTTGATTCTCGCATTCTCAACTTCAGCTCATTATCACATGATCAAGAATCATACACTTGATGGTACCAGCATTCCCCGGGTGTCTGTGAGATGTTCCAGACCTCATGAGGAGGTTTCCCTTCAAGTAGTCCCAGACACTTCCAGATGACAGCAAATTAAGATCCAGCCTTAGTTTTAGTTCTATAGATTTGATTGGATCGAATTCCATCACTTGCAAAACCCACAACATGCATGTCTCCTTCAGATAGTCCATTCAGATCTTTATAGCCCTTTTTTATTCAGCAGGGCATATTTGGTTTTTACCCCCCCTCACCATGTCAGTTTGAGGGGCATTATGTCTCATGTACTCAGATCAATAGATATTATTGTATTCTATCCTAGCCTTTCCTTTTCCAGGCACATTATGTATATGGGACTCACTGTATCATTGTATCACTTTTTGGCCCATTGATGCCAACATGTTATATATTATGTAACATGTAATTTGTACCTTAGTCCCACATTGCTAGGCACACCATTATTAAGTTATCTTGGTGTGTATGGGTATGCCTTCCCATATCATTTGAGATCATGTACTCCAAAATAAAAGGAGACTTATATCAAATTAGTAGGTCTCGCCCCCCCCATTCCACAATCATTCCTTTCCTTGCTTCAACTCTATCTCTCTCTCTCTTTCCATGACTCCCCTTCAGTGTCTCATGAAAGTGCAACCTACAACTTATTTTGGTCATATGATTTGCTCCTACCACTCTTACATTGGGGAGAAATCTGTTATCACCCAAAATATGATCACCTAGCCATTTCTTATTAGGCGGATCGAATTACACCATGTAGCTTTTTTTTTACCATTGTAAAACCACTTTCACCATGGAAAATAATTTAGTAAACCATTTTTCCTAAATTATTTCTCATTAAAATTTTAAAATCCCATAAATCATTATTTATTTAATTTTATATAGAAATAATTATTTCTTAATTAGTTTTGACTTAATCACCTTGGAATATTTAAATAAATCACTATTTATTTATTATTCCTTATTTATTCCATATTTTCCTTATGAGATAATTATTAAACCACTATTTAATAATTATTTTTCTTAATTCTCACAAAGTGATTAATAAATAATTTTTATTTATTAATTACTTCAACCATTTTATAAATAAAGATATTTGACCATTTTGAATATCTTTTCCCTCTCCAAAAAATATAATAAAGTATTCCCAATGGCTAGATTTTGATTTGGTCAATAATATTTTATTATTTTCTAATTCCTAATTTAGCTCAATACTTTGTTATAAATAGAGGGTTTTTCCATTCATTCTTCACCTTGATCATTCTCATCATCACCACTATCGTCTTATCACATTTTATCTCCCACTTGAGTTCAAGTTATTTTTGTTTGTTTTTTTTCCCATTGCAAGTAGAGAGAGAGAAATAGATCGTTGAAACACAAGGGCATCAAAAGGACCCATCCCATGGAGGGAGAAATATATATCCATGTTGTAAATATTCCTCACTAGGCATTTTAATAAAAATAGTATACATTTGAAGTTCTCCATTGGTTTATTGCACTTTCATCTACTACTACTATATGTTTTGGGCTTGCATCATATATTTTCTTGCAGGGTTTTCTCACATTTTATTGCAGATATGAAGCATAGAAGAATCCCTTTTTCTATTGTTAGGGTCACTAGTCACCAATGACTTAAGTGAAACATTTTTGGTACACCTACTAAGAATTTTGATACTAATAGCTAGACCATAACAAAGAAGTTGGAGTTCTACAAGTGTGTCACCAAGTGTTGTCACTGCTACGCCTCCAAATTTTGGACTATATTCAAACTTTGGAGCATTATTTAACCATGTGAGTTGTAATTTATAGTAATAAAAGACATTCCTTGCTTGTTCTCTAAGTTTCCAAGTACCTTTTTGAAGAAAATCCAAGTGTTGTCTTTTGGTGAGGGAAGTGTTGCACCTTGTGAAAGAGAGTTATAACACATGTTTAAGAGGTAACTTTCATACTAATGGGTCATATCTATCATAGGGACATGTATTAGACTCATTCCAAAGTTTTGTGCATTTTTTTGTTGTTGTTGTCACTTGTGTCGCAAAGTGTATCTTAAGTATCACACTTGGAGGTAAGCACCATTTTTTTGTCGTTTCAATGGGTACATGTTGATTTTGGGTGTTAAGTATTTCATTGTTGTATGGCTTATCATTTGTGGGTGTTTGATCATGTTCAAGTCATGTTATTGTTTCATATGGGCCTCACTGATCCCACACTTAGTAAAATTATGAAGTGTTCCTTGCCTGACGAACCAATCTTCAACTTGCCTCCCTGAACTAAGCATTTTGCAGTCTCATGCCCCAACCAGCCACCCTTGCCTCATGGAACTATGCATTACATAGTCACTGACTCCAAGGATTTTTCATTGCGTAGTTACAGTGCCTAGTTTCTACATCCTGCCTCTCAAAACTATGCAATTCTCTCTCCCCTCCAGTCTTCCACTGCGCACTGTGTAGCCTTAGTCAGCAGCCAAGCCTCACTATCTCCTTGACTACGCAACTATGCAATCATGTGTCTTAGTCTTCCCTGAATTATGAATTTCACAATCACAGTGAGCAGGCCTATCTTACTGTGTCACAGTCTCCCTCAACTGCGCAGTCATGTCTCCCAAGTCCTTAGCCACTACGCAATACATAGCCACAATGGCCATAACCCCATCATTGCCTTTTGGAAATGCGCATTGCACAATCCTTGAGCCTTCACCTTAGTCCTGCACTATGTCCCAAATCCAATCATTGAATTCCATGAAGAAGTTAGACTAGGAGATTTATGGACTAATGTCATCTTGTCATGAGTGAATTTCATCTGCATGTACTATATCTTGACATGATAGGATGATGCTTAAGGAGGATGCCAAGGAGATCATGCTAGAAGACACTTGTGAAGTTGGAGAGACAAAAGGGACATGAAGTAACAAGATGAAGGGACACTAGATCATGGAAGAACATTGAATATCAAGATCGCGAGGAAGACTCCATATCATTCAAGCTCTTGGAGGATGAATATGAGACACATGCAAGACTTATTATGAAGATACAAAGATAGCATCAAGAATAGAAGCTTCACATAAGCATTCTATAATGAAGTGCATGTCATTAGTGCCAATTCATGGCTTTTCCAAGTGTCACATCAAGATTCATACGTGTCATTATATTTTCCACATGATTGTCGGTGTAATTATGTATTTTTCAAAAAAAATGAGAAATTTAAAGAGTGTGGAAGTCCAAAGGTCACTCATAGAATGTGAAAAGTCACGTAGAAGTTCAAAGGTCTCAAAGGAGTTTTGAAAAGTCATATGGAAGCCGAAGAGTCATGAGGGTAGCTCAAGAGTCACAAGGGAGGTGGAAATTCACCTCATTTGTTATATATACACCCTCATAGCTCAAATAAAAAACTTTTTAGCTTGACTTCTCAAGATAGGCATACGAGAGAAGATTAGTCTTTTGAGAAGCAAGTAGTTTCTTAATGTTCCACTATTGGAACAAGTGTTGTATCATTTTAATGGTGTATATTGGAACTCTCACTCAATAATTTGAAGCTCTTGGAGCCAACATACTTTTCATGCATATGTCATGAATGCTTGTGAGACTATTCTTTCATTTTTTATGGTATATGTTTATGTGAATTCATACAAATGAAAATGAACTATTTTGTTGGCTTTACTATGCATCTTTGAATGATGTGTCTTTCGCTTTCATGATCATAGTTTCTTTTTGAAATATTTTGCATGATTACTAAAGACTCTTTAAGATATATGTGTGTGTATTTATTATAATAGTACTATTACTTTTCTCTTAAGTGAATCACTTTATTTTTCATTTCATGAAAGAACCATTATACACTTTACAATTGAATACATCACAAGGCTAATATACTTGTTTATCTCTAAAGTGCATTCATTTCTCTTGTTTCATTTATCGTAGCCAAGGAAAATATCTAAGACAATTGCAACTGGACATACTTTCTAGTTGGGGTTCCTACTATAATGAATGTGAGGTCTAATTGGGACTTCATATTGGTGAGACCATTTACTCTTGGCGGCATCCAGCACTGTCAACAAGTTGGTAAAAAATGTCATAGACATAGGTTTTCACTATTTTGGATTGTTGAAAATAGTGTTATTGTGGAGAATGATTAATATTGTGAGGTTTCTAGCAAGAAACCATATTTTCTTTATCATATATAAAAATATCTAACTATTTCTTTAAAAAAAAATGTAAAAAATGTATGTAATAATTAATATTTAAATTGTCGCATTTTAAAATATTATTTAATAAATTAGAAATATTTCAAAAATTGTTTAATTTAATGTATATATCTCATTTAAATGTTATTTCATTGTATTTTCTAACTAATATTTTATCAATTCAAAGGGTCTTAGATAATATTAACAACTTTCAAATCTAAGGAGAAAAGATGGACCTCGTGATAAAGGTTGGGGTTTTCTCCATTTTTCTTCATCCATCTATTGCTCTTGTAGGACTGGGGCAAGGATTCCATGGTGTGGGGGTGCCACGACTAAGAGATGCAATCCCCAACATTAGCCCGAGAAAAAATAGTTGGATTCTCATGCTCTCGCCTACGGTGGTAAAGTCATTTTACTCTAACTAGTTGTTTTTGATATCTATGGACAACGAAAATCTTTTTATGTTATTTCCTTTCAATACTGGATAAATTATGTGACCAAGATAATGAGGCAAAGACAAGTTGTTAGTTTCAAAATTTATTTCACAATTTGTTTCTCATTTTTTCCGAAGTGGCTAAGGAGACCAAGCCAAACAAGGTTGTGATTCGTCTTTCCTTTCTCCTCTATTTTATAGCATCCTTAGTGCTCTCTGTTGGGGTTGTCATGACTGTAGAAGGTGCTTTTTACATTGCACAAAATGGGTTTTATCCCACACATAGAGGCCAAATGCACCATATGTGATAAGCAGATTGAATCATAGATAGAGAGGGAAAGGCATTTTTTCTAGATTATCATAAAGAGTGTGGCATGATATGTCTCATGGATGATAGAGTCAATGGTGACTCCATATCCCATGCCTGAATGGATGTATTACCTACAGAGTGTTCCATTCGTTCCTTGGGGTATATGCAACTTGTTCCTTTAGAAGCGATGGAGCATGACAATTTTTAGATTTTTATAAATAATATTAGTCGGCAGTGATGTTCTCTTTAGACTAGTAGCTCTGACTTTATCTTTTACTTAAAGCATAGCATTGAAAATGAATGGGTTGTTCCTGAAATTTTCCAAAGTCTGCAATATGAATGGAAGGTGCTCCAATATTCTTCATAGATTCAAGACTATAACATCAAAAGGAACTCAAATTTAATCTTGAACTTGAGGCTAAGAGGAGGAGCTCCTGGAACTAGTGCTTCAGAACCCAAGAATCTAAATGGAACATCTACCTCTTTCAAATATGCTATGAAAGGGAATACCAAATGGAGCAACCAATGGCCATGGAAGTTAACCTTCCACATGTAAATTCTCTATTTCCAACTCTTCAATCCAAGGTGGTAATCTATAGGTTTAATGGCTTCTAGCATAAATAAGAAGCCTTATACCAGTGGTTTTTCCCTCTTGGACACCCAAATGTGATATTTATTTATATTCCAAAGGTTTCTTCATTATACAATTTGACACAAAAAATGATATGGTTTTTTTTCTAAATGAAGGGCCATGGTTTTTGGGTAGAGTTGGTCTCTTTATTACTCCATGGTTTCTATATTTTGATGCAACAAATATGGTAGTCTCAACATGTCGGTATCAGTGAGACTCCCAAACATCCCTCTTCTTTTTTTGTACCATCAAGTTCTAAACTCTGGGAAATTTCAAAAGGAGAGACTTAGAAAGAATAGAGAAAGGTATTTTTACCTTTTGTAGAATATGTGTGGAGATAGAACCTTAGCAAAGGTTTACCATATCACATTATATTGAAACATATTTTCAGTGGTCATGAGTTTTAGACTATGAGAATACAACTTTCAAATGACGTTTCTGTTTTCAAACATGACACTTGTAGAATGCTTTCTCACTGGCTAAAAAGAACCCAAAAAAGAAAAAGACAAAAGGATGGAAGTTTATAGATCTGCATCTCTCTGAAGCAAAAGAAGATGGGGGAACCCAGGATAAGAATGTAAATGTTACTCTTTATTAGAGTGGGACAAATTCAACAATAATTTAGGAGTCAAATCATCAAATAAATATGGCACACAAAGAGGATGAAACAACGGGCACAAAGAGCGTATGTATCAAAAATATATGACTTGGACAAAGAGAATCCTCTAGAGACATCTGTGAGCGATTTGGATTTGGTTCTAGTGGACCCTAAAGCTAGGTGTTGGTCATCAGAACTACCTTATTTTTAATCTCCATTTTACCCAAACACATTACCTAAGCCCTTTGTTTTACCCTTCGAACCTAGTTATTCTTGCACTTATTCTAACCCTTGTACTTATTCCTTCACTACCTTCATGATTTTCATTAGTAAGGGCTATATGAGCTTAATTATTAATTGAAAATATTAAATAGCCTATTTTGCTTTTGAAACTTACATATTTTCTTTCCTAAAGTATTTTCATAGAGCAAAAGTATTAATCGATGTGTGAGATGGGGTTGGTGTAGGAATATTCTTGTACCATTCACGTTCTTGTACTCATGGCAGCTGGTAGCATCAACACGGTTTACCACCAATGGCTACTCCAGTTTGGCAATCCACACACATTCCTTACCAAAAGATTAGTAGCATTATGTTGGGCTTGGAGCATGAGGAAAATATGGGATATGAAGGCCAGGGTTTCAACCAAATACCCTTGATTTAGTCTTTTTGTCAAACAATCGAAAGCCAAGATTATACTTTTGTTTTGATTTCTATTGTGGCCATGAGACGAATGATATGTATTTAATAAGGGTTTCTAGTAGAACTAGGTAGTGATATGCTGGTGAAATTTTGGCTTATACTGTAAATTTTTGTATCACCATACTTCTGGGCTGGATCTGGATATCCATGATGTACATTTGCAGTTACTAAGTTTAATACAAGGAGCTATGCCAGTTATTCATTTCCTATTCCAGTATTTTATGTGATGCATTATTTGAGCAGTTGATTTTCCAGATCTCGTAATAGGGAAACAAGTTGGTTGGCTAGGGCCCAGCCAACCCAGCTCATTCTCCCTCTTTCGTAGGTGTGCTAGACATATTTTCATATGCAAGGTTTGAGCAAGAAGTATTTCATTTCTTTTATGTAGCTAACAAATCTTCGCTTTCTTCATAAATTGTGTGACTTGGATCTGAGGTGTGAAGGTGTGGGTTTGTTCATTTACTAAAGTTTGAATAGCATTTATTTCCTTTGATGAGTGGTTTCCTTTATGAAAAAAACATGTTTCGGTTTGCTTGCACCAGTATGTATCTTCCTCCAGTGCGTTTATTTCTGCAAGTGGATGTATTTCCCTTATGCAAATGCATTTCATTCCTTACTATGAAAATTCATTTTATTCAAGTGCGTTTTCTTTAACTTAGGGTTGATTTACTTGAATTTTAGTAAGCGTTAATGAAATGTTGTCTATATAATGCGTATTTGTGGTTATGCTTAATTTCTTGTGGGAATATTTTAGTTCAAGACTGGAATTTGGTGAAGGGACCTTTGAACTGAAACCTCTATTCAGTAAAAGTGCAGATCTGGTTAATTTCATGACAGTCATCTAGGAAAGAAGAGTGCTCTGTATTTAGAATGGATGATCATTTTCACATGAAGAATTTTATGTTGCAATAGAGATTCCCTTTGGCTTTCAAAGTACTTTTCACTTTTGAATGAATGATTAGATAAGGAGTCTTTTTTATTATATGCAATTATTTCTTTGCTCTGGTTTGCCTTGCAAGTTAATTTCTAGTTAGCACACTTTACATTTCATGCAAGTGGTTTGGAAGCTCAGTACAGGAATACTAATTTCTTAATACAGGAATCTCTGTTTCGATACAAGAATCAATACCCTAGTACAAGAACCCAAAATTCTTATATGAAAGCCAAAATACTTAGTGAAGGAGTAAAACATACTTTCGGTATAGGAACATTGTTTTAGTACAAGAATATTGTTCCAATGTAGGAACTTGTTCTATTATAGGAATGTTGTTGTGGTGTAGGAGCGATGGTTCAAACTAGGAAGGAAAACTTGTAACAAAGACAAATTCACTTCACAGCCTAATTATTTCTATGTCTTATGACTGGCCTTACATTTAGTCCCAGATATCTGCTTTTCTTTCTTTCATTGATGATGATTGTTTATGATTGATTTAAATTTCCTTTCATTGAGTATTTTTCAACGTACTTTCTTTTTGATTCCAGCACCAGAATTCTTTTGGTATTATTTGTTTTGTAATTCTTTGATTCTGCAAATGTAATTAGGGAAGTCAGAAACAGATTTGGTGAAATTTTATATCATTAATTTTGGCATTTCATGTGCTACACCTCTAAGCTTATGTAGCCCTAGGTTGACAATTAAGTGTTGAAGGAGATTGTTGAACTGCAACTCCTGCACCCAACACTAGGGAATGGAAACAATTCCATAAAAAGAAAGCAAACAAAGGGAAGATAAGTGATTTCTACGTTAATTGATCTTCCCCTTTGTTTTTTATTTCTATTTTCTTTTTCTTTTTATTTAATTTTTGCTCCTCTTCAAGGCCATCTTGGCCCCTCTTTTTGAATTCTTATAATCATATGTAAATGTAATTTTGTTTCCTATATTTCTGTTATTTTCTATGTTCACCACTCAAGGATCTGGGTAGATCCTAGTGAATGCACATGTCTAGTTTGTATATGAAAAATGTATTTTCTTTAAAGTATGAATGGAAGTATGATTTTTATGCAGGGAAAAAAAATTCAAAGGGTCTTAACTTGAGTGCTTTGGTGAACAATTTGTTTCCCAATTGTGTCGGTTCAAATATCCATAGACATGTTGTAACTGGCCCATTTAGGGAATTTATGAAATACTTGTATTTGGTGTAATAGTGATGGAATATCTCCAGATAAACTATCTTGTCCTAAGATTTCATAATGTTATGTATATATAAGTTATGTAGAAATAAGTTCATTTTAGGAGTCTTTTACAGGGATTATAATAGGCATATATTTTGGATGGTTTGTAAAAAATGTCACAGACATAGGTTTTCTCTATTTTGGACTGCTAAAAACAATGTTATTGTGGAGCATGATGAATGTTGTGAGGGTTCTAGCCTGAAAACCATATTTCTGTTATCATATATAAAAAGATCTAATTGTTTATTTTAAAAAATAAAAAATTAATATGTAAAAATTAATAGTTAAAATATTGCATTTTAAATATTATTTAATAAATTTTAAAATAAAAAATTCTTTGATTTAATTTATATGACTCATTTAAATAAAAACCAACCTAGATCCATCTTAAATCCGGATCTACCAAGCACCGAGGGGGATTAAATGTTTCTGCATATTAAGATATTCTCATCTCAAGAGATTTGATCATTCTCAAATGTTTCTGCATATTAAGATATTCTCATCTCAAGAGATTTGATCCCTCTCCACGCTTGGTAGATCTGGACTTAAGATGGATCTAGGTTGGTTTAATTCCCCCCTTTAAATAGGCTATATTCCACATGAATACCATGGGTTATCATAAACTTGGAGCTTAAAAACCACAGGTAACTTGACCAAGTCAATTTTACCTTAACTACCCAACAAAAATGAATTAAAAATAATAATAACATAGGATTTTTATTTTAACATAGAGTTATTTTTATTTTTATTTCAAATTTACCTTAACTACCCAACAAACATTGATTAAAAAAATAAGAAGGCAGAATTTTTATTTTAACATAGGGCTATTTTTATTTTATTTTATTTTGACCAAGTCAAATGTTTACATAACATAACCGAATGGTACAAGTTCTCTTAGATACTCGGTTGGGCTGGAGAGCGACTCTCGTTCCTCTTTTCTAATTGATTTTTGATAAAGTGAAAGAGTCTTAACTCGAGTAGTTTAATAAAGTGAAAGGGTCTTAACTCGAGTAGTTTGATGAACAATTTGTTCATAGTTGTGTGGGTTCAAATCTCCAGACATGTTATAACAGGCCCATTTGTGGAATTTATGAAATAGTTGTATTTGGTGTAATAGTGAGAGAGGATCTTTAATTCTCCATAAATTCTTGTTTTTTTTTGCTAAAGCAAGAGTCGTACCTTCTATTCATTAATCACAAAATAAAGTACAAAGAGTAGTACAAAATTCTTGGACTCTGAGAAAGAGGGACAACTGCAAACCAGCTTTACTCTGCCCCTAACTTTAAACTTTACTATCCTCCAAAGTAGAAAAAAGAATTTGGAGTTGGAATGAAAATAACCCCTAATTAAAAACCAGTAACGGCCTTAAACCCGCCCGAATGCATAGCTTTGAGTTCTTTTTCCCGGGTGAAGAACCTCTTGGCCCCCGAAGAACACCGTCTTCACCTGACGAGGCCATCCTCTTTTAATATCAACCGTAGGATTTGTCCACAAGATCGGACGGTTATAGACCCAATCCGCAGTACAAAACAGCTCACCAATAACCGATCAATCTGAACCGTTGAAGCGCCATAAGAGATCTGACGGTGGAGAAGGATATCGCACCCGCCAACTAGCTTGGAAGTTAGCGTGCGATAAAAGTGGTAATATTCCTGACCCCACCGCCACGTGGTGCATCCTAGGTGGGATCGCTTCCAAAAATCAAAAACCGCTTCCCACTTGTGCGGGTCATGATTAACAGAAAACCACCCAGGTTGCGACAAGAAAGACCAGGAAAGAGAAACTTTGGTTTCATGGTCATCAAGTTTCATCTCCTCCCCATAGTTCGCCTCGTTGACCCTTCTTGTCCCGATGCGCAAAGCTTACATCTCCTTCCTTTCTGCCCCCCTGAAGCTCCTTTATCCTTGTCAGTACAACTAGAAATGTGCGTGTAGCCATTGATCCAAGAATATTCGGTTATCTTTTTCGAACCATTATCAAAAAACCCCATTGTGAGCATGCCTCTGAGCCGACCCCTGCTGGTTAACAATACCCATCTCCATTGCTCTCTTAAGGAACGTTGTGTTGTCTTCAATAGCCTAGTTTTGACAGTCCATTTTTAGTTTGTTGTTAGGGGAATCACGCCAATTCATCACTGCCCTGTTATCTGTGCAGACCACTCCTTGATTGGCTAGCAAATCTGCTAGCTTGTTGGCCTTTCTTCTCACATGTGAAAATCTAACTGTTCTCAGGCTCTGAAGATGATTATGAATCCGTTGGAAGACTTGAATAAGCCTCCAATTTGAAGAGGCTTTTTCCGGTCTTGTTCCCCAGCTTATTCTTCTGACAGAGTTGATGACGATCTCGGAGTCCGCTTCAATGATCGTGTTTTGCCGATTTTCCTGAACCAGGAACTCAAGACTTTGTTCCATGGCCATTAACTCCGCCATGTTGTTGGTGGTTTTTCCTAAGTTTCCATAAAATATGAAAAGAATATCTCCCCTGTCATCTCTTAACACCCCTCCATGGCCTGCCACACCCAGATTACCTTTGGAAGCCCCATCAATGTTGAATTTGAGAAAGCCCTTAGGGGGAGGATGCCAAAAGTCAAGTTCCGGGTCCCCCATTAAGCCCTTCCTCACAGAGCCCTAAGGAACCAGTCCCTGCAAGTCTAGCCGGCAGAGAATCCTCTAGTCTGTGGCCGAAGGAGGGTTCGAGGGAAGGTTTCTCATGGTAGTACTAACCATTTCCTTAATCTGTTTTAGGATCCTCTCAAAGATATTCTGGGAAGAGTTCTTAACATTCTTGAATATTCTGTTATTCCTTTCTTTCCAAACATTCCAAATTATGAAACTCGGTGTAAGCGCCCAAGCGGAACCAAGAACTTCATTATCTGAAAATTTCTTTCTCCATTTGGTAAGAGTGTTGAAAAGGCATCCCATATCTCTGTTAGATTGTTGGAAGATAACTGCAAAAGAATCCCATAATCTGGAGGTGAAAGGGCAATTTTTGAGAAGGTGCTCAATGGTCTCCTCTTGGGCTTCACAGAGTTGGCATCTAGAAGGCCCTAGGAATCGCCTTTTCCTATATTATCCCAAGTCAGGATTTTCCTTTGTAAAACCAGCCATAGAAAGAGTTTAATTTTCATCCAACCCAGATGCTTCCATAGGTTTTGCCAGAGCATGTTAGGAGAATGGGGATTGAGTTCAAGGAGAATGAGTTTAGGCTCTTTAAGATTGAAGTTCCCTTCATTGTTGTTGCCCCATCTTAGTTGGTCATGCCCCCTAGAAACTAGAATTTTCCTTTGTTTCAACATTTTCATCAATCTTTCAGCTTTGGTTGAAAGATGATTGTCCTCTCGGAGGTCTAATTTTCTCCATTTTCTCCACTTCCCTGCACTATTGGTTTGATCCCAAAAATCCCTGACTTGGGTGAGCTCCTTAGTATCAGTCTCTGCTTTGAGGTCCTCCAGGTCCTCCTATAAGAGAATAGGTTCTTGTTGCCATCTATCCTCCCAGAATAAGGCCAAGTCTCCCTCTCTAATTTCCCAGAAGCTATGGTCTTGAATCAATCTTTTGTTATCCCAAGTTTTGTTCCAAATATGAGATCCTCTTATATTCCCCTCCTTCTGTATGCGTTCATTGTCAGTCCAAGTACTTGCATATTTTTCTTTCCAAGTAATAGCCCATTGTGCTTCTGGTTCCTTTATCCATCGCCACCAAAGTTTAGCCCCTAGAACCTTACAAAGAATCTCAGGATCATCTAATCCAAGACCCCCGTGGTTTTTGGGTTTGCATATTTTATCCTAGGCAACTAAGGCCCATTTCTTCTTTTCTTCCCCCTTGCCCCATAGAAAGTCTCTTTGTATGTTTCTCATTTGGTGTAGAATTCCTTTGGGAGCAGGGATGGCAGAAAGCATAAAGATTGGGATTGATTGAAGCACAGCCTTTGTGAGGACCAATCTGCCAGCCAAATTTAAATATCTTATAGTCCATTTCATGGTTTTGTCTTGCAGCTTACTAATAATTGGCTCCCAAATACTTCTGTGAAGAGGTTTTGCAATTAAAGGAACCCCCAGGTATTTCAAGGGGAGAGAGTCTCTTTGGAATCCCAGTATTCTGGATATGTTCCTCTGAATAGTAATATGAGTATTAAAGAAAAAGATCTTAGATTTGGAAAGATTAACCTCCAAGCCAGAGGCCTTGGCAAAGTCCTTAAGGATTTGTTTGTAGGCAAGAGCTTCTTTGACTATGGGTGTTCCTTGCAACATGGTATCATCAACAAATTGTTGATGGGTTAAGGCTTGACCATTGTCAGAGAGTTGTATACCCCTGACCTTACCAGCTGCTTTAGCATACTTTATGGCTCTACCTACACCTTCAATCATGAGAATGAAGAGAAAGGGAGAAAGAGGATCACCCTGCCTAAGACCCCTGGACGGGGTAAAAGTCTTCGAGGGAGAGCCATTGACAAGAATTGAAAAACTAGAAGAAGTGATCAAAGCCAGGATCCATCTTACCCAATTGTGATCAAACCTAAAAGCAATGACAACCTTCCTGATATAGTTCCAATTCAGTTTATCATAAGCTTTGGCTATATCAAGTTGCATGATCATACCAACTTTTTTCTTACTTGTCAGAGAGTGCACCACTTCATGTGCCTAGATGATATTATTAAGAATTTGCCTTCCTTCCACATATCCTGATTGTTCCCCCGAAACTAATGCAGGTAAGAGGGGTTTGAGCTTGTGTGCAACCACCTTTGATATTATCTTGTAAACCACATTGCATAGAGCTATAGGTCTGAATCTATCTAGGTTTGAGCCTACTCCTGTTTAGGGATCATGGTTGTGAAGGAGGAATTCAGAGCTTCTAAAATGCTTCTATGTTTCCTGGAGTCTTCCATCACCTGCAGTATGTCCTGTTTGACTATATTCCAGCAAGCTTTGAAGAAATCGACATTGAAACCATCCGGGCTTGGCGCCTTGCCATTCTGCATTTCTTTGAGAACCCCACTAACCTCCTCTTCCATCACAGGCTTGTAAAGGTTGACATTATCCTCTTTGGAGACTATCCTGGGAATGTTCTTGGTGATTTCCTGGATATAGTGTTCTCTATCATAATAGGTTTCCTGAGCTATATTTCTAAAGTGTTGGACTAGCTCTACCTCTATTTCTTCATGAGAATTGAGATTATTTCCTCTTTCATCCTTGATCAAAGCAATTCTATTATGTGCTCTATTTGCCATGGTAGATTTGTGAAAAAATCTGCTATTGCGTTCACCTTCTTTTAGCCATTGGATTCTAGATTTTTATTTCCAAAAAATTTCCTCTTGACTGCATAAATACTCCCACTGTTGTTGATATCTGGTGGCTTGATCATGTCGAGCTTTGTCATGGCCTTCTTTAATAAGGCCTTGGTTAAGTACCCGCAGTTTTCTTTCAACAATTTTTTTTCCTTCAAAGATATTTCCAAAGTAAGTCTTATTCCAGTCCTTAAGTCGTATCTTGATATGTTTTAATCTTTTCTGAAGGATAAACATTTTGGAACCCTGAATATTTAAATCCTCTGCCCACCACTTGGTTACATTGCTGATGAAATCTGGGTGGGAGAGCCAGATATTTTCAAATCTAAAAGGTCTGTTCCTGGTTTTACCAATGCCCTGCACCTCTAGTTGTATCAGCCAGTGATCTGATCCCCCAAAGGGTTGCACTCCAGCTACCATTTCCTTGTCATTGAGCATAAGATCCTTTGAGATTATGAATCTATCTAATTTGGAAGCTACTTGAGCCTCTCCTCCTCTTTTATTTTTCCAGGTGAAGATGCCATTGTACATTTCAATGTCCACCAGCTTCATTTCATCAATAAAGGTTTGAAAAGCCACAGAGTCTTTACCTAGAACTCTGGTTCCCCCTTTTTTTCCGGTGAGTGACTTAATCATGTTGAAATCACCCCCTAAGATCTAGGGTATTCCTGCATGTCTATTTATGAGAGTCTCCAGAGAGTTTAGAAGCCCTAGTTTAGCCTCCATTCTCTGTGGGCCATAGACATTTGTAAATAGATAGGTTTCCTTGTCTCCTACTGGTTGAAAAACTGCAGATAAATAATCTCTAGATGCCTCCGCATCTATTAAGTCAATCTTTTGTGGATTCCACAGAGTGAGAATGCCTCCTACTTTATTCTCTGCCTTGACTTCTAGAAACTCAAATCTATTGAGCCATTTCCTATGGATATCTCTTATCTTTTGAATGGAACACTTAGTCTCCTGTATGAAAATCACATCCGGAGATGCTTGTTTCATTCTGTTACTCAGTAACCTTTTTTTTCTTTTACTACCTAGACCTCTGATATTCCAAGAAGTAACTTCATAATTAAAGATTAGTAAAGGAGTAACTGGATAGGTCTTTCATCTTACCTGAATCTATCATTAGCTTTCCGCATTCCATCAACAACTCATTCTGCTTTTTTCTGCCCCTCTTCTTTCCTGGGATTCTAGGTGCTAGTCCTACCATATTCCTCATCATCTTCACTTCTTCATTGCCTTGTCTTTCTTTGTGATTGATTCTACCCAACCCTTTAGTTTGGGTCCTCCATAAAAAAAGCTATTGAACCCTATTGAACTCCTCTGTAGGTAATGAGTCTAGCCCTTCTTTGGTTCCTTGATTCAAGAAACCTTCTAAATATAGGTTTTCTTTCTCAAGAATTTCCTGGAGTTCATGGTCCTCCATATCCGTCTCACTAAATGGGTCATGTCAAGATCCATTGCCTGTTCAGCATTACTCATCATAAATTCTTTCATATTGTCATTTTCTTGTATTTGTTCCTTTTCTTCTTCTTTCTCCTCCTCCACTATGTTTCCTCCTTTTGCTTTATCAGTATCTGTAGGATTTGCATCTGCTTCGAGGGTTTGGAACCTGTTCTGTTCAACATGCTGCTCCTTGGCTTTGCTTGTTCTTAGAACTCTTTTGCACCCTTTTCCTTTGTGTACCACCTTGAAGAAGCTTTCTAGATCCTTCATTATATTAGCTTTACTTTTATCCTCTATCTTACTGAGAGGGAAGTATCTGACCAAATTTCCATGCTCGTGACATTTGCAACATCTGAAAGGAATGTGTTCGTAATCTACTGTTTGTATCCATTCCTCATCAAACACTTCCAGAATAACCTCATCTGGCAACGCTCCAGAGAGATCCATCTCCACACATTCTAGTGAAGGAAGTATACTTTCACCTTCTAGTGGCCTCAGAAACTTTGACAAAGCGCCCTAACTTATTTCATATGGTTGATAGAGATTCCGTTTGCCAGTAATCAAGAGGTAGAGAGTAGAGTCTAACCCAAACTGGGACTGAGGTGAAAGTTTCGCGTTCCGGAACAAAGTTCATGATCCATGGTCGCATATATAGGCCTGCAGCAGCAAAGAAGTAAGGCCCTCCTTCAAACACTCTATCTTTGTCTTCAATATTAGCAAAAACTACAGTGAAAAAACCCTTGGATCCAAGATGTAGGTCAATGCTGCCTTTTGGTTTCCAGTGGTATTTAATCCACGTTTGTAAAACTTTTTCAGTGGGCCATAGCCCCATGAATTTAAAAATGTTTGCATATGTTTGCATGTGATCCCTGTGCGCCTGCAACGCTAGATCATTTAAAATGATTCTAGGAATTACCGCCGCTTTGGGTTTGCATGGTCCCATGTGTGCTTTGTCTTTAGCGCTTTGCTCCTTGATATCTTCCACATTCTCCAATGCTTCATTATGCTCCCTTGCTTTGGTTCCCTCTTGTTCTTCTTCATTACTTCTTTCTTTTCCCTTTGAAGGCTCTCTGTCATTTTCCATGGGTTTTTCCCCCTGCTTACCACTGCCTGCTTGAAGGAGGGAGTGGAGCTCCCTCCTATGTGTCCTTTCATGGTGGACTGCCTCTAAGATCGAACGAAACCCTGGTTTTTTCCTCCACGCCATCGGCTCAGGTTTTCAAAGATTCTAATCACTTGATCCGTACTTCCCATAAATTCTTGTTACTCTTAATATATATATATATATATATATATATATATATATATATATATATATATATATATATATATATATACTATATATATTAAAAAATATATATTTTAAATTTTTATTTAATAAAGTTAGTTTTTCAACAAATTTTTATTTAATTATTTTTTTTTTCATTTTTTGGGGCAATTTTCAAATAAAATTGATCCATGAAACTTGACCATGAATTATATTGTTCAATTTACATAATTCCATGATGAACTATATTGTTTAAATGTTGAGTAAATAATTAGATATAATATAGACCACCAAATTTAGAGGAGACAGTGATAAGGTGTTATGTTTGGGCACTTCAAGGTGTAAAGGTCATGGGTTCAAAATTCCATGGGAAAAAATGCAACCGTACTTAGTGCTAGTGTGGCCTAGGCCAAGTTCCTTCCCAGGTGATTTTGATGGTTTGAATACCCCTTTATCATAGCTACTCAAACCATAGGTCATGCAGTCATTTCAAAACTCACGTAAACTAGCAAATGAAAAAAATAATTAAATATAATATAACAAAAATTTATTTCTAATAATATTGATTATTATAAATATTATATTCTAATTAATTGAACAAAAAAGTTAAAATATCATTATATTTTTTTCCTTTTTAATAAGACTTTATACACACACATTTTCTAAGTTTTTATTTTTAAAATTTGGGTAATAAAAATTTTAAATTTTAAATAATTAAATTTTATTCTGTATTTTTTTGTTTGCTAAGTTGTGCGAGTCCTGAGATAATTGAATGCTTAATCTTTAGATTGAGAAACTATGACCTAGGGGCATCTAAGCTGTCAAAATCAACCGGGGAACGCACTTGGGCTGGGCCACACCAACCCTTAACATGGTTGGATTTTTTACGATGGAGGTTTCATCCAGTGACCTTCACATGAGGAGTTCTTAACAATACACCCCTCACTATCCATTCATGCCCCATGGGAAATTTTATTATATTTAATCACACCATTTTTTTAAATATTAAACAATCATTTTTCTTTCCTTAAAAAAAATGTAAAACTTAATTGAGCCAAGAGGCTTATTCTACAATGTAGTATGAGTGCGATGTGTAATTCCATCAATGATTATCTTGAGTTGACAAGTGTCCCTTAAAAAAATACTTTAAATAAAAAAACATTGTCCGCTATAATAAAAACATAACTAATTATACATATTTGGTTAGTTTTAATTAAAAGCATTATAAAACATTAATAATCGCATTATCATTGTGCTCACTTAGATTGTTAATATTTACCTTAGTAAAATATGTCAATGCTCAAAAGGAAAAAATAATTGAAGGTAAAGTAAAATAGTTATTTCTTAATAAGATATACAACTCATTCAAGTTTTAATATAAAATATCTAATACCCTAGTAACTTGTAAATATTTTATTTACCTTTTCTGTTGAATTTACTTTTACAAACTATGGGACCCATTCTGAGGGTCAAGTATGAATACATGATGTACATAAATGTTCTTCCTATTTTAATATTAATATTAAAAAAATGGATATGGTTAACCATGTAAATTACGGTGGGAAAAGGTGTTAAAGAGAATTTCACATCCTAGACAGTTACATGACAAATAGGAAAGGCCCAAGAATAGCTATGGGCAGTGGCAATTGCCTACCAAGATTTCCTCTCCCTACAGATAGATTATCTCAACAAGGGAAAAGGTTGGCTAAAGGGTGAGAGGGGAAAATCCTAAAGAAGCCTTCTGGTTTTGGAGCCTAGTTGGGAGGAGGCCTAAAAGAGTTAGCTATTGAGATTTAATTTCCTCAAACAAGATGTTATCAGAGGAAGGCAGGACGTTGCAAAGAGGATTCTTGTGTTGGACCGCAGGTGGTCATTTTCAGGGTATTGTATCTGATGTGAAATTGGATCGAGGGGAGATCTAGGTTGTGGAAACTAGTTCTCATTTGTTGAGATGAACATCCTTAATCCCACTATGGTTTCATGGCAGGCCAATTTTGATTGACCAGATAAGTGATACATTAGAATGAATTTTGTGAAATAAGAAAGTTTATGTTTATGTTCTATATTTGTAGTGTTATGAAATTAATTGTTAGGGTTGAGTTAGGTTAGTTACCCAGGTAACAATGGACAAGCTAGAAGTCCATCAACCTATGGGGGTAATAATCCTGAACTCCAACAAGTAGGTTTGGGAAGAAGATGGCAGGCCCCAGAGACAAGCCCCACTGGGTCTTCTAGACTAATATATATATATATATATATATATATATATATATATATATATATAATATATAAATATATATACTATATTTATAAAAATTATTTTATAAAAAGTATCACATTATTTTAGGAAGCTAAGAATGAAATTATATCATATACATCCCCTAAAGAGAGCAGTGCATATATATTATATATATATATATATATATATATATATATATATATATATATATATATATAAAGACTAATAATTTTATTATAGAAACAAGAAGGGTTAGAACTGTTATGATTTCTATAATTTTATCAAATAAATTTTCCTAAGAAGTAATATACTGGCCAATGGGGAAAGAACATAATTCTCAATTCAATATTGCAGTATGCAAAAATATAATATATTTGAGAGTTAAACAATACTCTATTCAATCAAATTAAAGAAAAAAATCATGGTAAAAATTGTAGTATGCCATGAGAACCCATAACAAAGATAATTATTTCTTTTCATAAAAGAGAAACAATAATTCTGAGTACGTGAATGTAGAAATGAGTAATCAATGTATGCTCATAGAAAATATACAATATACCAAGTCATGTTGCATAGTATGAACTACCAGAACAAAATCACATATATTGTTAAATGGAACCCTTAATGTTGGGTATTAATTTCCATGGGGCCGAAGTTAAAGGTTATATAACAAAAATTTATTTAAAAATATTTTCGGCAGAGAAATATCAGAAAAAGTAAGCTTTTAATGGTATGAAACCCTAACAACCACAACAATCCTTGAAATGGGTTTTGGTCATGTTTACATAAAAAAAAGGAGCCTCATGAGAACTTAACATTCAAGGAGTAAAAGTCCTCATATAGAAAGGAAAACCTCAATTACAAAGATGTTGTAGAAGTTATTCCTTCCCAATAGAACATTAACTTGTGGAGGACATTAGTGCATAGCTCAAAGTTAGTAGTCGATGGAAAATAGAGTAGTCATAAAACATTGAAGAGTGATTCATAGGTTATAAGATATAACCCTCATCTTATATTTACACCTTTAGAGGTTGTTGAAGAAGTAATACGATTCCTCTGGAATTCACAATAGAATGATAGGAAAATGAGGAACAACATGGAAATTGTAAAACTGCAGACAGTACAAGAACACTACGTTTATTCCATAATTGGGCTTACCTGAAATGGTTAGGACAAAAGACAGTCATGAAATCCCTGGATGGCATAATCGGCTAGCTAGAGACCACTTGGTACATATCGAATTGTGAAGCAACTTTACCTACAACAAGAGCCATTACAAAGAAAATTTATTAAAATATCACTCTGTGACTACAGATAAGGATTAATTCCCAAACAAACATGTGCAGTATTAACCTTTCTTACATAAAACAAAATTACTTGACATGAGCTATCCATTCTTGGGGTCTCGATAGTGGTTCTCATTGTAAGCCCCAAAGTCACATAACTGGAGCCGAAGTAGAAAATTAAAAATAGTGGAAATATGTCAATAAGAGGAAATTGTGAAAACCTTCTGAAGTTTTTAAAGCTTTCTCCGGAACAACGAAATGCACAAATGAGACTGGTTTGAGTGTGAGAGGGTGGGTAATTACCCAAGAAACCCTACAATCCCTTTGAGTCATCAATCTAAGCCTAGTTCTCATGTACCATTGATCACTAGACATGTCGGAAGCTTCATTTAGTGACAGTCGCATCAATTGTATGCCATACAAGTGATCTAGAGCCTTCAAGCTCAACTCGAAAATGATAAAATTTGCAAAATGTTAACCTTAGCATATTATGTAGACCCAATAATAACCTTAATAAATCAGCACAATGTATTCATACAGCGTAAACACAAAAGAAACCCCTATGATGTAGAAACACTGGAAACATGAATGATAGAACCCTTATGCAAACCTCAAATATTCATGGTGGTCTATGCCATGAGTTGCAATGTCTTGATATTAATGACAATAACCCAAATTCATGTTATGGATAACCCTATTGTTTATTTTAAACGAAGCATATTGTATAAGGAAAATAACTATGCAAGATATAAAAAAAATTAATGTTGTTATTATGTGGGCATAAGAGAGACAATTGATAGTTAAGGAAAAGACTCCAATCTTCAATACAAATTAGTAAGACCCAAAATATAAAGAGGAAATTATGTTTTGTGGTAGTTAGATAAATCCAAGGGGAATGTAACTCATATGGAATAATTCTTCTTGATTGAAGACTATCTATATATATATATTATTGTTTTTTATAAGGAGATTATAAAGTATATTTATTAGGAATATTACAAGTGGTATCAGAGCAAAAAGGTTACAAACTATGGCCTATTCAAGGGAAAACATAGATAATAACAAATTGTGTTGTATGTTTCACATAGGAAGAAAAGAAGAACAGGTAACATAACAACACCGCCCATGGGACCCAGTTTTGTACCCTTAATGGAACCCAATCTAGAAATTTGGGTGTAGTTAGGTGAAGAACCATGATCCACCTTCGCAATATTATTTGAAACAATACATAATTTAAGACAATAAATATCCAACATAAAGCCTAACAATGATCGATTATGAGAGATCAAGAAAGAATAATTAAGAGCTTAACTGATAGGAAAAATCAAAGCCCCAACCCCTGATAATGGAGACAATGAATAATCACAAAAGAGAAAGGGGGATAGTGTTCCCAAGAGAAGTATTAAACCTAATCTTAAGGGTCATAAAGAAACAAAGGAAGAGGAATTTGACAACATCTCTTAGGAAAAACCTTATAATCTACCAAAAAAATAGAAAACATAAAACCAAGGGGAGTTTAAGAAAATCAAACCCCCAACATTTGATGGTGAATCTGAGGAAGCAGTGGAGGTTTGGCTAGTGAACATTAACAAATATTTTCTTATTTATGAATATAATAGTAATTTGAATGCTCGCCTAGTAATTTATCAGCTCCAGGGAAAAGAAACCTTATGGTGGGAAGAGATTAAAGTGGTTCATGGAATTGATGAACAAAGCATATCATGGGATAGTTTTCAACAACATTTCAAAAATAAATACCTTATTGAGCGATATTATGATGAGAAGGCCAAGGAATTCCATGACCTTAAATTGGGTCAGTTGTATATGGATGAGTATGTTGAAAAATTCACCTCTTTGTTGAGGTATGTTGCTTACATATGGGAAGAGAAGGCCAAAGTACACCATTTTATAAATAGTATGTCGGTGTCTATGAAGAATGCCTAGAGTTTGACAACCCCAAGACCATGGATGAAGCCATATGTAACGCATGGATTTTCTATCAACAACTGAAACAAAAGGGAGAAAATAATAAACCATGGTTAGGTAAGAAGGGGAAAAAATACCATCTAAACAGCAAGAATGCAAAGATTATTGGGTTTAAGCTTTTTAGCAAAGGGAACTAGAGTCAACTTGTTGGAAAAGGCCAACAGAAATCCCAATCACAAAATGGATCCAAACAATTAGAAATACTAGGTAAAATGGATTTTGGTAAGGTACAGAAACTACCAATATAATGTTGGGGTTATGGGGGACCACGCTACCTCAAAGATTGTCCTTACCATGAAAAGACAGAACATGTAGCAAATGTTCAAGAAGCATCTACAATGGAAGAGGTTGCTAGAAGTATTCCCATAATAAATGTCACCCTGGAGGACCAACAAGCCAAGCATTAATCCATAATGACCAAATTTGAAGGTAAAATATGCAATCATGTTGTATTAATATTAATAGACCTCGAGGTGATTTTAAGTTATATAATCCCCAAGTTAGTATATCTATGTCAATTGCAAGTTAGTAAATTCAAACATTTGTGGCTGGTCCAACTAGCCACTAGAGAAAAAAGGAGAGTAACAATGAGATTTGTGAAATGCCTAGAAGAGCTTGCAAGACAACCAACAAATATAGATCTGAATGTTCTATCACTAGGATCACACGATATTTTGATCAGTCTAGACTAGTTGGAAGAACATTGGTCCATCGTAAATTATAGAAATAAGACCATCAGTTATGTTAAGGAGGGAGTTATTAAGCAAGAAATTCAAGGGATAGTAAGGCCTATAACATTGAGGAAAATTTCAACCTGACAACTAAAGAAATATATTAGAAAAGGCTGTCAAATTTCTGCAGTCCAAGTAGGATGCTCTAACTCTAAAGAAAAGATGGTAATCTTGGAAAATTTTCTTATTGTTCAAGATTTTGTAGATGTATTTCCTGAGGAGATCCATGGGCTACCCCCTAAATGAGACATTGATTTCATGATTGATCTAATTCTAGGGCTACACTAATTTCTAAGGCACCATATTGTATGAGACTATTGAAATTAATTGTGTTGAATGCAATTACAAGAGTTGTTAGACAAAAAGTAAGTCTGTCCTAGTGTGTCACCATGGGGAGCTCCCGTGATTTTTGTCAAAATGAATGATGGTACCCTAAGGATATGTATTAATTAGTGACAATTTAATAAATTGAAAATTAAGAACAAGTATCTGCTACCTCAAATCGATGATTTGTTCAATCAGTTTAAGGGTGCAACTATGTTTTCTAATATTGAATTATGCTCAAGACACCATGAAATATGAATAAGAGAGGAAGATATTTGTAAAATTGTATTTAGTACATGATATGGACACTATGATATTGTTTTCCTTCCTTTTAGGCTTACTAATGCCCTGACCACATTTATGTGCTTGATGAATAGCACATTCCATCAATATCTAGACAAGTTCGTGTTAATATTATTAATGATATCCTAGTTTATTCAAAGAGTTTGGAGGCGCATAATTGAAATCTATAGATAATGTTGCAAACTCTGCAATATCACCAATCATATGCCAAATATAGTATTATTTCCTTAAAGACCATACAATATTTGGGGCATGTGATCACCCAACAAGGGATAGCCATAGATCCATAAAAGATAAAAAATGATTATGGAGTGACTTGTTCCTAAGAATTTCGTAGATATTAGGTCCATTATGGGATTAGCATGCTACCATTGTCACTTTATAGCTGGGTTTTCAAAGGTAGCCTACCCCATAAACTCATTACAAAAGAAAGGGAAAACATTTAATTGGACCCTGTAATGCCAAGGTGGTTTTGATCAGTTGAAACACCAATTAACTACAACCCTATTTTGAGAATTGTAGATCCCAAAAAAGTTTTTTTTTTTTGTACAGATGCGTGCTAGGAGGGATTAGGGGGAGTGTTAATGTAATAAGGTAGGCAGTATCCTACCGAGTCCCAAAAATTGAAAGAGCACGAGAAAACATATTCAACCTATGACCTGGAGTTAAAAATGATGATTCACACCTTGAAGGTAGGGAAACACTATATTTTAGGGAAAATGTTTATTTTGATGACTGATCATATTAGCTTGACTAACTTTTTCAAATAACCCACACTTAATGCTTGGCAAGCCCAATGGACCGCTTTCTTGAGCAGGTTTCGTTTTGACATATAACGTTTGAAAGGTAAAGAGAACCAGGTGATGAATGCTCTAAGTAGAAGATTGAATTTTATCTATGAAATCTCACTTTGTCAAGTGAAATCTATTTTTTCAAGTCAAATTAAAACTACATCCTTAAGGGATCAAGATTATCAATTTATACAACATGAAATTAAGCAAGAAAACAACACGGAAAAACAACTGGGATATGGTAGTAAGAATGATGGTCTTCTGATCCATAAAAACTAGATTTATGTTCCTAACCAATAGTTAGTTAAACAACTAATTTTTGTTGAATATCATAAAAGTCCTTATGTTTCTCACCCTAGTTAATAGAAATTGATAACTTCTTTAAAAAGTATCATTTTTTTCCTGACATGAAAAATAATATAGCAGAATACCTAGCAAAGTGTCCAGAATGCCAACAGGTGAAAGAAGAACACCACCATCCAGTAGGTCTGCTTCACCCATTACCCATTCCTGAGTGGGAATGGAAAACTATCACCCTAGTTTTAATCACTAGCTTACCCAGATCAAAAAGTAAAAATGACTCAATAATGGTTGTGGTAGATAAATTAAGTAAAACTGCACATTTTATTCCAGTGCAATCTACTTATAAGGTGGTTCAAATTGTTGATATATTTATAAGGGAAATATTATGTTTACATGGCATACCCAAGACAGTGATATATTATCATGACGTACAATTTACTTCCACCTTTTGGGATGATTTATTTACATGATTAGGTACCCAGATGTAATTTAGTACTACCTATCATTATAGATGGGAAAATAGAAAGGGTAAATCAAGTATTGGAGGACATGCTAAGAATGTTTGTCATGCAACAACCTAGCAAATGGGAAGAATATCACTACTTGGTAGAATTTGCATATAATAATAGTTATCATGTCTCTTTAAGAATGAGTCCTTTCGAGGTGTTGAATGGGTGAAGGTGTAGAACACCTCTCAATTGGAGTTACCCCGAGGATAGGTTAGTGGCGGGGTCAGATATGTTGAGAGAAATGGGTTTGACTGTGAAAAATCTTTGGTGGAACATGAAAGCTTCCCAGGACCAGAAGAAAAGATACGCAGATAAAAGATGAACACGCAGAGAGTTTCAACTAGGCAATAGTGTGTACGTAAGGGTTAAAATGAAGAAAGATCACTTTAATATGGGGAACTTGTGCGAAACTGGCTCCCCGATTCCATGACCCATTTGAAATACTTGTCAGGATTGGGCTTATGGCCTATCAACTAGCCTTACCAAGTCATATACGCATACACAATGTGTTTCATGTCTCTTTATTAAAGAAATACATACATGATCCTAAGAATATTATTGATTGGCATATTGCTCAAGTAAATGATGAAATTTGAAATAATTATATATGTTTTCTTAAATGTAAATTGTTGGAAGCTAATAGTTTTCATAATGATTGTGGATGTAGTTAAAACTAGATGGAGAATTCCTAGTTGAGCCTATGCACATACTAGATTAGAGATAAACTATGCTATGGAAACTAGTAATCACCCAGGTTAAAGTGCAATGGAAGCACTTCAGCCCGGAAGAGGCTAGCTGGGAAGATGAAAATTTTATGAGCAAGGCATATCCCAACCTATTCTAAGGGCTAGGAAAACACCAAGGATGTTTTTTAGTTGAAGGGAGGGAGGTGTAATACACCCAGTAAATTGTAAATATTTTATTTACTTTCCCTATGGAATTTACTTTTACAGACTACGAGACCCATGTTGATGGTCAAGTACGAATACATGACATACATAAATTTTATGTATGCTTTAATATTAATAATAAAAAAATTGTATATGGTTAGACATGTAAATTAAAGTGGGAAAAGTTGATAAAGAGAGTTTCACATCCCAGACGATTACAAGACAATTAGGAAAGGCCCAAGAAGGGTTATGCACAGAGGTAGTTGCGTACCCATATTTCCACTCCCTAGAGATAGATTATCTCAACAAGGGAAAACATTGGCTAGAGGGTGAGAGGGGGTAATCCTAAAGAAACCTTGTGGTTTTGGAGCCTTCTTTGGAGGAGGCCCAAAAGAGTTAGCTATTGAGCTTTAATTTCCTCAAACAGGACATTCTTAGAGGAAGGCAGGACACTGCCCAGAGGAATCTTGTGTTGGAACATGTGTGGTCACTGTCATGGTATTGTATCGGATGTGAATTGACTTGGGGGGAGATCTGGGTTGTGGAAACCAATTCTCGTTGGTTGGGAGGAACATCCTTTTGCCCATCGTGGTTTCATGGCAGGCCACTTTTGATTAACCAGATAAGTGATGCATTAGAATGAATTTTCTATATATTGTGCAATAAGAACGTTTATGTTTGTGTTATGTATTTGGAGTGTTATGAAATTTATTGTTAGGGTTGAGTTAAGGTAGTTACCCAGGCAACAATGGACAAGCTAGAATTCCATCAACCTATGAGGGTGATAGTCCTAAAATATAGAAAGTAGGTCTAGAAAGAAGATGGAAGGCCCTGGAGATAGGCCCCACCAAGTCTTCGAGACTATATATATATATGTGTGTGTGTGTGTATATATATGTATATGTATATGTATATGTATATGTATATGTATATGTATATATATGTATATGTATATATATATATGTATATGTATATGTATATGTATATATATATATATATATGTATATATATATATATATATATACATATATGTGTGTGTGTGTGTGTGTGTGTGTGTGTGTGTGTGTGTGTGTAACACAGAAATATATACTAATAATTTGTAAAAATTCTTTTATAACCCAAGTGTCATGTTAATGTAGGAAGCTAAGAATGAAATTATATCTTATACATCCCTTGAAAAGAGTAGTGCATGAGTATACACACAGTCAATAAAGACTGATAACATCATTATAGAAAAGGAAGGGTTAGAACTATTATAATTTCTATAATTTTATCAGACAAATTTTCCTAATAAGTAATATACCCGCCAAGGGGGAAAGAACAAAATTCTCACTTTCAATATTGTGTTGGCGGTGCTAGAAATCCATCAACCAAGGGTTCTCCCCAATGTGAAGTCCCAATTATACCTCACACCATTTGGTGTAGGAACCCCATCTGTAATATCGATCTGGTTTCCATATATCCTTAGAGATATGCCTTGGCTCTAACTTTCAGCAAAAGAGATGGGTGCACATGTGCCTTCGAAAAGTAAGGGATGTGATTGGTGAGTGTTCGATCATATGTGTGTCAAATTTCTTTGACAAAGGAGGGGAGGAGAAGTGAGCCTCTAAGAGAGAGTTAGTAGTACCACCCTAGTAGAGACACACATGAACCAGAAGGCTCCATGCAACATCAAGCAAAATATCCCACAGAGATGCAATGATCATTGAAACCAATATAATTTGTCTAATATCTAGTGGAATAGTCCATGAGGATGTGACAACGATAATAGAAATTACAACACATTCTCAATATGATAAGTACCAAAACAGAATAGTTCAAATACTTTAGCATAGCTGAAAGAAAACATGAATTACAAACACTCATATAATAGTCTTACAAATATCCATAATCCATGCATGTAAAATGTGCTAGCCTTGAAGGTTATTGTTATTAACTAAAATTTCCAGGACACATGTATACAATGAACATCACTAACTCAAGTAGTGGAGCATTGGAGCCACTCCTTGCTCCTCAAAAGAATTGATTTGTCTCTCTAATGCCTTGTGGGTGGAGCCAAGGTGAAAATTCCTTTGCTCATACAATGAGGGTGTATATATAACCAAGGGTGACTCTTTGATTACCCTCATGATTGTTTGACTTCCTATAAATTTTCAACTTACATGACTCTTTGCATTCCATGTGTGTCCTTTGGACTTCCACTTTACAATACATTTTGTATACAATATAAATGATCCATGATAGTGAGGTGGCATATGACCACTCATGACATGACATGACATGATACTACTGACATGGAATGCTTGATGATGTGGAAATTTCAAGCCAATTTTGTTGCTAAGTGTTGGATGTCCTCTTGAATATTATTTTCTTTCAACCTCCACATGGCTTGGTGATGAGGAATTTGCAATGATCTCAAGTCTTGAACAGTGGTCGCAAACTAGTGTCCCTTCACTTTCTCTTGATCGATCAACTTGTAATTTTCGTCACAATAGAGTCTTTGAGCATGCTTCCCTCCTTCTTCTCCTTCTTCACCATCTTTTCATGACATGTTAGGGCACTTGTTCCTACAATTCACTCATGACGAGACGACATCAATCCGAAAACCCCTTAGTCTAAGATGATGCATTTCAATCCACCAACTGAGCCTGGAACAAGTGAAAGGCTGGGAAGAGGGACTCGGTGACTGCGTAGTGCACAATTCTAGCATCTATGGGAAAATGTTAAGCCCTGAGACTGCGTAGTGTACAATTTAGAAATTCTTGAGGGATAAGACTCCATAGTTTCTGGAGCTAGTGGGACAAGCTGAAGGGATGGGATCAGGAAGAGGTCGCTACGCAATTATGGGAGCCAAGGAAGGTTGGGCTACTGTGGGACTGTGAAAATCAAAAGCTTAGGGAATGAGCTTGAGTCTTGAGGTTGTGAAGTGTGCATTTTAAGACAAGATAGGGGACAAGACTGTGTAGTTTTGGAAGCTAGTGGGATAGGTTGAGGGAATGAGCATTGAGAGGACACATTGCACAATTCTAGAGGACAAGGGAGGAAAGGCTACTTCGAAGTTGTGTAGTTAAAGGACCCAAAAGATGAACTTGAGGCTTTTGATTACGTAGTTCACACTGGAGGTCAGGCTGGGAGGAATCACTACAAAATTCTGGAGGTGAAGGTTAGGGCTTAGGCATAAAAAACTATACAATGCAACAGTCTTGGTAGGCAGGAAATGTGCATTGCATAGTGCAAAGAATCAATGTCACAGCTAGAGGATTGAGACTGCGTAATGCGCATCTCAAGGAAGATCTAGTGAAGCTGGGTTTCCCAATCAAGAATTTTTTCCGAAAATGGCTAAGTGTGGGATCAGTGAGATTGGTGTGAAAGGTGATGAACTTTGACTATGACCACACACTTAAAATATTTGACGACACGACAACATAGATCATCCAAAAACATGAAAAAACATTTCCCTCTATGTGACATCTTTACGACAAGTTATGACAAGTGTGACACCAAAGATGTACTTCGCGGCAACCCTGATGACACGTGTGCAATAGTGCCCAAAACTTTGGAAATGAGTGCAATGTGTACTTACAAGGTTAGAACAACTCATTTGTACAAAGATGACCTATTCGAACGACCAACATGGGATTATACACAGGATATGACAACCAACATGCTAAAAGATGACACCTTTCCCATCTTGCAAAGGGGAACACAAGACTTTAAGAAAAAAAATGAAATGAGTTTCAAAGTTCACGACAATGACCAACAAGATCAAGGAAGACTCTAAAATTGGGTATAGTTCAAATTTTTGGAGGGTGTTGTAGCAACTACAACATATTGTAGTACACAAACATATAATGCAAACACATAGTATAGTTGATAGTCGAACAATACTCTATTCAATAAAATTAAAATAACAGTCATGGTAAAAATTGCAATATGTCGTGAGAACCTGTAGCAGAGATAACCCTTTTTTATTCACAAAAGAGAAACAAGAATTATATGTACATGAATGTAGCAATGAGTAATAAATGTATGTTCACAAATAATATACAATATGCTGAGTCATGTTACACAGTATGAACTATGTGAAAAAAATCACATATATTGTTAAATGGAACCCTCGATGTTGGGTCTTCATGGCCATAGGGCCAAAGTTAAAGGTTATATAACAACAATTTCTTTAAAAATATATTAGGCAAAGAAATTTGAGAAAAAAGTAATATTTTAATGGTATGAAACCCTAACAACTTGACAATCCATGAACTAGGTTTTGGTCATGGTTACAAAACCCCAAAAAAAAATTAAAAAAAATAAAAAGATACCCTCATGAGAACCTGGAATTTGAGGAGTAAAAGTCCTCAGATAGAAAGGAAACCCTCAACGAAAAAGATGTTGTAGAAGTCATTCCTTCCTAAAAGAACACTAACTTGCAGAGGACATTAGTGCATAGTTCAAAGTTAGTGGTTGATGGAAAATAGAGTAGTCATAAAATGTTGAAGAGTGAATCACATGCTACAAAATACAACCCTACGATAAAATTTATGCATTTAGAGATTGTCGAAGAAAAGGGAAGTTGGACGATGCCTCTGGAATTTGCAGTAGAAAGATATGGAAATGAGGAACAACATGAAAATTGTAAAAACAGTAAAATAATGCTATGGTTATGCCAGAACCAAGCTGACCTGAAATGACCATGATAGAATACAGTACCAAAATCCTTAGCTGGAAGATTCGGCTAGCTAGAGACCACTTGGTACATATCAAACTATGGAGGAACTTTACCTACAACAAGATCCATTACAAACAAAATTTATTAAACTATCACCTTGTGGTCAGAGAGAAGGATTAATTCCCAAAAAAACATGTGCAGTATTAACCTTTTTCACATAAAATAGAATTACGGGACTTGAGCTATCCATTTTGGGCTTGTCGGTAGGGGTTCTCATTGTAAGCCCCAAAGTCACATAACTAGAGCCGAAGTAAAAAATTAAATACAGTGGAAATAAGTCGACAAGAGGAAACTGTTCAAACCTTCTGAAGTTTGTAGAGCTTGCTCCCGAGCTTCGAAACACACAAATGAGTCTGGTTCAAGTGCAATGGGGTGGGTAGTTTCCCAAGAAACCCTAAAAACCCTTTGAGTTGTCAATATAAGCCCAATTCTCGTGTACTGTTGATCGTTATACACATCATAAGCTTAATTTAGTGGCATTCGCATCAATTGTATGCCACGCAAGTGATCTAGATCCTTTGAGCTCGAATCAGAAATGATAAAATTTTCCAAATGATATCCTTCACATATTACATAAACTAAATAATAACCTTAATAAGTTGGCACATATGCCATAATGCATAAACACAAAAGAAACCCGTTGCGATGCTGGAAGACTAGAAACATGAACTATAGAACCCTTTGGAAAACTTCAAATATTCGTGGTGGCCTATGCCATGAGTTGTAATGTTTTGAAATTAATGACAAACACAAATGCATGCTATGGATAACCCTCTTGTTTATTATAAATGAAGCATATTGTATAAGGAAAATAATTACGCATGGTATGCAAATTTAAGTGTTTTCTAGTACGTTGGCATAAGGGAGACAACTAATAGCTAAGGAAAGGAATCCAATCTTCAATACAAATTAGTAAAACCCTAAACCTAAAGAAGAAATTATGCTTTGTGGTAGTGTTGACGGGCCAAAATGTACCGCCAATGACTAACGGGTCTCCCCGGTGTGAAGTCCCAACTAGACCTCACACCGTTTGGGATAGGAGCCCCGTCCAGTATGTGGGTCCGGCTACCACCATGAATGTTTTCTACTCTTGGTTATCAAATGAGAAGGTGCTAGAGTGGGGCTGGAATGAAGTGCTCGGGTAGCGAAACAAAATCATACCAAGATTGAAAAATTGCAGAAAGAGGTTTAAACAAATCACAACAACGATAAGAAGAGATGAACGATGAGGGAGATTAGTTAGCTAAAACCCCATCGAACATAATAAACAAGAACGTGTTGGAGGTCAATTGAGAAGTAGTTCACAATAGGTCACCGACATGGTAAGGAACAAGTAAACACAAATTCTAAATCGAAACATACATGCAACCATTACGTATCAGTACATAACATCTCGTGTATATGAAAGCACTCATACAGATATGGTGAGGTACCAGACAGCTAATACAACCACCATGAGTCAGCATGGGAATCAGTGCAAAGGGAAGAAAAAACATCTTATTAATATTGCTGCAACTTCAAATACATATCATGCAACTGGTCAATACCCAGTAGTGGAACATGGACTATTCATACCATCGCCCGGTGTCAAAACCCTAGCCCTACTGCAAACCCACTCTCCTAGCTACCAAGAGTTGAGTGGCCTTAGTTCTCAAGCATCAATCAACTATCTCTATTGGCCTCAACTCAAGTGCTAAAGTCCCCCTCAAGTGAGGGATGAGGGTACATTTATAGAGATCAGGAGACCATTCACATCCTGTGACCTTTGGACTTCCCTCGTGCCCTTTCAACTACCTTCATGCCTCTTGAGCTTCCTCACTACTCTCTCATGCCTACTACCTAGTACAGTCTTAATTTCTCTCAGCGTAAACTGCTGGCATCATAGGAGAACATTTACATTATGATAAAAAGAAGAAGCAGATGTAGATGGTTCTTGTAGACCCTAGAATGCTTGTCACTAAGGTGGTTGCCAAAGTACAAGACCAAATTGTGTGGTTCCTTTTCTACATGGAATGCCATTGCAATTTCCATCATGTCTCGATCAACCATGCTGAGCCGACTTATTTACTGGTCAAACATCTTAGCTGCAGGTCTTCCCATGAGTAACCCTAGATCTCTCCTCATAGGTCCGAGTCCTCACCCTCATGTACCCTGTAAGATAGTAACCATAGTTATACATGATGGTAATTGAAGAACCACACCATAAATGTAACAATAGATAAATAAATAATCAAGAAAAACTAAAATCAACTTTAGACCCCTGGATAGTCCCATCCTATTCTATGGCAGTGTCAGAGCGAGTGGATTTGCAGGGTCTTCATATCCTTCTTTGCTGGTTAAATCATAGTGAATCTAAACCTTAACCTCTTCCTTGCTTTCACGAATCAACTTTATATAATAGGATCTTTGGGAAAAGGTGTGAGGAGTGCATGGTTAGTAGTTTCATTTCAATGCTTCATGTCCCTTCAGCTAGTGTGTAGTGGAAAAGGTCCCTTATGATCATTGCACAACATATATCTAGATTTGGTAGGAAATGGAAAGACCTATGTTCATCAGGCATTGACCTCCTTCCTTTGAGTATTTTCTAAAATACAAATCATCAAACTCCTTGATGTTCGCCCTTGGGTGAGAACTATGCTTCATATGTAGGAAGCGTGGCCAAGCTTCATTGGCACTTAAAGTGCATATATATGGACCAGCATTTCTAATTCTTGTGTCTGGAATATCATCGGGTAAAAGAAGACATGTTTTATATGAGAGGCATATGCTTCTCTTTTCTCAACCAACCATCAACTCTAAGCACCCAACCTTTACGTTTAGTTTCATTTTTGGCTTATAATCGAGTCTGCATCCTTTGACAAAGTTTGACAAGCCATTTTGGGTCCAAACATTAAAAGGAAATTCACTTAGTTTATTCATCACAGTGTAGAGTCGCACTTTTGGGGAGTGATTCGTGATTTTCCCAAAGTCACATAGTTGCACCTCTGGTAAGTCGCATCTATGGCTGCTTTCACTTAGGCACAAAAATGTGACCTCGTGACCTATGTGGGATCATGACTTACTGAAGGTCGCATGGTCAAAGTTGATGGCTAGTCACACTTCCAGGGAGCTTGCCTAATGAAATATAACGCAATCTAGTGACTTAGTCGAAAGTGCGACCCCCAGGAGGTCGCCAGGTCACAAAGCAAGGCAGGTCGCATATCCTAGGCACCTACCTGAGGTCTTCGAGTGCAAATTAGTGACTATTAGTCGCACAATTGCATCTTGAGCAAGGTCGCACTTTTGATTGTTTCCTAAGGGTGAGGAGTCCAACTTAGTGAATGGTGAAAGAAAAAAATTCACCTCTAATCCTGGTATCACGATCTTGATCCAAGAAGGCGGCCTAAAATGAAACGTGTGATTTCATTCTTGTGTGGCCAGGATCCTACCAACAAACTAGGGAATGTTGAAAGAGTGTTGGAATGTCTCTTCTTGCTCCCTCATGGATCTCATGCATAGTATTTCCTTTTCGCTAAGTGATTTGATGTGGTTGCAGTCTTGACAGCAGGCAGTAGGCTTGATCTTGCCATGCTGTGACTTTATTGAAGGCTCGTGTTGTATGGGCACAAGTAATCATTCATGCGAATAGTTCTGCCACCGGAGTTCTAAGAACTCTTGCCAAACCTTGCTCGTGTTTCTTCTAGATCTTGAAGCATAATTGATAGTAAGTTCATCTCATCCCCTCCACGGCTCATCATCCTCTGACAATAGCATAACTTCAACCTCTACGTGGGCATCTCTATAATCACTCAGGTATCATGAGCATTGTTTTTTTAATTCACTGTCATTTTGTATAAAATGATGTGGCACGCGTCCTATTAAACCTTCCCACTGTAGCGATGCTCATTCTCTACTCAACCCTGCAACATATATATTAAGAGACGTTCCTGTGGCAATAAAATGGCTCAACGCTTTCTGATTTTTTAAATTCGAGTCGTCCACCAGTCATTATGGGAAAGTCTTTCCACCGATCACATGTATTCCACTGTAAAGTTGGCATTTTCATTTCAATATTTCTGAAGAAACTAATGCTTGGTTGCAGAGAGTGTGTAGGTATACTTACTACGCGCTTAATTTTGGATAATAACCCCGACACAACCACTGATGTGATTTCTGGCAATGTGCTCCATGTTTTCCAATCCTTTGAAAACAAATGCCTCTCATCGCACTCTTTATTAATCGATATGTAGAACCTCACAAAGCCTTTTGGGTGAACCTTCGCACTATGTCATTCCCTCCAGATCGATTTGCTGGTATCACCGTGTCTGATGGTCATACCCCTGTCCATGTGTACACATATTATGTTTTCTCCTTTCAACCTGCTACCCTAACACAGCGCTAGTGGGGCCTTGGGGTGTGGGTTGCATGGCGCTTTCTTTGACATCACATTAATGGTATATAAACATGACGAACCTTGTTTCTAGTATAACCTTTTTGTGCGCTTCCCCACACATTTTATAATAATCTAAGATTGGAATGGGCTATCGAAAGGCCCCTTATCTTGTCTTTATGGTTATGAACCAATACGTCACTTTGGAAATAACTTCAAGGAGCTCGACTAGTTTCATGCCGAGGTGAGGTTCATGGGGTCCATAAAAGCCACAATCTTTGTGTTTGGGGAGTGTTTAATGTCGTTGTTGTATTGATGAATGCTTATAGTGGATCCTTCAGCTAACTCACTGTAAAAGATGGAATGAGGACAAGTCATCTTGTCATAATGATATTTCCATGTGAGAGCATTAAAGAGAATAATTAATTAAAAAAAAAGAACTAATTTATTCAAGGATCATGAACTATAAATAATCTAAATTAAGGTGTTACAAATTACGTGGGTCGAGCGAATCATGCTCCAATTTTATTTGAGATGAATTTAAACTAAGTACTCACTAGAACCGCCATCCACCAATGACTATAATATTTGTGTTTCACATGGGGACGGTGTACTCATGGAGTGAGTGCCTTGAAACCCTAATGCTTATGTGTTATGAAGGGTGAGGATAATTAGCCATGTCAAACTAGGGTTTTGAGGGTGCGAGAGAAAGACAACCATGTTGTGACTCTAATGCATATGTTGAGATGGGGGGGGAACCATGAACCTGGGGACACGATACGTAATGATTCTTCCCATGGTGCTAGACAATGCGGGTGAGAATGTGCCCTCACTCTATGACAATGTATGGTTTCTCCCAAACCCTAATATGGAAAATAGAATGAGAGCTGACCTGAAGCCCAGTAAGTCCACACACAGTGCCTCCACCAATTGACAATGGACATCATAGGAGGATAGGTTTCACAATCATGGGGCTTTCCATGCTCCTTGCAACAACAAACCTCCTAACTATAACGCAGACATAAGGTTCTTAACCGGGGTATAGCATGATGTGCAGATGTAATGCATGAAGAGTAAGTGGGTGCATCAACATGGTTTGATAGGAAGGGTCACAGGAGGAGTACCTGGATGAAGACCTTATCGAAACCCTAGCAGCCTGGGGTGAGTGGTGGGGTACCCAAAATTTTGAATATGCCCAAAAATTTGGGTGGTGTTGTAGTGGCTACAACAATTGGCGAACCACTAGTAGAATCTAGTATCTCTGTCAATACCCCTGTAGTAGTCTGAGTGCAAATAATGATGCAAGGGAATATTGAACAAACACTATGGGTACCTCTTGCGTGGCCACGACCTTTGAATATATTCCTTCCCTAGTGCCTCAGCTAGGTCTTTCCAGTCAATAAACACCCCATTGATAGTTCACACATGCCGGTAGTTGATGATGATGCAAAGAATAGGGCAGAGGGCTTATTGTATTCAGAATTTTAAAAGTAAGTTTATGGTGTTGCTCCACTACCAGCGGGCCTGGACAATACCCCATGGATTTACTTCAAGAAATCACAAACGTTGCTCCACTGCCAATGATCCTGGTTAGTACCCCGGTGGATTCGTTGCATTACCTATTTGCGTAGGAAGCCTTTCTCAATCCTTTACCCTTTATTTGGTTTCATTTTCTTTTACATGTGCATTTGCACTTATTTCGGGGTGTTCATTGCGCCAGGGCAGATGAGGGATCCCGACTTATTTTACGAGCAAGAGAGGTTGTTTCTTGTTTGACAGAAACTAAGAGATATCTTGATTTAGGTTTGCCCTCATGCCAAGCTTTCACATCTCATTTCCAGTCAGCAAGTAAAAAAGAACACAAGTCATTGAAACAATCAAGACCACCTTAGGAACTAGGTTTAGGTTATGGGTATAGGTCATTTAAATATATTAGGGCTCCCCATGAGAAATTTGTTCATATTTTCCCTGTTAATAAATTTGACTCGTAGGAGAGATATTCAAGATGCAAATTTGATGATTGGCTCTAAGAGAGGCTACCCATTGGCGTAACCATCACAACTTCACACAATCACAAGGCTAGGGTTTTAGTTCTAGGGCTAGGTGACCAAGAAACTCTCCTATGGTTTCTAAACTGGTGTGAAGAGGTCAAAGAAATGGACTTGGAGTAAGATCCAAAGGTGTGAGAAAGATATTCACAGACCCACAGCTTTGGAATCTTCAGGTTCATGAAGGCTCATGCAGGTGGCATGCAACATGGGTGAAAATTCTAGGTTAGGTCAAAGGTGAGTGTGTGCCAAGCAAGAAGGCAAGTGTATGATGCAATGCAGCAACCATGGTTAATGACCCAATGTAATGCTATGTGCAGAAGAGATCAACTAATTGCCATTAAAGGACCAATGCAATGTGTATGCAGAGATTTCATGAATGCAATTCAACAACAAACAAATGCAAGGACATGAGTGCAGAAGAAACAAGCAGGGAACTAACTACCTACAGTAAAGAAAATGAAACATGACAAATTTAAATCATAAGCAAATTCTAATCAGCCAACTGATAAGCAAAGCTAAAACCTAACTAGTCTAAACCCTAAATCCTAAATTAACCAAAGCATAGGTTGGGTTATGTGAAATCAAACTTCCAATGCAGCCACCGTAGGAGTTCCCAACCTGCAAAAACAAAGATGACAACAATTAGAATTTGTGGGAAGAGTTGTGCAAAAAATAGCATGCTTACCTGTAAAGCATGCACAACAGAAAGAACATCTTGTCCACTTACAGGGAAACGTGTCAGAGAAGACCTTTCAAGACAAACTACAACCCAATCCTGGTAAACCGAACCACAAGCGTGAAATTTATAGTCATCCAGCCATAACATACATCTGTTTATGCTTAACCCTAAATCCAATGCAAGTAAGGCAAGATGTTGCTGGCTAGTAAAGGAATATGCCAGATTAATCCAATCAGCAACCCTATCATGATGTAGAGGATGATCAACTTGATAACCCTAAAAAGAGGGGCCTCTATTGGGTGTAACTGAGATCCCTGAGGATTCAAACACATAAACCCTAATTTCAGAAACCCTAGTTTGAAATTGTTCATGGACTGCATCAAGGACTTGAGGACCTGACATAACCATCAACTAAAGGTGAAGTGCCTCATCGTCCTAGCCGACCTCTGAACCTTCAAATGACACACCATCCAATATTGGTAGCTTCACAAGATTTGTAGATGGGTGTATACAGTTATTGTTGGTTGTGACCAGACAACTATCAGTGAAAATATTGTGGATGGGATTCATTGTCTGAATATTTATAGATCAACAACTCGACAAATGAGACTCTTTAGATTCCCGAGAATGAACTGAATCAACTGCAAGAGTGTCAGGCAAAGGGGAGATCATGCGATTGGCCCCTTTCCATATAGGAGATTGAAAGGTATCATTTGATTGTGTATGTTGATAGATTGTATTGGCTGGGAGACAATCAAAAATATTTGAGACAATGGCCAGAGAACTTCCTTCAGTAAACAAATTAGGATATAGAGGTTGATGTACATCAGTTGAAATGTGATGGAAAGATTTGCTCAGAGAGACACTGCTCGAATAAGATGGTTTCCAAGATGAGTTTGCATCCGGCGAGATGATGCTGAGAGGAGCGTGATGTGCAGAAATCCTAATTTCAGAAACCCTAATTGGACTTGGTTTAGGGGTCTCATTAGGAACATGAGAACTTGACATAACCATCAGCAAAAGCTGAAGTGCCTCAGCTTCCTGATGAGTCCCTAAACGTTTGAAAGGTGGGTTAGCAAATCCAGGTGGCTTCGTAGGATCAACAAATGAACACGTAGGATAATCACCAAAGGCATGAGCGAATTTATTTCTGGTAAAATGAGAATAAATGAAACCACTAGTTTCATCAAGTTGGGTATCTGATACATAAGGCTCTTCTTGGCTTGGGGGGGAAGAGAAATTAATGAGGGAACCAGCTTGAGATAGATGAGATGCAGGGCCCTCTTCTTCAGCTATTAAAGAATGTGAGTAGCAAAGATTAGGCATAAAGGATTCAGACTCTGCATCCCTTGACATCATTGCAATTAACGTCGGTAAGATAAAGGTATGAATGATCTGAAGGAACCACCAGTGCAGTAGATCCATGAACTAAATCAGAGTAGAATGGATGCACAGGGTGAGATGAACGAGCACTAATCAGACCTGGATTCACATCCTGCCCATTTATATTTGCCAAAGAGCAAGATGGATTTACAAGCCTGATGTGTTCTGTGGATTTGATAAGACAATCATTACTTGAGACAAGACCAACACCATCGTGTACAGTTGAATAAGATCTTGTGATATAGTACGATGTATGTTGAATGGATTTGTTCGGAAGAGATGTTATGTGATTTTCAGATTCAAAACCAAAAGAATGTATGAGGGATTTAGAGGCGAGACCATCAGATCCATTTCCCAGAAAGCATTGTTCATCATTTGAACCATTAGAAATCCCACAAACAGTAATCACTTCCTCGGGGTTTTGAGGTTGTTCCAGATTCAAAGAGATAGGCCAAACAAAATTATGGGAAGAATCTGGACACTTTGTAATCTACAAATTATGATGATACTCATGCAAAATAGGACTTGTTTCTAATTGAAAATGTTGTAAAGAAACGAGAACCAATCGCTGAAAATTTATATTCAAATACACCCAGTCAATATCACTTTCAAGAAATTCAAAACAAAGATGCACAAATCTGAAAGAAAAACCCTCTAAAGATTCCTCAGGTTTCATCCTAAGCTCATTTATCCTCTTTAACACATCTTGAAAATCATACCTGTCAAATGCTTGTTGGAGCTTACTAATGAGTTGCTTGAACGAATGAATGGACGCTGCTAGCAACGTGTGGCACCATTGCTTGGCGCGACCTTCAAGGGTGAGGGAGAGAAACACACAAGCAAACTCTTCATCATCGATCTCAAAATATTCAAAAAACTTAAGGAAATCAGAAATGTGCTCAATTAAAGTTGTTCCATCCTCACCATCAAACTTTAACTGAGACAAGTGATGGAGCTGCTCCTGGGGGATGGAAAATAAAAAAATAGACAAACCAGATAAACACCCCAGGAGCAAGATTCTGGTTAGAGCCATTAATAGATATGAGACTAAACTACAGGCTCCAAGGGCTCATCTTGTCATCTAGCCCTCCTTCTAGCGCCAATTTGTTGATGAGCCAAAATGTACCGCCAACAACTAAGGGGTCTCCCCGGTGTGAAGTCCCAATTAGACCTCACACCGTTTGGGATAGGAGCCCCATCCGGTATGTGGGCTCGGCTGCCACCATGAATGTTTTATGCTCTTGGTTATCAAATGAGAAGGTGCCAGAGTGGGGCGGGAATGAAGTGCTCGGGCAGCGAAACAAAATCAGACCAAGATTGACAAATTGCAGAAAGAGGTTTAAACAAATCACAGCAACGATAAGAAGAGATGAACGATGAGGGCGATTAGTTAACTAAAACCCTATTGGACATAATAAACAAGAACATGTCAGAGGTCAATTGTGAAGTAGTTCACAATAGGTCATCGACATGGCAAGGAACAAGTAAACACAGATTCTAAAGCGAAACATACATGCAACCACTATGTATCAGTACATAACATCTCATGTATATGAAAGCACTCATACAAATATGGTGAGGTACGAGACAGCTAATACAACCACCATGAGTTAGCATGGGAATTAGTGCAAAGGGAAGAAAAAACATCTTATTAATATTGTTGCAACTTCAAATACATATCATGAAACTGGTCAATACCTAGTAGTGGAACATGGACTGTTCATACCATTGCCCGGTGTCAAAACCCTAGCCCTACTACAAACCCACTCTCCTAGCTACCAAGAGTTGAGTGGCCTTAGCTCTCAAGCATCAATCAACTATCTCTATTGGCCTCAACTCAAGTGCTAAAGTCCCCCTCAAATGAGGGATGAAGGTACATTTATAGAGGTCAGGTGACCATTCACCTACTGTGACCTTTAGACTTCCTTCATGCCTTTTCAGCTACCTTCATGCCTCTTGAGCTTCCTCACAACTTTCTCATGCCTACTGCCTAGTACAGGCTTAATTTCTCTCAGCTTAAACTATTGGCATCATAGGAGAACATTTACATTATGATAAAAAGAAGAAGCATATGTAGAGGGTTCTTGTAGACCCTAGAATGCTTGTCACCAAGGTGGTTGCCAAAGTACAAGACCAAATTATGTGGTTCCTTGGCTGCATGGAATGCCATTACAGTTTCCATCATGTCTCGATCAACCATGCTGAGCTGACTTATTTACTGGTTAGACATCCTAGCTGTAGGTCTTCCCATGAGTAACCCTAGATCTCTCCTCATATGTCGGAGTCCTCACCCTCCTGTACCTTGTAAGATAGTAACCATAGTTATACATGATGATAATTGAAGAACCACACCATAAATGTAACAATAGATAAATAAATAACAATAATCACAAAAATTGAAATCAACTTTGGACCCCTAAATAGTCCCATCCTGTGCTATGGTAGTGTCAAAGCGAGTGGATTTACAGGGTCTTCATATCCTTATTCGTTGGTTAAATCACAGTGAATCTAAAACTTAACCTCTCCTTGCTTTCACGAATCAACTTTATACAATAGGATCTTTGGGCAAAGGTTTGAGGAGTGTGTGTTTAGCAATTTCATTTCAATGCTTCATGTCCCTTTAGCTAATGCGCAGTGGAAAAGATCCCTTATGTTCATTGCACGACATATATCTAGATTTGGTAAGAAAAATGGCAAGACCTATGTTCATCAGGCATTGATCTCCTTCCTTCAAATATTTTCTAAAATACAAATCATCAAACTCCTTGAGGTTCGCCCTTGGGTGAGAACTATGCTTCATAAGTACGAAGCATGGCCAAGCTTCATTGGCACTTAAAGTGCATATATATGGACCAAAATTTCTAATTCTTGTGTCTGGAATATCATCGGGTAAAAGAAGACATGTTTTATATGAGAGGCATATGCTTCTCTTTTCTCAACCAGCCATCAACTCTAAGCACCTGACCTTTACGTTTAGTTTCATTTTCGGCTTATAATGGGGCCTGCATCCTTTGACAAAGTTTGACAAGCCATTTTGGGTCCAAACATTAAAATGCAATTCACTTAGTTTATTCATCACATTGTAGAGTCACACTTCTGGGGAGTGATTCGTGATTTTCCCAAAGTCGCATAGTCACACCACTGGTAAGTCGCATCTATGGTTTCTTTCACTTAGGCACAAAAATGCGACCTTGCGACCTATGTGGGATCACGACTTACTGAAGGTCGCATGGTCGGAGTTGATGGCTACTTGCACTTCTGGGAAGCTCACCTAAAGAACTGTAATACTTATGCGACCCAGTGACTTAGTCGAAAGTGCGACCCCCTGGAGGTCGCCAGGTCACAATGCAGGGAAAGTCACATATCCTGGGCACCCACTTGAGGTCTTTGAGTGCAACTTAGCGACTATTAGTCGTACAGCCGCATCTTGAGCAAAGTCGCTCTTATGGTTGTTTCCTAAGGGTGAGGAGTCCGACTTAGCGAATGGTGAAAGCAAAAAATTCACTTCTGAGCCTCGTATCATGATCTTGATCCCAGAAGGCAGCCTGAAATGAAACGTGTGATTTCATTCTTGTGTGGCCAGGATCCTGCCAGCAAACTTGGGAATTCCAAAAGAGTGTTGGAACGTCTCTTCCTACTCCCTCATGGATCTCATGCGTAGTATTTCCTTTTCGTTGAGTGATTTGACACGATTGCTGTCTTGACAGAAAATAGTAGGCTTGATCTTGTCATGTTGTGACTTTACTAAAGATTTGTGTTGTATGGGCACAAGCAATCATTCATGCGAACAGTTCTGCCATCGAAGTTCTAAGAACTCTTGCCAAACCTTGCCCATGTTTCTTCCAGATATAGAAGCATAATTGATAGTAATTTCATCTCATCCCCTCCACGGCTCATCATCCTCCGACAATAGCGTGACTTCGGCCTCTGCATGGGCATCTCTATAATCGCTCATGTACCATGACAATTGTTTTTTTAATTCACTGTCGTTTTGTATAAGATGATGTGGCATGCGACTTGTTAAACCTTCCCACTACAGTGATGCTCATTCTCTGCTCAACCCTGCAACATATATATTAAGAGACGTTCCTGTGGAAATAAGATGCCTCAATGCTTTTTGATTTTTTAAATTCAAGTCATCCACCAATCATTATGGGAAAGTCTTTCCACCGATCACTTGTATTCCACCATAAAGTTGGCATTTGCATTTCAATATTTCCGAAGAAAATGATGCTTGGTTGCAGAGAGTGTGTAGGTATACTTACTATGCACTTAATTTTGGATAATAACCCCAGCACAACCACTGATGTGATTTCTGGCAATGTGCTCCATGTTTTCCGATCCTTTGAAAACAAATGCCTCTCATCAGACACTTTGTTAATCGATATGTAGAACCTCACAAAGAATTTTGGGTGAACCTTCACACTGTGTAGTTCACTCCAGATTGATTTGTTGGTATCATCGTGCCGGATGGTCATACCCCTGTCCATGTGTACACATATTATGTTTTCTCATTTCAACCTACTACCCTAACACAGCACTGGTGGGGCCTTGGGGTGTGGGCTGCATGGTATATACACATAACGAACCTTGTTTTTGGTATGACCTTTTTGTGCGCTTCCCCACACATTTTATAATAAGCTAAGACTGGAATGGGCTATCGAAATCCCCTTATCTTGTCTTTAGGGTTATGAACCAATACGTCACTTTGGAAATAACTTCAAGGAGCTCGACTAGTTTCATGCCGAGGTGAGGTTCATGTGGTCCATTAAAGCCACCATCTTTGCGTTAGGGTGGTGTTTAATGTCGTTGTTGTATTGATGAATGTGTATATGTGGCTCCTTCAGCTAACTCACTGCGAAGGATGGAATGAGGACAAGTCATCTTGTGATAACGATATTTCCATAAGAGAGCATTAAAGAGAATAATTAATTAAAAAAAAGAACTAATTTATTCAAGGAGCATGAACCATAAATAATTTGAATTAAGGTGTTATGGATTGCGTGGGTCAAGCGAGTCATACTCCAATTTTATTTGAGACGAATTTCTACTAGGTACTCACTGGAACCGCCATCCACCAATGACTATAATATTCGTGTTTCGCATGGGGATGGTGTACTCATGGAGCGAGTGCCTTGAAACCCTAATTCTTATGCATTATGAAGAGTGAGGATAATTAGCCACGTCAAACTAGAGTTTCGAGGGTGCGAGAGAAAGACAACCATGTTGTGACTCTAATGCATATGTTGAGATGGGGGTGGGGACCATGAACCTGGGGACAAGATACATAATGATTCTTCACATGGTGCTAGACAATGCGGGTAAGAATGCACCCTCACTCTATGACAATGTAGGGTTTCTCCCAAACCCTAATATGGACAACAAAATGAGAGCTGACCTAAAGCCCTGTAAGTCCACACATAATGCCTCCACCAATTGACAATGGACCTCATAGGAGGATAGGTTTCACAGTCATGGGGCTTTCCATGCTCCTTGCAACAACAAACCTCCTGACCTAATGTAGACATAAGGTTCTTAACCAAGGTAAAGCATGATGTGCAAATGTAATACATGAAGAGTAAGTGGGTGCATCAACATGGTTTGATAGGAAGGGTCAAGGGAGGAGTACCTGGCTGAAGACCTTATCAAAACCCTGGCAGCCTGGGGCGAGTGGTGGGGTACCCAAAATTTTGAATATGCCCAAAAATTTGGGTGGTGTTGTAGCGGCTACAATAGGTAGTTAGATAAATCCAAGCAGAATGTAACTCAATGGAATAATGCTTCTTGATTGAATATATATATATATATATATGGATAAAAAATTACTATTCATTATAAGGAGATTGGAAAAGAAAATTATAAAAGATGTTATAAAATATTAATAATAATAAATTATTCAAAAATACAATTTAAACAATGAAAAATTACTCATGGTCTATATAGAAAGAGACCGACATAAAACCAATTTATCAATAACTAAAAAAGATTAAATATCTTGAATTTTAAATCTTTTTTCATATTTTACATTCTAAAAAAATTGCATATACTGAAATTTTATCCCTCTAAATTCTAATTAAATCCATGATTAAAATAGATCTAAACTATTAATAGTAATTTACTTTCCACTTTTAAATAAAAAATGGTATACTTACCGAACTCAAATCTTCACTAAAATTTACATTTTAATTTCCAACATTATACAAAATAATACCCAGCAAAATTATTATCTACTTTTCAAAATACAAAATATTTGATAATAAATTATTATTTAAAACCCCGTATATCTTTAGTATACAAAGAGGTCTCTGTAAAACCCCAAAAAAGTCACATTGACTAAAATTTACTTTTAATCTCCAACAATATACAAAGTAATACCAAACGAATTTATTATCTACATTTCAAAATAAAAAAATTGTTATTAATAAAATATTATTTAAAACCATATCAAAAACCTTTTTCATCTTTAGTATACAAAGGGGTCTCTACGTAAAACCCCAAAAAAGTCACATTATCCTCAGTTTTCATATGCTAGATTGAAAGAACGAACTAAGTGTGAAATAAATTATTATAATCAATATATTAAATTCCATATTATAAACGAAATTCCTATAATATTTAGGGAGTCGTGCTCCACACTAAGAATGTTCATTCAATGAATTAATATGATGCTTTATAAAGGAAATATCTTTAATATTGAAGGGGTCGTTTACATCTTCGGAATGTTTATTTAATTAATTTATATTATATGAAAGAAGTATGATTTTTTTCTGTAAATGGGAAAATTTATCATAATTTAGTTGTCAAATCCACTGTGAGGACAATTACTTCTAGCTATTAATCACAAATGCAGGTTGACTCGTCACCGTTATTTAAGGAAAACCACACCACCTGGAATAACCCGCTGGTGGTCTGTAACAAGGCAAGCTTTCAGTCTTGGCAGATGGCTCTAGATCTTGGATCGTTAACCTGTTTTTTTACGTCCGAAGAAGACGAGATCTTAGCCAAGCAGAAAAAGTTTTAAGGCATACTCTAGGCCCAATCAAAAAAGTAAGATGTGAAAAAAGTCACATTCCATATTAAGAATTTTCTATAATTTATAAATAAATAAAAATTGTAAACTTGGCAAGACTACATCTTCTTCATGTTCAATATATCACCCCGATCGGGACAGAGAATTGAACCAATGACTTCACATCAAGGAGTGTCTTAACACAACACCCAATCACTATCTATCCAAGACCACGTGGACTATAATTTATAAATTGAAAAAATAAAGTTATGTATAATTTTTCAAAAAGTCTTATAAACTACTCGTAAAGTTATTAGAAATAGAGTATACTATGTGATTAGATATTTTAAATTTTATATAAAAAATAAAAATTAATTTAGGTTATCTTGATTGGTTGAGTGGAAATATTATTATATTTTCTATCCAAAATCATGTTAAATAAATAGTATAAGTATAGAAACCCACACCTCATTTATTATAAAAAATTAAATCATATAATAAAATATTTTTAAATTAACAACAAATAACTCATAATTTTTTAATAAACAAGTAAATCAATAAAAATGAATAAAATCTTTAAGTACATTAATAGTGGCAGAAAACTGAGAAGTAAAATCACAAATATCTAACGCATTATCGCTAACGAATTAACCCCACTGGTATTTTATGAACCTTACATAATCCTTAATTTATTTCACTATTCCAATACTAATATTCTTATAATTTATTTCACTATTCCAATACTAATATTCTTATCCCTAATGACCTATAATGAATCTTAACTTAGTAACCATTAAAGTCATTACATGGATTGATCAATCAAATTTCATGTTTTTCTCTCTAAGTATCATTGCTTAAGTGCTTGAAATAACAAAGAAGCCCTGAAGAGTGGAGCTGCGCGCGCGCCGGGTGGGAAGCTAGCTACAGCCATGGCGTCCTCTGGCCATCGACCACTCACCAGGAGCCAATAATCCGCTTTCAGCCTATCACGACTACTACCAACAGCCAATAATCCGCGGTATCCACCTACGAGCCAGGCTTTGGTTCTGCCAACCGCCCCCAGCCAATAATCTGCATTTGCTGGCCAGACCCACAATCCTTCACACGTCAACTACAGGCTCATGCATTGGCTGCTCTTGCATGGCTAGACACTCGGCTACGTCCTCCGCCTGATCCCTCGACGACGTGTCTACACCACTACACATTCCGCCATCCTTTTAACCTCGCCTCGGCTCATTCTTGACGCTTCCACTCTCCTCTGGTCCTTGTGGACCGGAGGCTCACGCCTCCTCTCTGTCTCTCCCGGCGTCCATGGCTCAGCCTTCTGCATCCGGTGTCCTCTGCGCGACTCCAGGTACGGCTCCCCTGTTTTATGCTCGTATTGCTACTGTTATATAGTTTTACTATCTGGGTCCGGGATTTATATAACGTTTCAGTCAGTATTAGATATCACGCTCTGTATAGCTGCTTTTATTTGGTTTATCACATAAGTCTCTGCTGTTATATAGTTTTTCTATCTGGATCCGGGATTTATATAACGTTTCAGTCAGTAGTAGATATCGCTCTCAGTATAGCTGCTTTTATTTGGTTTATCACATAAGTCTTTGCTATCTGGGTCCTGGTAATCTCCTCGCCTCTTGTTCTTTCGCCAATTGGCTCCTACACAGAGGATTTTCTCCTCCTTCAGGTCTCATTTTGGGGTTGAAGGGTATTTCTTCCCTTCCACAGTTCTGGCAAGCTCTCTCAGCCAACTCCAGGCCGTCTGCAACATGCTCTGTGCACTAGTCAAGAAAATCAGAGCATCATTTTACATTTACCGGCCCTGTCAAGACTTCAGAATTCGAATTGGGAAATGGTGGATAGTTTTACAGTGCTGTTGCTGCTGCATAGACTGTAACAATCGCCTGGAAGCATAGCGCTCTCTCTGGGAGCACACGTTTTTTCCGATTGTCTTTCGGCTCTTTTTCAAAATTCACGTTTTCCCGGCTCTCAGTCATAACTCCTCACCTTCCTCTCTGCAACCACTGCCCCTTCTGCTCACCACCTTGCATGGGATCTGCGGTTATGGCGGTTCACAACGTCACCCGCGCCACCATTCTCCTCTCTTAGATCATTCTTTGTCAGCTTTTGGGCCTTCTACCTTGTTGGAACTTGAATTTTGTCAGGACTCCGTATCCCATCCAGCTCTTATCTCCCACCTCCGACTTTCCATCTGGGCATCTCTCTCCGTCGGCTTCTTTTTCGACGGTTCTAAATCAAGCCTTCGATTGTACGGGGCCCTCCCTTGGATCTCCCCTCGGTCTTTTTGGGATCTCTCACCGGCCTGGGAATGGCCGCAGACAGCGACTCCCCGGGTACAAAGGCTCTATTGGCGGCGGCCATTGAAACCGAAGAGGCTATCTATGCTACAAGTGGGAACCCCAGCTGGCATGACACTCTGTCAGGCTCCCTCCCTTCACGGCTAAGGGACCCTCCCCTCTTCGCATCTCAGCAACAGTTATCCCGCCGGAAAAAAAACAGAGCACCAGCTAAGACGGTCCCCCCCCCAAAGGCGGTCACGATCTCCGGGTCTTTTTTGACTGAGCGCATAGACAGTCTACAGAAGTTTGCTCTTGTTGGGAAATGGTATTTCCCCGAACTGGCCGAAGCAGACATGAGAGCATGGATTTCAAAAACATGGATGCCTATAATCGGCTACACTCCCATTATCTCTCGTATGATGAAAGAATGGTACTCTTTCCACTTCCAAAAGCAGGAGGACTTAGAAAGGGTTCTAGATAAACCGTGGGTATCTGGACGGAGTTTCCTATCGCTCTCAAGGTGGTACATGGGCTTTGACCCTCTCAAGAACACACCTTCCCACTCTTTGATATGGTTAAAGCTTCCCAATCTCCCACTCAAGCTATGGACGCAGGAATCTCTCGAATCAATTGGCAATGCGATTGGTAAATTTATCTATGTTGACCCATGGATTCGGGGGAAAAGGATAAGCGCATTGCTTGGATCCTCATTGAGAGGCCTTACAAAGGCGGCTACCCCGAACAGCTGGAAATCATATGGGAAGGATCCCGTATATATCAGAGAATTGATTTCTGGGGCATCCCCTTCAGATGCTCCACTTGCCACCGCACAGGCCATCTACACAATGATTGTAAATACAGGAGAACGAGGCCCCTTCGCTCTATAAAAACCAAGGATCCATCTGATAGTGACAGCCTCTCAGGGCGACATTTCTCCTTTATGTCCTCTGATCATGCTAATAAGGGAGAATCGCCTAACCTCGCCGACTTTAAAAGCCCCCCGCTATCTCCCCCTCTCATGAATATGGCCGACTTCTCATGCCCTCCCATCCCGGAACAGCCAGAAGAGAACTCGGTCCCCTCCCCGCTCCCCTTGAATGTCGCTGATTTCGTTGTCGGTTCCCATCCAATACAAATATCCTCGTCCCCTCCATCTCCAACAACCAAAGATTTTCACCCTTCTTCGACCCCTTTCAACTCCCCTGTCTCCTCCCCTCTCAACGAACCGGACAACGACATCGACCAACTTCTGAACCGCCACCCATCCATCCTTGAACCGCTCACCATCCACAAGCCCGCCTTCCCCTCCATCAGTCCCGCCTCCGCCAAGAACATTACCGTCCGCAAAAAAACCAGAGGTGGCAGCAGGCATTTTAGAGGACGCTCGATCGCCACAGACTTGGGTGTCATTAACCTCCCTCTCATCGACGTCCCTATCCTTGAGTCTCCTCCCCCACAGCCTCTTAGAGCAAGTTTGGCTGGAAGCTCTTCTAAATGACCTTCCTCGTCTCTTATAACATTCGGGGTTTAGGAATGGCCCCAAAATTCTTGGCTTTGAAAGCTACATTCCTATCGGAAAATCCATGCATCATTTTTGTACAGGAGACCATGCACTCCAGTTCGTCTGCAATTGCTTTCTTCAGAAGAATGTTTCCCTCCTGGCACATGTCGGCAATCAGTGCTGAGGGCCTGTCGGGAGGTCTTGTATCCCTTTGGAACCCTCTTATGGTCAAAGCCAATGCATACAAATGTCAAGCTGGTATTCTCCTCTCTGCGAGCATTCGGGGAAGACCCCGACCAATAAAGCTGCTCAATGTTTACGCGCCTTACAAGAACAGAACCCCCTTCTGGGACTCTTTTCTCCTAACAGGCATCCTTGACATTCATTCTCTGATCATTGCAGGAGACCTCAACTTCACGCTCAGCTCACAAGAATGTTGGGGTCAATGCTCGTCTATGGACAGTCTAGCAGTTAAAATGCGTGGAGAGCTCCTCAATAGAGATCTGGTCGACATCCCTCCGGTTCCCATGGCCCCCACGTGGAACAATGGCAGATTGGGTCGCGCTTTCATTGCTAAGCGAATTGATCGTTTTCTCCTGTCGTCTTCTATCATTGAAGACTGGGGGATGCCCACAGCCAAAACTGGTGTTGCCGCCACCTCCGATCACAAACCCATTTCATTAGCATGGGTCAATGAACAACAAAGGAAGGGTTACTCATTCAAGTTTAATACAGTTCATCTACAGGATCATTCCTTTGAGGCCTTTGTCAAGTCCACCTGGGGCCATATCACTCTCTCTGAGGATGCTCCCTTCCTCACCTTCCGCGAAAAGATGGACAAACTCAGGGGGGACGTAAAGTCATGGCAAATCAAGAAAAAAGCATCCGACTCTCGGGATCTAAGCAATATCTCGCAAGAAATAAATTTCATCTCGTCCTCCATCCATCTTCACGGACTATCCTTCGACAAGAAGATCCTCCTATGGTCCCTTGAGAAACGGAAACAAGATCTGCTCCTAAAAGAGGAGGCCTCATGGAGATTGAAAAGTCGAGCTCTCTGGCTCAAACAGGGCGACAGGAACACTAAGTTTTTCCACAACATCGCCAGCGCGCGCAGAACAAGGAATTCGATCTGGAGTATGAATGATTCGATGGGCAACACCCACAACACTCAGCATGACATCTCTGCCGAGGCAACTTCATTCTTCAGAGGTCAATACAAACGCCAACATAATGACATCTATGACATGATGTGGGCGGTTAACCACCTCCCGACCATGTTTGACGCCGCTGCTAATGATCTCTTCCTCAGACCTATTTCGGAAGGGGAACTCTCTAGCATCATAAAAGGCTTCAAGAAGGACAAAAGCCCCGGGCCTGACGGTATTCCAATCGAATTTTACTCACATTTCTATGATATTCTCAAAGACGATCTTCTCAACATGGTAAATGCTACTTGCCAAGCTGGGAACATTAACAGTGCACTATCGGCCACCTTCATTGCCTTAATACCAAAGATAGAGAAACCAACATCCTTCGGGGATTACAAGCCCATTGCCCTGTGCAATGCTCTATATAAAATCGTTTCTAAGATCATTGCTGAACGCATGAAAAAAACTCTCAGTTCCTATATATCTCCTCAGCAACATGCTTTTTTGAAGGATCGGCTCATACTTGATGCCGTTGCCCTTGCACAAGAAGGTCTTTTTGCCATTTCCTCCAAGAACATTGACGCGGCCGCCCTCAAGATTGATCTCTCAAAGGCATTTGACTGTGTCAGTTGGAGCTTCATCCGAGTTCTACTTGCAAAAATCGGACTCTCGCCACGGGCATGCAGATGGATTATGGCATGTGTTGAATCCGTTCACTACTCTGTCATTATCAACGGAATTCCATCCACCTTCTTCCAGGCGGAACGAGGGCTCCGTCAGGGATGTCCACTGTCCCCTCTTCTCTTTATTTTGGTGATGAACTCTCTTAGTTCGCATATCAACCTTGCAGTCTCACAGGGGAGGTGTAAGCCGGTTAAGATTTGTAAGGACATCTCTCTCTCTCATAACTTTTTGGTTGATGACATTCTTATTTTCGCCATGCTATGTAAATCATCTTGGGCATGCTTATACATCATCTTTCAGAAGTTCCATGCGGCAACTGGCCTATTCATCAATAATGACAAAACCAAGTTATTTCATAACAACTCCAACCTTGCCACTGCCCTTTGGGTAGCGACTCGTTTCGGCATCAACCTCGCACTCTTCACGGAAGGCCTCCCATATCTTGGTTTCCGACTCAAAGTCAAAAATAACAAATTTGCTGATTGGTTATGGCTCATTGACAGATTCTATAGCAAAATCTCCAAATGGGAACACAGACTTTTATCACTTGCTGGCCGTTTCGTCCTTGTACAAGCGGTTCTTTCCCAATTATCAGTATATTGGGGTCATCTCTTTGTACTCCCTGCAAAAGTTCACAAAATCATTCAGTCAATTGCCGCTAATTACCTTTGGGGAGGCCATTCCTACCAATCGAAATTACACCTGGCACGAATGGATTTCATCACCATTCCCAAAAAGAATGGCGGTTGGGGTCTTATTAATATGCGGCGTTTTGGCAATGCTCTCATCGTCAAATCCATGCACAGGGCCTTCTTCGGGAACAGCCCATGGTCTACTCTTATCAAGCAGAAATATTTAAAGGGTCGCAGCTTAGATTTCTGGCTCAGAAGATCCACTCTTGGGATCTGCAATGGATCTCCCATCTGGTGCTGCTTTCGCAAGAATCAACGTTTTTTCTTCAGTATTCTCAAATGGTCTTTCTCTTCTGGTTCTTCCGTCTTCATTGCACTTGACCCCACCCTTCACAACCTGGAATCCCATATTCCCCCGGCGCTTCTCACCTTTTTTCACACCAGGGGCATCTTCACCTGGTCCATGCTCATTGACTCATGGTCCTCATTGTCGCCCATCTGGAAATCGGACTATCAACTTCATATTCCCCCCCCCCTTCGTCCCCTTTGGTCCTCCGCCACCCTTCATTTCTCTCGCCTGAACATCCTTCAAATGGGGCCACATGACTCCCTCATCTGCTCTACAGACTCCACCACCCACCCCATCACTGTTAAACGACTCTACTCCGCCCTCACCTCACTCACCCCGCCTCTTCCCTCCCCCTTCCCACACAAACTTTGGAAAGCCAACTGCCCTCTCAAATCCACTCTGTTTGGCTGGCTTCTTTTTCATGACAGGAATCTTGTATGGGATGTTCTTCAACTAAAAGGGTGGCAGGGTCCAAGTCAGTGCTGCTTTTGTCGTTCTCACTTGGAAACGAACATCCACATGTTCTTCCAATGCACTGTCACCTCTGCCATTTGGATCGAGCTGTCAACTTGCTATGGCTTTCCTGTCCTCCTTTTCCCCACGGTTGAGGATGCTTTCTCTTGGTGGTCTTCACAGCGTCCCTTCTGGCACGCCATCTTCCTCCTCACGCTCTGGCATGTCTGGAAGTGGCGGTGCGGCTATGTTTTTCGGGACTCTCATTCACCTCCCGAAACCATTATATCCTTGATTACTGGCAGCTTGCCTCCGGAGTAAATCACACCAGACGTCGACTCCTTTCTACAGGCGGCATTCCTCTGGCGGCTCCACATCTGCTAGCATCTTCTCACATTGGCAATATGTCTCAGTGCACACACAATATCAGTGAATACTTGTATCAATGTTTTTTTTTTAGAACATATGCTCAGAATGTCTTTGACCATTTTTGTTTTTTATTATCCCAGCATGAGACCTGATGCGATATGTTGATCGATGGTTTTCCGATCCATATTTTGCTATGTATTTATCAAAACAGTTTATATGAACTCAATATAACATATATAGTTTTTTCCTCTGAAAAAAAATCATTGCTTAAGTGCACGAGTTTCAAATATTAGTACTAAAAAATAACATTAAAGAATATGTTTAAGAAATAACATTAAAGAATACGTTTAACGAATATGTTTTACTTCAAATTTATAGTTGTGATTAACAGGTTGACATATTGATGTATCAAACATGGCTCATTATTAGATTATTATGATTAAATCTAAGGTTTGTAATATGAATTGTTTTGACATCATGAATATGAATTTTTCTATTTTTGAAATTTTTCATAATAAGGTATGTGCGTTGTTTATGTTTGTAGGTGATTCTTTTTCACTATTTAATTTAATGAACACCATTCCCTCTTCTTCAAAGTTAATTATTAAGAAAAAATTTATGAATTGTGGTCATACACACTTTTGAACTCATTCATGATAGGGTATATGTTATCTATGGTTTTGTCCAGTATATCATAAAACAATAATGAAAAAAACATCAAGAGATTGATTTTGAAGCCATTTTCAAAAGTCAATACTTGTGAAAAATGAAACATTAATGGAAAATTTGATAAGTTCCCCATTAAAAATGTTGAAGAAATAGAGATCCATGAATTGTAACATATCTAGCCATCTCTTTATGCCAGCTGAGATCATAGGGCACCTAGAAACACCCCAATTACAAGATACCTGTGTATTAATGTAGAACTAATGCAATCATAAGAAGAAAAAAATAAATTTATGAATTTATATCTATGCACGCAATCTATCTAATAATTATTTCACATAAAAGAAATTAAAAATCATTTCATCAAAAGTAACTATAAATAACCGCTAATCCATACACAATAAAATATAGTAATATTTCCATATTAATAAATAAACGAGAAGTACATATCTTTCTAGGAATTTATCCACAACTACTTGCAAATGAAAATTGTTCCACCCAATAACATGTTCTTGTAATACATATACTCTGTATCACAATGACCACTCCAAAGTTGAGGTTATGAATCCACAAGAGTGAAATTTTATTGCTTGAATCTAATTTTTTCACACATCTCAATTCCAAAAATTATCAAGAGAATTTCTCAGTACAACACAATCAACTAACCTCTCTTCCACTCAACCTACAGAAATACAAAAATGGGATCTCTTTACTGTTAAACAATCCCCATCTATCCCAATTATCTGTAGTTCTCCAACAATGCTAGCCAAGGAATCTCTATATCTCTATTATTAAAAACAATGGGGAGTTTCAACTTTAAATAAATTCCTCCATATATTAGGAAAATACCTAGAAACTTAGTCGTACATTTCTCATAATTGCATAGAAATAAAACTATGGAAGCCTTCGGCACAAAATAATAAAAAAAACCAATGAAATATTGAATTTGAATCCATTTTTCAAACTACCATGTGCCGTTATGAGAAGTCCATGTATCTCCATTTTAGGAAACTATTATCATCATTTATGACTAATTAAATAAACATGGGAACGGTAAAGAAATTTTAGAATAAATGATAGGAATAAGTAAAATATTATTATTTCAACTTATTCCCCTAAGCCTCCTTTATTTACCTCCTATGAACTCACATACCTCTTTTTCCTTCTTCAGTTATATCATTTGTGGCATTTAATATTATAGTGCATGTATTTACAGTGATAAATGATTGTATTATCTCCATTTCATCATATTATATATATATATATATATATATACATAATTTAGGGATTTAATTCCCCACCTCCCTTTTGTTTTGCAACCTCCTTCGTCCATTATCAAAACTATATATAATATAAAAACTCCAAAACAAATGTGGGTATGTCTCCCACATAGCATTCTTCAACTTCCACCTTACTTAATTAAGGTCATAGTGAGTGCACTGGACCTTTACCATGCTATTTAATCTATTATGGAGTGAAGTAACATTCATGTTAGCTATAGTATTTGTATGCCTAATGACTCAACATAAATTGTCAACCGGAGTCCGTAGACTTAGAGGTGCAATACAGGAAATTCATAAAAAGATTCTAGATACTTTCTAGACAAACCCTATTATATAATGTTCAGCAACACGCCTTGAAGTTCTTGCAATCACTTATCAAATCCAAATCTAGCTCCTGCAAACACTTTGGCAGTTTATTAGAAATAAAATACCAATTAACAATCAATTGAGAAACTTATCACTAACTCCTTAATTAACTGAAAAACAAATTGGAAAGGTTGCCTTGATAACTATAGAACACCAGTATGTAAACCCTAGAAAATCCAACTCGTTTATAATGCCAAACAAGAAATTCAAAACAAAATGAAATATTTTTTTTAAGTTCCTACACTAGGTTCTATCTCCACTCCACTTTGTGTGCAATCAAAGAGTTAAGAATATGGCTTGAATCTGCTTCTAGTGCTAACAACTCAAATAAAATACATTCATTGTATTAGCAATTATTGTGTACATGAATGGAAACAATCTCACTATATTCTAATGCTTTCTCAAACTTGTAAACACCTTAACAAATGACCTATCTCACTCAAGCATAAAGACTAGAAATTATGATGTCAATTCATATGCAGAAAATAAAACCAGTGACAAAGCACTCTGTAATCAATTCTAGAGCCTACGTTAATTGTTGATTCAAGCCCCCATGCATCATCATGTGGTTTTATTTGTTATTTTAGTTTTTTCTCCTAGTGTCGCGTCCTCCTAAGACAATGTGTCTCAAACATCGCCACTTAATCATTAGAAACATCCAAGTTAATAAGTTTGAGGCTAGGTGAACTCATGGTCTTTCTTGAATTGGAAACTTGCCTTCTATCCATGCACACACTAAAAAAAGCACACAAAAGTGGGAAAATCAAGCAATAAGCAAGAAAATCTCTCACGGAAGAAAAAGCACACTTTGAGTTGACGAAGGCTTGCACTTGAGGTGAGCACACTCCTTCGAGCTCAAGAAGTGCACCCTACCTGGGTGCATTCATTTAGGTTGATCAAGCGCGCCCTACCTGAGAACACTCCTTCATGTCAAAGACATGCACCCTACCCAGTTGCATGCATGAGCCAACTTGTTGCATGAGGGCACACTCCTAGAAAATAGAAACTGCCTTAACTCCTTCTTAACTAATTCTCCATGCGACGACAAGTGGCACTCATGCATGAACCAATTTTTCATGTTAAGTTGTTTAAATGAACTCAGTTAATCATTCTTCCAATCATCATTTCATTTGAGTTGAGTGCACAACTGGAAAATTAAGAAGCCCTTCATCAACCAGTGCAAATGTAAGTTGCGTGTTTAATCTTTTACCATTTTTCATGATTCCACTATCAAATATTTCTTTGTTGTTTTCAATCTCTTGTTTTGTAGTTTTTTTGTTGGAATTTTAGCTGAATATTCATCTTGCAAGTGTTCATCCACTATCACATGCAAGTAACTCCTCATATTCGTGAAACCCTTCATCTTCCACCATGCATGCAACAACAACTATAAATCCTTGTAGATCATTCTTCTCTCCATATCAACATCAAATTATGTTGTTTAAGCTTGTTTCCGAGCCTTTTTACAAGAAGATCGCACTTCCTGAGCTTGAAGATCCTTTAGCCTTGAAAATTGTGCCTTGTTTAACCTAATTTTCTTCCTGAGCGCATGGACGCATCACGAAGGAATGAAGCTTTTCCCTTTGACCCTTCAGAGTGCTACAATGCACCCTCTTTACCTTAGGGTGAATCATGAAGACATGAAGCCTCATCATTCATCCCTTCAGCATGCAGCAGTGTACCCTCCTTTGCCTTGAGCACATAGGTGCACTTTGAAGACCTGAAGCTCTATTTTCTTCATCCTTCATCCTTTTGGAGTGTGACAGTGCACCCTCCTTGTCTCCTAGGGCGCATGGGCACATAGGGAAGACTTGAAGGCATTTTCCTTCGATTCTTCAAGGTTCTATAATGTACCCTGACTGGTTTTTTCCTCTTTCTTGAGTGCATGAGCGCACTATGAAGCCCTGAATGACCATGCATGTCCCATTCATGCTTTGAAAGTGCACCCTCCTAGTTTGCATGCATATTTTGTGTGCATGCAAGTTATGTTTGTCTATCGTTCATTATTTTTCATGATATATCATCCGTGATGACTCTTTTAATGTGATTTATAAGTTTTGTTGCATAATTAGTTGCTTTAAGATGATCTTGTCACTATGATTGTGATTGCACAAATAGGTGATTGTGCTACAAGTGTTGCCACGGTGTCATCATCTGTTGGAGACATGTCACCTCATAAAGTAGCCTCGAAATAACTTTCATAAACAAACATTGATGAGCTTGTCGAAATTGCAAAGCCAAATTTTCATATATATGTGGACACTCGGTGTTTTATTAACAAGACGACAGAGGTTACCTGGAGCAATATCTACAACACATTCATTCTAGAGAAGTTTCCGAAGGACTTAGAAAATTTTCATTCATATATCAACTTTAAGAGGTCCACGATACATTGGATCGCATGAAGATTCCTAGTCGTGCCATGTGCTGAAGCTATTGAACAAATCATCACACACATGGATGACTCACACCTTGTGCTACACACTGAGAGTGGCAGTCACCTTGCCACCTATTATGGTGAGGATACGTATACATACTATAAGATGCTCAAGCCCAATGAGTATGAAATGACAATTTCTACACAAGGTGGGCTACCCTTGACATGACTAATGTTATTAAACAACTGTTTCAAGAACCTTCTAATTTTTTTCCATCACCCATCGGTAATTATTATGAAAAAGATCTTAAGAGACATATATCAGTGTTGATGGCTATGTATTATTAGATTTTTCGGCTTAAGAATGTTGAGGTGTTCCAAGAGAATTGGATATATATGCTCAATCTGGTGGTGACACATAGTAAAACTTTCAATTGGGTGGATATGTTATCATATGAATTGAAACAATAGGCAAGGCAGGCCAAAACATATTTACAGGGAAATAAAGCACCATAATTCTACATGTCTGCATATCTCCTAGACAGAATTTGTGCACAATGTGCATTCCCAAAACTATTTTGGAAGACTCCTAAATAAAATTTCCCAGTATTTTTTCCACTGCAAGGTGTTATCAGAAGGAAGCTTCAGAGGCACATATGCCAGATTGGCTGAAAAATTCTTTGCAGCTATTTTCCGCCTGATATTCGACGCCGATTTCTCATGCACGATTGATCAAGGGAAGGATTCTCTTCAAGATGTTGCAGACTGGTTTTCAGATCATGAGGGCACATATATCAGAAACTTTGGATGTCAAACAACCCCTCATCTTATGTCGTGATATGTGACAAACAAAGTAGTCATGCAGGAAGTGGAAAATGTTGGAAATAGAATCAAGAAATGCTAAAAATAGCATTGTTATAAATAGCATTTTAGGTACCAATGTTGGATATAGCAACAAGGAATGATAAAATAGAAATGATAAAAATAATATTGCTATAAATAGCATTTCGGGATAGATTCCAATTTTAGTTAGTCCCTGAAATAAAATTGAGAAGTAAAATTCGAATTTGATCTTAGCAGTTGTTTGTAAAATAATTAATTAATTCATCTTGAGTTAATTAGTTGGAGAAAATCAAACATGAAGTCTATGTGAAGACATGCAACAGTTTCTCCATTGATTGAGGAAGTTGTACCTTGATTAAAGGAGATTAGGTTGAGTTGTATTTTGAGTTGTAATTAGTTAGCTTAGTTAACTGAGTTAAGTCCAGTTAGATTAGTTCCAACAGTTTGTGGAACTGATTGTGAGTTCAGTTAGTTAATGCATGCATGCATGTAACTACTGCACTTCAGATAACTAAATATTCTCTCATAAATAATTCATGCATGTCAGTTCAGTCAGAGACCCAGTTGAGATCAGAGGAAGGGACATTGTACTATCAGTTGGAGCCTATATAGGAAACTCATCCATGCATAAGGAATTATCTCCTTCATAATTGTGCAGTTACTTTTGAGTTTAGTGAGCAGTGTGAGAGGTGAATTCACACAGGTGGCAGCATTGGACCCTAGGAGAAACTACGCAAGGAAATAGGAGGCTTGGAGGGCAGAGGAGAAGGTTTGTGAGAAGCCTTTGACTGTCTATGAGCAGCAGAGGGATTGTACTGAGAGCTGGATAGCTTGTGAGCTAAAGCTTTGTGTAATCTGGACATATTTCCACTTGTATGATAATACAGAGATCGGGGTTTTTAGCTGAGGCTTTCCCCAGAGTATTCTTCTATGTTTCATGTGTATGATTTCTTCTTCTCTGTTATATGTGTTCTGATTGATCTAGCTCAAATTGATTAAGCTTCCGCAAAGTTTGATTGTAGAAGTAGATCTAGTATTTTTCTTTAGTATATTGCATAATCTGTTGATCTACAGTGGGAAATTCTACAAAAAATTAGTTAGAAAAGGGGTTGTTGGGAATTCTTCATAGAAGGAAGAAAGACCCTTGGACTATCTTTCCATTGAGGATCATATTTTACAAATTAAAGAGTCACAAGGCATTGGTAGCCAAGATAGAATATTTGAAGTGCCTACACTTCACCACCAAAGACTTCCATGAATATGATCATAGACGAATTGTTAGGCTGCATTGTCAAAGGGTCGATCATAACACATGGTATTCATCACTATCCATACCAAAAGATGAAAAGATAAAGAACTGGTACAATGCCAGAATGAAGACACATCCAGCCATATAGGCTAGTTCACCCCATGACCCACCAGCTCAGGACTTGCAAGAGAAAGAGCAGGAGGAGGAGGAAACAACACCTCAAGTAAAGAAGCTAGCTCCCAGGAAAAGGATCAGGTATTCTTCGAGTGAGAGAAGTAGGAAATGGAAGGTCAATCTTGTCAACACAGGAGCTAAACAAACATAGATAAAGAGGAGAAAAGGGGAGGAAGAAGAAGAAGAAGCAAAAGAGGAGGAGAGAAGTAAGAAGGATTGTTTTCTTGATAAGCAACAGATAGAAGAAGAAGAGAGGAGACAAATAGAGGAAGAAAATCATAGGCAGCCTCAGGAGGAGGAAGCAACACAGAGGCTGGAAGAAGAATAGTTGAGTCAAGATTTGGAGGAGGAGTAGTTAGAGGAATAGGATACCATCCATCCCATGGATGATGAGCCTAATTCTCCGTGTGAACAACCACTTACAAGAGGACATCTTCCATTCAAGGATATGGGGATTACACCTCCACCAGTAGATCGAGTCATGGAGGTATGTAGCGTAACATTTGATCAGTTGAAGAAGAGTATTGTGCAATAAAGGCATAAATACTTCCCACAGGATCCTCAGAATCTAGTCTCAATAGTGACAGAAAAGTGATCACATCCAACACTAGAAGAAATCCAAGGGTAGTTATGGTAGTAAATGTTGCATTCACTATAGCAGCACAAGACAACTCAAAGTACTTGTTAAATGAGAATGCCAGGTTGAGAAGAGAATTGGCTGTGACAAATCAACAAGTAGAACATCTTGCAGTGGAGAACCAAAGTTTGTCATCACAGAGAACCAATACCACAGAATGGCAGTCAGTCATGACTTGAAGAGCTAGGACCAATGGAGGATACCATGGCACGACTATAAGATGAAATGATCCTTATGCAGTAGGTCATGGCCCCTCTCATTGGAATTTAGAAGAATGCAAAGGAAGTGGTGAGACTCCTAAGAATATAAACCAAAGTAGTTTACCAGATGCAGGAGTGGACTGCTAAAAATATTGGTGCTCCACAACACTTGGAAAAGAAGGATAAAATTTCTGCAAAGATTGATAGAATCTAGTTAAGACTCCACTTACATAATTAATCACATCTTGGAGCACAGTCAGTTAACACCATGGCTACCTACAATCAACTGCATAATCGGTTTGAGTCTCTTACACAGAAACATAAGATGTCTGCCATCGGATCTCTTGAAGCAATCAGAGTCAGGGAAGTCATCTTTAAGGAGATCAAGGATTACATTGAACAAATCAAGAAAGTAACCGAATAGGAAGGCTTGGAGGTAACCAATGAAATTATTCAACAATGTTCCTTTGCACTAGTTAAAGTGCACATGAAGCTTTCATGGCTATGGAATAATGTGCAATCAAGATCCAAGAACATACTGACAGAGGCATTGGAGGTGAAGGTGTGCTACAAAGGGGACTTTCCAATCTAGGTCAAAGACATCACAAAGGAGTTCAGAGCATGGCACACTTACATCACAAGTGAAATCCATGAAGAAGAAAATGATCTATCCATTTGATGAGTTTTTTCCTTTATCAGTTTTGTCTTATTAGGCCACCGTCTCATTTGTAAATTGTCTTATGTAATAAATTTTATGTAATGAAGTCCAAGGGACACATGTGGAATATGAAAAGCCACACAATGGAATGTAACGATTCATATTAGAATATGAATAGTCATAGGATCTCAAGGGTCACAAGGAAGCTCAGAATTCATTGTGTTTGTTATAAACAGCTCCTCATAACTCAAATAAGGGGGATTTTGTCAGGATTTTGGAGGCCTAGCCTTGGCTTCTATTGTACTACATAGGAGATAGATTATTCTTTGGAGAAGAAAGTTGTGGATTCGTCTTCCACAATTGGATATAGTGCTTCACTCATGTAACTCACCTTCACTATGATCTTGTAAGTGACATGTTTCATCTTGGTGAAAAGTAAAAAGGAGTGTGACCACTATTTACGAAGTTGATATAGAAACCTTCTTAGTACGTTGGATCCTACATGCCTTAATGGCAGGTTCCTTGCCTTAGATGACAAGTTCTCATCATTGACCTCGATCAATGATTCTATGAGTGTTAAACTTCAAGACATATTTTCACACTTCATATATTGTACTGGAAGTACCTTGAGAACCATTGTCATTATTGGTAGTTTCTCTCGCACTTGTTAACGGTTCACATCATTGACCTATAATCAAGTGGTTTCTACCATGTTCGACTTCGAGACATTCACTCACATGGTTAGGTTTGTACTATGGATTGAGAGACAAAGATCAAGACCCTGGATTTATTTTCATCCATTCAGGCTGCGTGGAGTTATTAAATATTCATGATTGTAAACATAGATCCATTGATGGTTGTGTCCATACTGTGTCTTCTGTTGACGTTGACCTTTAGGTGTATTTCTGTACTGGTTCTTTGAGATATTTATGCTCTGAGTATGTGAATGCGTACCTCGGTGATGATTATATATATTACATTGTAACATTTGATTGATTGTTTCAGGTCTCCAACTATGGTCTCTAACCTAAACCTTGGCATGATAAAGCACTTCAGTCCTCAAACATCATTTCTGACTTTGAATTTTAGGGGGAAATATGTTACACGTCATTTTTTCGCATTAGTAAAATGACCATTAGTCTGGATATTTCACTATCCATCAAAGTGTTCCAAAGCATCCCCCTGCAAAGCTAGAACCTAAACAATCCCAAAGAGAATGAAATTTTTGGATTACAACTAGATTACAAGGCCCAAAAACCTATTTTTGATTGCTTGTGTGGTTCCTTGGCCATTTTCTGCACATACGCATAAATAAACATTAAATTCAGTGCAAAAGTGCGCTCTATCTTACACTATGGCCCACACACCTGACTCAACACAAGTAAAAAATAAAAAGTATAGTATAGAAGATTTGTTAGTCAAATATCTCCCAACTAACAGCTTTGAGTTGATGCTTACTCAAGCTTCATCCCTCTCATCATGGAGCTACTTCCCTCTCTTTATGGATCCCCTATCCCACCATTTGTGGATCTCATCCCTTAGGAAGAGGATACCAAACCTCCTCCTCTTGGCCTATAAATCAAACACATGCCAGAGTATTTTATAGGACCACTGAAGGTAGGCTTTATGTTGTAGAAATAGGGCTAGAAGGATTTTCATCCAAGAAGAAGGTTGGAGATCATGGGAAGAGGCTTATGACATCAAGGCAATCAGGTTGTAAGTTTTTTCTCCTTTCAAGTTTATAAAAATCAATTGTTTTTTTCTAATCATGTCTCTTCTAATATTATTTGTGGCATTCCTTGATCACTCACACAGTTTATGACTGGTTATTGATTCAATTTATGATGTATGTTATATGCTGGATGCTTTGATCCTTTGTGTGTTTCTATCTATGCAGATCTCCTTTGAAACATCATGGGGAAGTTGTGGAAACCACTGGAAAGACCTCTAAATCATCGAGGAGAAGTCATCTATGGAAGGCACTGAAAAGAATTCAACGGACACTTCATTAAATCGGTAATTGATCCCTCGCATATTACTTGTTCCAATCAATCATAAGTTAAGGAAAGGTAGTAGTTCTTTTCTTGTTTATTGCTAAATTTTGTTTGAGATCTAGGGAGATCCATCTTGTCCAAAAGAAGGATTAGTCCACCTAACATAGATGTAGTTGGACTATTCTAGTTATGTGTATGGTATATGTTTCTTTATCCACATACTAAGCTAATGAACTATTTTGTTGCTTAGCTATGTTTATTATTGAATGAATGTTGTTATGTTTTAACGGTTGTTTCTTAATATGTGTACTAATATGAAGGTACTTAACAAGTCTTTCTCTTTACCCCCGGGTCCTCCTTTAGGATAGTACTATTAATTTTCTAACCAGTGGCTCATTTCTCTCTCTAGATGTGTAAATATCCATCAAACACCTTACATTGGGAGTCTCACAAAGCTCACACCCTTGCTAACCCAAAGCGGCATTGTGTTCTCTTATGTCTGATTGTAACCAAGGCATTTCTTATCATTCCAATAGTGATCGTGTCATATGATTGGATGGGACTTATACACCAAACTGTATAAGTTCTAATTGGGACTTCACATAGTGGAGATCCTCTTAGAATGTTAGAGGAATCTAGCACCGTCAACATTTTTGGCGCTAGAAGGAGGGCCATATGACAAGTTGAGCCTATGGAGTATGTTTGAATCTCTTACCTTTAATGGCTTCATCCCAAATCATAATCCTAAGGTGTTTTTCAAAAGCTTTAGAGATTTCAATCCCCGTGGACTTTTTACATGACTTGTAACAATTTAGATTTGATGGCAAGGGTATAACAACCGTCCTTTGTTATGTTGTTGAGTTTGTTCAATTTTTCTTCTTGAATGGTGTTTATTCAGAATAAATCCTTGCATGGTTGTTTACCCTTACATTGGATGGTCATGAGAAGCAATGTTTTTTTTCTCTACCCACTACTTCTATCACATCTTTCGATCACTTGGTTAACGAGCTTTATCATTTTTTTGATAAATATGAATATCATGATGATATCGATGAAGTTTATCAACTTAGAATGGAATTGGCTGAATCTCTTGAGCATTTTGATGTCCAGCTTCTTCATATTTGTTATCAGTTTATGGATGAGGATGTGGACTGACAGTTGTTGGATGAGAAGTTTTGATTCTTAGTCCGAATTTCAAGGGAATATTTCAAATCAGGTCCTCCTGATTAGGAATAATTTCAACATTCAGAAGGAGAACCGGATATGTTATGTGTCCCATGTCCTCCTCCCTTTGATGTTATGTATGTTGGACCTACATCGAATATTGAATCGGAAGAACATCTTGTGGATAAATAAATTATATTTCTCTCATATCTCTCACCCAATTTTGATTCATCTGATCTCATCAATCAACCATCTTCAAATCTTGATATCCTTCCCATCAATCTTCCACCTGTTAATGAAGATGCACCCTTGGATGATCATGGCCTTGATGATTTTCTTCTTTCCGAATTATATGGTCATGGTCGTTCAAGTAATATGGATGAATATTTGTTCCCACATGAAGATTTGGATTTTTTTAGTTTCAAAAGGAGTCTGATCAAAGATTTTCTTTCATGTATATCTTCTTTCAGTCCACAAGATCATATGCTTATCATTGAAGAATTTTTCACTAGTATTGAACATTTATATTTTGTTGAATCTCATGATTAAAATATTGAATTTTGTTTCGACAAGTAGTTGACTGTGTTTTCTAAGAATACAAATTCAAGTCAGGTGAGTAGGCCACTTCAACTAAGGTTTATGGTTATGATAGGTTCCTGTCACTGTGGCAATATTTGTGATTTTGGTCAATTTTTTATTTTCTTGTACAATTTTTTCATGGATGTCATCACATGGGATGATGATGCCTTTCTGAGGGGTGCTTTTTTTATTCACGTGAAATTTTTCAACCCTCAGGGAAGGAAATTTAATTTGACTATTGAACTTCCACCACTTCATTCCATTTCAAGCAAATCTCAAATCTAAAATGTAGAATTAGGGAATAATCTTGATGAATCTCTTGCATCATCCATCAAATAATATTACACGCATGACAACTTGGATTGTGGTCAACTTGACAATACCACCTATGTCGTGGATTTTTCCTTGTATAGTCTTTCTTGTATATCTTTCCTGAAAGTTTGTATCCATGATCTTGTTGGAGATTCATTAGAAGATTATTTTCAGTCTGGGCCCATGTCTCATGGCATGTACTTGCATGCCCTTTGTCGAGTCATACATGGTCACAAGCCTAGTGATTATTGTTGTTGTGAAGCTCCCGGTTTGGTAGAGAAATCGAGTGTAATACACCATTGTGGTTGCACTTCATGTTTCAATCTGTTAATGCAGATGTTTGCACAATTCCTCTTGTTCACTGCACTACTTTTGGTTTTTGCTTTACACAATCACATCCTTCTCTTTAAAGGTCGAGGCAAACTCCTATGGCTACATTGGAAGTTCCATATTACATGATCTAGCCTAGTATTATTTAGTTCAGGTTAGGTTAGGTTGCATGTAGTCAGATGCATTGCACTATTCTTTTGTTTTTCATGTTGTGATTTTTTTTTTTTTTTTCATCCATCCTTGAATAAGTTGGTTTTGAGCTTCAAGGTGTTGTGGCTAATATTTTGTACAAGGAAAGTTGTACTAGCATGCATCCATTGGCTTATCTGTCACCCTCTTCCTTGATCTGGTTTACATATTTCAAGTCAGTGATTTCTGATGAAAAATATGATCCTTCAACTCGCAATCTATAAGAAAATCATGAAACCCGCACCTATTTAGCATTCTCATTCTCACACTCAGTCCTTTTATGGATGGTGTGTTCTTTCTTATCTATCTGTGTAGAATAAGATAAGGGGAAAAATTTAGCGAAGAAAGCATCAAAGGTATAAAACCTATCTCTGAAGGAACAAACTCTTCTTCTCTTAACAATTCGGGATCCCTCTTCTGGTCTTGAAAAATAATAAGTTCCTATGCACAGTCCTACGAAATAAAAGAAAAATAAAAGGGTGAAAGAAGAGAAAGGATTCCTGCACAAGGAGGTGAAGTAAGCAACTTCGTTGGGGTACTTACCAAGCTCGTTGGCAGTGAAGCAAAGTTTCTGTTCCTAAAGAAACTTTATCGGGATACTGTCTAGGCCTGCTGGCAGTAGAGTAACACTAGAGAGGTAAAAATCACATCGACTATTTTTATTTTCGCCATGATATATTACCCTTACTTACATCGACATGATATTGATATGGCTTGTTACATTATGTTACACTAAGTAATGGAATCGAGAAAACTCTCACTTTAACCATGTAGAGTGGGGAGTTGAAGGTAACTTATTGATTGAATCAATACTTTCTAGAGGAATGTGACTTTGGGCTTACAATGAAACCATTTCAAATAAGCTGTGGTTTTCCCAATGTCTCACCATTGTTGTCGCTACAACAACGAACCTCCAAATTTTTTTCCTATGTTGATTTTGGAGCCTATGCTAACTTTCATTTCAATCCCCCATGCATCATAATGTGGTTTGATTTGTTATTTGAGTGCTTTCTCCTAGTGTTTCATCCTCCTAAGTCAATATGTCTCAAGCATCGTCACTTAATCATTAGAAACGTTCAAGTTAGTAATTTTGAGGTTAGGTGAACTCAAGATCTTTCTTGACTTAGAAACTTGCCTTCTGGCCATGCACACACTAAAAAAACACACAAAAGTGGAAAAAGAAAGAAAAAGGTAAGAAAATCTCTCATGGAAGTAAAAACACACTTTGAGTTAACGAAGGCTTCCACTTGAGGTGAGCGCACTCCTTCGGGTTAAAGAAGTGTTCCCTATCTGGACGCATTCACTTAGGCTAAGCAAGTGCACCCTACCTTGGCACACTCCATGTTGAAGACATGTGCCCTATCCAATTGCATGCATGAGCCAGCTTGTTGCATGAGGGCGCACTCCTAGAAAATAGGAACTGCCTTAACTCCTTCTTAACTGATTCGTCATGCGACGAAAAGTGGCACTCATGCATGAACTAGTTTTTCATGTTAATTATTTAAATAAACTCATTTAATCATTTTCATTTCATCTGAGTTGAGCGCACAACTAGAGAATTAATAAGCCCTTCATCAACCAGTGCATCAAGTAAGTTGCATGCTCAATATTTTATGTTTTTCATGATTCCACTGTCAAATCTTTCTTTGTTTACTTTCAATCTCTTGTTTTGTATTTTTTTGCTGCCATTTTAGCTTAATCTTCATCTTGCAAGTGTTCATCCATTGCCGCATGCAAGTAACTCCTCACGTTCTTGAAACCCTTCATCTTCCACCATGCATGTGACAACAACTATAAATCCTTGGAGATTATTATTCTCCCCATCTTAGCATTGAATTATATTATTTAAGCTTGTTTCTGAGCCGTTTTACAAGAAGAGCGCACTTCCTAATCTCGAATCTTCTTCAACCTTGAAAATTGCACCTTATTCAACCTAGTTTTCTTCTTGAGCGCATGGGCGCATCATGAAGGAATGAAGCTTTTCCCTTCAACCCTTCAAAGTGCTACATTGCGCCCTCTTTTCCTTAGGGCACATGGGCACATCACAAAGGCACAAATCCTCATTATTCATACCTTTAGCATGCTACAATGCACCCTCCTTTTCCTTGAGCACATAGGTGCACTTTGAAGACCCGAAGCTCTATTTTCTTCATCCTTCGTCCTTTTGGAGAGAAACAGTGTGCCTTCCTTGTCTCCCAAGGTGCATGGGCGCATAGAGAAAACATGAATGCCTCTTCCTTCAACTCTTCAGGGTGCTACAATGTGCCTTGACTGATTTTTGCCTCTTTCTTGAGCGCTTTAGCACACAACAAAACCTTGAATCACCATTCATGTCCCCTTCGTGCCTTGAAAGTGCACCCTCCTAGTTTACATGTGTATTTTTCTTGCATGCAAGTTATTTTATGTTGTCGTTTATTTTTTTTCGTGATCTATCATCCGTGATGACTCTTTGAATGTGATTTACAAGTTTTTTTGCATAATTAGTTTTTTTAAGTTGATCTTGTCGCTATGAGTGTGATTCCACAAATAGGTGACCGTACTACAAGTGTCTTCATTGTGTCATCATATGTTGAAGACATTTCACCTCGTAAAGTAGCCTCAAAATATATTCACAAGCAACTGCTAATAAGCCTGTCGAAATTGAAAAGAAAAATGTTCCTATATATGCGGAAACTTAGTGTTTTATTGACAAGATGACAGAGGTTACCTGGAGCAAGATCTAGAACACATTCGTGCAGAAGAAGTTTCTAGAGGACTTAGAATATTTTCATGCATATATCAACATTAAGAGGTCCATGATACACAATATCACATGCAGATTCCTAGTCATTGCATGTACTAAAGTTATTGAATGGATCATCACACACATGGATGACTCACACCTTGTGCTATGCATTGAGAGTGGCAGTCACCTCACCACCTATTATGGTGAGTTTATCCAAAAATACTATAATATGCTTAGTCCCAATGAGTATGTAAATGATATTTTCTACACAAGATGGGCTACCCTCAACATGACTGATGTTATTAAACAATGTTGTCAAGAACCTGCTAAGTTTAGACATCACCCATCAACAGTTTATCCAACAAATATCTTAAGAGACATTTATCAGTATTTGATGGCTATGTATTGTTGGATGTTTGGGCTTAAGAATGTTGAGGTGTTCCAAGAGAATTGGATATATACACTCAATCTGGTGGTGACATGTGGTAAAGCTTTCAATTGGGTGAATATGTTATTATATGAATTGTAGTGATAGGTGGGGCACACCAAAGCATCTTTATAGGCAAATCAAGCACCAGAATTCTACATGTCTGTGTAGAGCCTCATGAATGCTTCATTTTGATACTCTCCCTTACCAATTTTTCCTCTCTTTGACCATCATCATCAACTCAAAAGGCATCAAACTACAATTTTTTTGGCATGGTAAGGTATTTAATTGTCTTATATTTCATATTTAATAATGTTCCTTATTATTGAATTAATGTTTGTATTAGCTACCGAATTCATGAAATTCTGCAACTAATCTATGTTTTTGTATCCAACTCCAAGATTTACTAGGATCTAAGGTGCCAACTAAGAAGAAAAATATATGGATAGGTAGAGATTGATCTCTTCAATGATTCCCACCTATCCATCTGAACCATATCATCAAAGGATTGCTCGATTGCATGGTAAAAGGGTGAAAGTCAACGTGTTGTTAAACAAGTGATCAAGAGTCCGGAAATCTTATGCTTCACGATTTGCTTTGCCAAATTGAAAATCGTGACCAAACAATATTTTGATACCAGTTAGAAGCTAAGTTTAGAAGTCTGTTAGCTAATGGTAGGTGTAAAATCCCTGAACAGTTATTTGACATAGGATTTTATAAATAACCATGCATCAAAACATGAACAGGGGTTGAATTTGATGTATGTGATGGTGATGTTTTAAAAACTCGGTTTTCATGTTAATGAAGAATGGAGCTTGATGCATAGTGACTGTGTGATTAGAGTTTCATGACTACCTGTTTGTGGAGGGCCCCTGCAAATAGTGAAGGTTATGCATTTCTATATTTCTTTTTTATCATTTATTTCAATTATTTATATGCTCTATAATCATTTTGCAACATTGATTTTAATTAAATAGAAATAGAAAGATTTCACTAATGATGATAATTGTAGCATAGACACCTTTCATAGATTTATTTACAGCTTTCATTTCAAAAGCATTTCATAGATTTCTTTACAATTTCATTTCAAAGTGTTTCATTTCAGAACATGAGTGATTTCTTTACAATTTCATTTCAAAACATGAGTAATTTCCTTACAATATCATTTCAGAGTGTTTCATTTTAGAACATGAGTGATTTCCTTACAGTTTTGTTTCAAAGTATTTCATTTTAAAGCATGAATGATTCCTTTGTAGTTTTATTTAGAGCATTTCATTTTAAAAGCATTTTATTTCAAAGCATGAGTGATTGATAATAAGAAGATGAGTGGGTTTCATTTAACTAGAGGTCAATTTCATTTTAGTTTTTATGCAAAGGATTGTCAGAACATTAGTTCAGTTTTTCTTAATTCAATAAGACAGTATAAATTTTCTTTAGTTTCATTTTACAAGTGTAAAGAGAATTTTTTATTTCATTAGAAAGGAGTGAGAAGGAATGTAATTGAGATTGAATATGTTAATTTCATTTTCTTTAAAGAGTAAAATAGGAACACAAAACATCCTTAGAAATAATTTTCAATAACTCAATCATACACATTAATAATCTGAAGGCTTCTAGCATATATAGTGCACTTGCACTTCACAAGTTTACCAACTCCGATCGATAATTTATGTAACAATTTAAGACAATTAAATTGACAAACATTTTGGCGCTGTTGTCAGAGAAGTGTAAATGGAAGTCTTTATCTTTTCATAATTAAAAACAAAAACATGATATGCATAGGGAAAGAGATTCTAGAGGAAGATTTGTAGGTAGAGGTAAGAGTTTAATTCCAACAACATCACTCACCCCACCACGACCTCGTAGTGCCACACCACCCACAAAAACTCGAATTCCATCCATAGCAGGCAAACACAAACTCCCTGAGGTATTAAGATCTAAAATCTAACCTAGAGATTCACCAACTTCATCAACAGAAGCCATAATAGAATAAGATCCCATATCTCCAACAATAGGAGTAATTTTCCTATCTTCAACTAGAGAACAACTTCTAGCTCAAGAGCTGGAAGTTCCTGCTGAAGAAGAGGAAGAAGAAACCTATTCTAACAAACCATTGTTAGAAGAACTAAAGGAACTAGAGGAAGCCAAAAACCCAATTTTGGAACCATAACCCTATATTAGTTCTGAAGAATCTACAATGGCTGGATAAGGGGAAGGAGAGGTACATAATGTGAATGATGAACAACCTAGGATTGGAGGAGGAAGAGGAGGAAATAGGGGAGGTGGAAGAGGTGGAGGAAGAGGAGGAGGGAGAGGAGAAGATATAAATCTAGAGCCCTTTGGATTTCCTATCCTCGATGAAGATACAACTGTGAAAATAAAAAATATCTCACTCTCTATCCTTCCAAACTTTCATGGACTAAGAAGTGAAGATCCTAAAACATTTCTCTTTGTATTTCAAGTCTTGTGTAGATCATATGATTATCTGCATGATGCTCAAAAGTTGAAATTATTCCCTGCAACCCTTAAAGATGTAACATTAAAATGGTTTATGAATTTAGGAATAAATTCCATAAGAACATGGGAACAAATGAAATATACATTCTTACAGAAATATAAGGACTATTATATGCCCCATAATATTAAGGATGAAGTCTTTAAAATGGTACAGAATGAAAATCTTGAAGACTTTGTTGAAATATTTGCTTATAATGTTAAAAGGGAAAAAATGAATAATCTAGATGAGGAAACTTTGAAAGCTCTCTTATTGAAATGCATTAAATATGAGTGGATTGATCTTCTCAATCTAATGGGTAAGGGATACATTTCTCATTTGTTACTTGGAGAAATTTGTGAGTTATGCATACACATTTCAAGAGACAAAGCAAGAACTGGGAAAAATCCAAGAGATCCTCTTTTATCAATGATTAAGAAATCTGCAGTTGGGATAGTAAGTAGAGCAGACTTAAGTAATTTGCGTGATATTTTTAAAAAAAATATTTTAGGGAGTCTTAGTGAACAAATTGACACCCTAAAAATACAAAACAAGAAAAAGGATGAAAATGAAGCATTATCCATTTTTTGTCCTAAGTGCAGAAAGAAACATGCCTTGAGAGAATGTCCTCTTGATCTAAGGAGTGTAGAAACTTGTGTTATATGTGCATAAAATCACAATATGAAAGAATGTCCCTCAATACCAGGTCTTAAAGTTGTTTATCAAGAATAATTACACCAAATCAAGTAGATCCTCTTTATTTTATTACTAAAAGACCATGGAAAATTTCACAACCAAATACAACTCAAGGTTTTAACAACCACCAACCATTTTCACAATCATCACAAAGTAATTGGAATGCACCAATTCCTTGAAAATATTGGCCACAACCTTGGTCACAAGGATGGAAAAATCCTTACAGAAAATACCCTCAATATCCTCAATATCCACAATTTCAACAATCATATCCTATTTTTCCTCCACAATATTATCCTCGGCCTATTCAACAAACTCAACCACACAATTTGAATCCACAACTTTCATTAGCATTTCCTCAAAGACCAAAGCAATTGCATGCCTAACCACTTCCAAATCCATATAATAATAAAAAGTCACAACCTGCTTACAATATGGAAGAACAAAATTTCCAAACTTACATGATAACTCCACTAGATCTAAATAATGTCCAACTTAGATCTGGTAGAGTATTGGAGACAAAGTTCCTGTCAATTGTTATTCAAAAAAGTGAAAAGATCTCTAAAGAAGAGAAGTCTCTTAATGAAAAAGAAAAAACTCAAAAACAAGTTACTCCAACACATCCAAATAACTCAACTCCTATTATGGAACAACCTTCAATATCTATTTCAAAACCACCTTTTCCTAAGAGATAGAAAATTGATGGAGTAGAAAAGTAGATTTTATTGCCTAGTTATGATATGATAGATGAACTGAAGAATGTTTCCATAAAAATTTCTTTGCTACAAGACAATAAGGAAATACCAATTTTTTAAAAGACAATTAGAGAGTTGAGCATCAAGAAACTGGGAAGAAAAAGAAAAGAAGCCAAAAGAATCCAATTAGTTGGGAAAATTGCAGATATCGTGATGGGTAAAACAATAATTCAAAAATATCTTGATCCAAGAAGTCCCATTGTGAAGACACACATCAATGGTGTCGAGATCCTAAATACATTGATTGATCTAGGAGAAGCTATAAACATCATGATTAAACAAACTATGAATCAACTAAAACTTCCTAATCTTCAATATACACTTGCATTGTTACAATTAGCAGATAGATCTGTAATCAAGCCTAATGGTGTATTAGAAGATATATTTGTACCCTTAGATTCTCGGGAATATCCTATTGATTTGATGATTTTAACACCCAAGAATAAGTTAGGAGGACATCCATTGATTTTAGGAAGACCATGATTGGCTACAATGGATGCTTTCATAAGTTGTAGATATGGTGACATGTTTATCTTTGATGGAAATTCAACAAATAAATTCACATTGTATCCACTTACAAGAACAACGATAGAAGTTGAAAATGAAGAATGGTTAGATGTTGACATTTATATAAGACCAATATTTGCTACTTCACAAATTGATGAGGAAGATTGAAATTTGAATTTAATGGAAAATAATGAGTCTTTATCAAATTGTGAATCTAGTCAGAGTTTTCAAGAACAATACAATATTGAATATTTATCATCTCGTTAACTATCCTTGCATTCAATGGAAAATTTTGGCAATTCCACAATTGAAATATCTCTAGGAAAAGCTTTGAATATCAATAATAATTTGGGAGAATTCCAAAAGAAAGAACTAATAAAGATGTTACAAGAATATTCCTCTACTTATGCATGGGAATCTACTAACATGAAGGTAATTGATCCTACTACTTGTATACATCATATTTACATTGAATAAAATTCCAAACCAATTCGATAACCTCAAAGAAGAATGAATCCAAATCTAAGGGAAATTGTTAAAGAGGAACTGCAAAAATTGTTGAATGTAAATTTCATCTATCCAATATCAGACGGTCAGTGGGTTTCACCCTTAGTAATTGTTCCTAAGAATAATGGAAAATGGAGAGTATGCATTGACTATAGGGAATTGAATAAAGCCACTTTAAAAGATCATTTTCCACTTCCTTTTATAGATCAAGTTTTAGATACATTGGAAGGAAAGAAATATTTTTCATTCTTGGATGGTTTTAGCGGGTATAATCAAATCCAAGTAGCCCCAAAATACCAAGATAAAACTACCTTTACCTTCCCATGGGGAACTTATGCTTACTGAGTACTTCCTTTTGGATTATGTAATGCACCTGCAACATTCCAAAGAGCAGTATTAGGCATTTTTTCTGATCTAATTCATGATTGTGTGGAAGTATATATGGATGATTTTACAGTTTATGGAAATTCTTTTGAAGAAGCTCTTAAAAATTTGGAAAATTTTCTCATTAGATGTAAAGAGGCAAATCTCTCATTAAGCCATGAAAAATGTTTTATGATGTTTACTAAGGGAATTGTTTTAGGACACCATATTTCAGGAAATGGAATTAGAGTGGACACATCTAAAGTAGAAGTTATTTCTAAATTATCAATTCCAACTTGTCAACGAGATGTTAGAAGTTTTCTTGGTTTCACTAGTTACTATATAAGATTCATATAAAACTTTACAAAAATTGCATCCCCACTTTTCAAATTGCACACAAAAGGCTGTGAATTCAATTGCAATTCTAATTGCCAAAAGGCCTTTGAAACATTAAAGGATAAAATCTCTAAAGTACCCATTCTTAGAGGACCAAACTGGAAACTACCTTTTCACATTTCAACTGATGCTTCAGACACATATTTAGGAGTTGTACTAGGACAAAAGGATTTAACTCCTTATGCCATTTATTACACCAATAAAAATTTGACTCCTGCAGAGTTAAATTACACTGTAACAGAAAAGGAGTTTTTAGTTGTTGTCCATGCCATCAATAAATTTAGACATTACATTATTGGCTACGAAACTTTTATACATATAGATCATTCTGCAATTAGGTACTTAATGAATAAACCTATCACTAATGGCAGAATTACAAGATGGTTGTTGTTGTTGCAAGAGTTTAACATCATTATTTTGGATTGACCTAGGAAACAAAATGTAGTTGTTGACCTTTGTCTAGGATTCAAAATGATAATAATGATGTACCTGTAGAAGATAATTTCTCTGATGAATATCTTTTTACAGTATCTTCTAAATCACCTTGGTTTGTAGATATTTCTAATTATTTGGCTACATGGAAGTTACCATCATATTTATCTCCTCGAGAAAAAATGAAGCTAATTCAAAATAGTGCATATTATTCATGGATAAATGAAGAATTTTATAAAACAGGGCTAGATCTAATCATTTGAAGGTGTGTTAGAGAAGATGGAGTACTAGAGATATTGAAATCTTGTTATCATGAGCCATGTGGAGGACACTTCATTGATAAAAGAACTTCCTACAAATCCCTTCTCTTAGGATACTATTGGCCTTCCCTTTTTAAGGATGCCAAGGAGTATGTTAAGAGATGTGATAGTTGTCAAAGAATGGGAAAACATGTTCCCTCTGATGAAATGCCTCTACAGCCTCAGGTACTTATTGATCCTTTTGAAAAATGGGCTCTGGATTTTATTGGTCTAATCAATCTACCATCTAGACAAAAAAGGTACATTCTTGTTTGCACTGATTATGTTACAAAATGGGTAGAAGATAAAGCACTTCCTTTTGCCACTGAAAATTTTATAGTTTCGTTTCTTTTCAAGGATATCTTTACTCGTTTTGGTGTCCCAAGGGAAATTGTAATAGATCAAGGTACTCAATTCACATCCAAGTTGGTACGGAAGATAATGGAGGAGTAAAAAATCAAACATCAGAATTCCACTGCATATCATCCTCAAGCAAATGGACAAGTGGAGTCCACTAATAAAGTAATTGAAGCAATTCTAAACAAAATTGTGCATCTGCATAGAAGAGACTAGGAAGAAAAGCTTCCAAAAGCTTTATGGGCATATTGTACCACATGGAGAAACACTACAGGACATACTCCCTATGAACTTATTTATGGGAATCAAATCCTTTTTCCTATTGAGTTTCAAGTAAAAACTTTCAAGACAATAGTTAAATTGGGTCTTGATCTTTCAGAAGCACAAAAACAAAGAATGGAGTAGCTAAATGAACTTGATGAGATAAAACAAGATGCAATCCAAAGAACCAATCTAGTTCAAAAACAGAGATCCAGATGACATGACAAATATATCAAAGAAAGAAAGTTCCATCTAGGAGATTGGGCATTACTTTTTGATTCAAAATTCAAAGATTTTCAAGGGAAATTTCAAACTCATTGGCTTGGGCCGTATGAGATTGAAATAGTTTTTGATAATGGTGCAGTTAGGATCACAACTATTGATGAAGAAAGAATCACCTTCCTTGTAAATGGTCATATATTAAGAATTTATCATAATCCATTGACAAAGGAAGAGTTTATCAAATATTTGCAAGACAACACTGATTTTCAGTTGGTTAAGAAGGATTTTCCTTCTCCTCCAACTTGAATCTCAAGCATTGTTCTTTTATAATATATATATATATATAATATAAACATGAAAACCAACATTGTTGGCATGTTTATAGAGAAAATTCAAGGTGAAATCCAAGTAATTTTGGCATCCTAAATTTTCTTTCCCATTCCTATTTTCTTTTTATCCCTCTTCTTTTTAGAATAATTAGCTACATAATTAATGAGATTCTGCAACTTTGATAGAATTTTGTAGTTGAGGTTTGACTGGAACCACTAATTGGAGCAATTTAAGTAATGATCAAATCCACCCTTGGAAGCATCTAAAGATAATGCAAAAAGGAGCAATCAAATGTTAAAATCATCAATTCAAAAGGTATAAAAATATTTAATTTAATGATAAGGGCCAAAAAATTATTATATGAATTATATGGACATTATACCGTTGTTTCAAAAACCATCATTGTCGAAAGTGGGATGAAAATATATTGTCATATCAAATAAAAAAAATTGTAAACCGTTATCTGTCCCTCGTCACTACACAAAACTCCAGTCTCAAATTCCACATTCATTGTTGAGATTGCCCAACTCATATTCATTCATACTCCAATGGTCACTTAAATTCACTTATTTTTCCTCTCGCTCTCGCTCATACTCACCAAAAACCATTATCTTTAAACCCTGGCTCATACCCTGTCAAGAAGAGAATTCTAAGGTGAAACTTCTCAACCATGGGCGTCGTAATGAGAACAAAACCAAATGGTACAAAATTTATGGAAGGATATCCGCAAGTGAAAGAAATCTTGCAGAAAGCACAGTGGCTAGAGTTCGTGGAAAAGTTTGATGGCTTTAACAAGGAAGTAACCAAATAATTTAATAGAGATTTTGATGGAGTAGAGGTTGAAATTGGAGACATTAAGTTTGTAGTGACAAAATCCCTTATTGCCGAAGCCACCAGACTGTCAAGAATCAGAGAGAGATGGTTTAAGAACAAGGGCATTGAAGGAGAAGAATGGAAGTCTTTCTTGAAAAACCCAGGCATGGATATTATTATTTTTAAGAAAGGAATTCCCGGTACAAAACTTAAGGGTAAATGGAGAAATTTGTTGCTAGTAATTCAGAAATTTGTCACCTATGAAGGAATATTTGGTTGTATGTTCTTTTAACACATTCATTTGATGATGCATTTTCTCGAAGAGAGTGAAATCAATCTTCCTTGTTTTTTGTTAAATAGCTTAAGGAAAATGTTTGGGAATGTTCATAAAAGGATCCAATTCATGGAAAACACCATGTATCACCACGTCCTTATAAAAATACTCATTGAATTTCATCTTGAAAGCCTAGGAGATAATTGGGATAACTTCCTTGTTATAAATCAATTTAAGGAAGAGGATCAAGAGCTACCTAACAGCAACAAAGAATAAAGAGGAAGGAAGAGAATATTTGAGAATCCTATTAAAAACTTACCTCAACAACAACTACAAGAATAGTCAGAAGATGAGACTCCTATTACAGAAATTTTAGGAAGCATTAAAAGGCAATTTGTTAGAAGAAATAAATCTAGCAAAAAGGAAGAAAGCACATCTAAGAAAACAGAGGAAGTTGAAACAGAGAAGAAAAGAGCTTAATTAAAAACCCTCTTCCATCAAATGTAATAAGAAGCACCAGGATTAATCAAAAACCATCTAAACAGTCTACAGATGTTGTTAATTTGGAGGAAGAAAAGAAAATGAAATTTCCATCACCTACTGTCATCTCACCTATTCATAGCCCAGGCCGAAAAACACCAGAAATAGATCTAGTACAACAATAAATGTATGATTACATTGAATATTTAGAGAAGAAAGCCACAGGAAAAGCATCATTTTAAAATCAAGAAAAAGAAACTCAGTTTAGTAGCCCACAAGAACCTCCAGTCATAAATATTTTGAAACGGGAAATCTTTGAGTTGGAGACGCTAAATAGATACATACAGCAGGAGCATGAGGCCTTAAAGATACATAATGAGATTCAAAGAACTAAGAATGATAATATTCTTTTTCATTTGGGCCTGTGGTATAAGAAAAACAAACAGTTAAAGCAAAAGAATAAGGTTCTCAGAGGAAAGGTGATAAATCTGATGTATAAAATATTAATGAAAAGGCCAAGAATAGAAGTGGCTAAAAAGAGGGTGAAGAAGATAAACCTAGATGTACTTGCTCAAGTCTCAAAAGAAATGCAGTAGTCCAATTCTAAATTTTTGCATGAGGACATGCAATGGCCTTCATGTGAGGGAATGTAGAGCCTCATGAATGCTTCATTTTGACACTCTCCCTTACCAACTTTTCCTCTCTTTAACCATCATCATCAACTCAAACGGCATCAAAATACAAGGTTTTTGGCATGGTAAGGTATTTAATTGTCTTATCTTTCATATTTAATAATGTTCCTTATTATTGAATTAATGTTTGTATTAGCTACTAAATTCATGCAATTATGCAGCTAATCTATGTTTATGTAGCCAACTCCAAGATTTACCATGATCTGAGGTGCCAGCTAAGAAGAAAATTATATGGATAGGTGGAGATTGATCCCCTCAACGATTCCATCCTATCCATTTGAACCAAATCATCAAAGGAGTGTTCGATTGCATGGTCAAAGGGTGAAAGTCGAAGTGTTGTTGAACAAGCACGCGAGAGGCCAAAAATCTTATGCTTCACGATTTGTTTTTCCAAATAGAAAATCGTGAGCAAACGATATTTTGATACCTGTTAGAAGCTAAGTTTAGAAGTTTGTTAGCTAATGGTAGGCGTAAAATCCTCAAACAATTATTTGACACGAGATTTTATAAATATTGTGCAGAAAAACATGAACAGGGGTTTAATTTGATGTATGCAACAGTGATGTTTTAAAAACTCCATTTTCCTGTTAATGAAGAATGAAGCTTGATGCATAACTGACTGTGTGATTATAGTTTCATGATCACTTGTTTGTGGAGGGTTGTTAGGTCCCTATACTACTAGTGTAACCCCTTATTGTTATTAGTGCAACCCCCTTATTATATTGTTGTGCCCATGTAGTCTCCATATTGTTATTATTGTGCCCCATAGAATCCCACTATTGTTATTGTTGAGCCCTTACATTATTATTTTTATGTCGGCTCTGATTATATTATGACCCCTTAGACTCTTATATATAGAAAGGAGGTCTTGTCATTTGTATCATCCAAGAATTGTTCATTTGTGTAATGTAAAGGAGGTTTCCCCCTCGAAGAGGCAGATTTTGAGGTCGTTTATCTATCTTTTGTGAGTTGGTTTCATAACATTTGGTATCAGAGCTTTGGATTCTAGGGTTTCGCTACTCCAAACAAGTCATCATGGAATTGTCGCTATAACTTTTTTTCTGCGACGTTTTAGGGGCTAAAACAAAAACCCATTTGAGTCGAAATCATCATGAACTTTGGATCTAAATTGCAGATTTTGTCTCGCTATATTGTCGGAGATATAATCTGAGGAAGTTAGGGTTTTTGCAGACTCCCGAATTACATTCCAAATAGGTGACCTTGGAAAAATAGTCATAACTTTCTCTTTGAGCATCAGATTGAAATTTCGTAAGAAGTTATAGAAAGAGGATGGAATTTCATTTTTTGTGTATATTTTTCAGATCCAAAGGTCAAACCAATGACATGTGGTACATCATACAAGTTTGCCCTACTGAAAAATTATATAATTAGGTCATTTTAGGAGATTGGGCATAACTCTCCCTTGGAGAATCCAAATTTGGTCAGACTGGTGGCATTGGAAAGAGGACTCAGAGGGATATTGTAGGAAGCAATTCAGACATTGGAGATGAAAAACTATAGAGTTACATTTGTTTCAAGATTGAGCTCCTAAAAGAAAGAAAAAGAGATATGAGGAAGTTTGATGACAAGGATCCGGTAACATGGATAATATAGATGGAGCAATATTTTTATCTACATGATGTGCAACTGTTACAAAAGATATATATTGCATCTTTATATTTAGAACTGAATCAATTTTTATGTTATAGAGGGCTTTGTTCTCATAAAGCACTTGTCACCTAGTCAATTTTCACAGAGGAAATGATAGCACATTATGAGGAGACAAAGAGCAACACCTTCTTTAGCCAATTGATAAATCTCAAACAAAATGGTTCAATGGCAGAGCACATTGAGGAATTCCAAAAATTGAATACAAGGGTAAATGATATTCCAAAGAAGCAGAGGATTGGTGTCTTCATAGGGACTTTGAAAGATAACATCCAATATGAGATTCACCTTTGGGAACCTAATTCATTGGAGAAGGCATACAGGTTGGCAAGAAAAGTGGAAAGAAAAATTATGACAACAATGAAGCCTACCACTCACAACTATTAAGATGGAAGTGTTGTTTAACCTATCCTTACACAACCTACAAGGTTGACACCACAAAAATTGGAAGAAAAAAGAGCAAAAGGGCTTTGTTACAATTGTGATAGCAAATACATTAAAGGTCATAAGTGTGCTGAGAAGAAATTATTTTACATAGATTGTGAAGAGGAGGAAGAAAAGGATCAAGAAATGTTAAAAGAAGAGGATATACACCAGGAACCAACCCTAGAGAAAGAAGAAATGAATCTGACCATATCTTGTACTACATTGGCAAGAATTACCACTCCTCAAACTCTCAAGATAGAAGGACATATCAAGAAGAAGAAGGTTCAAGCAGTGAAATATCAGGAAGAAAAGGATCAAGAAACATCAAAAGAAAAGGATACTCACCAGGAACCAACCCCAAAGAAAGAAGAAATGAATCTGACCATATCTTGTAATGCATTTGCCGGAATTACCACTCCTCAAACTATCAAGATAGAAGGGAATATCAAGAAGAGAAAGGTAATAGTGTTGATTGATTCGGGCATTACCCATAATTTTATTCATTGTAAGATAGCCAAGGAATTGAATTTCTTCCTATATCCAGCACCATAGTTTCAAGTGATGGTTGCAAGTGGAGGAACCATAAATTTCTCTGGAAAGTGTCATAATATCAAGCTATCCATGGTAGAATATGTATTGAATAGCCCAATTCTTTCCATTCCAATTGGTGGTGTTGATGTTGTACTAGGAGTCCAATGGCTACAACCCTTGGGTACAATAGCTTTTAATTTTCAAGAAATTTTCATGAAATTTTCTTTGGAACGAAAGGAAGTTGAATTAAGGGGTATCATAGGGAAACCGAGAAAGATAATCAGCTCTAACAGAATGACAAAGCTTCTAAAGAAAGAACAGCGAGGCTTAATTGCACAATTATGTTCACTATAGGTTCCCACGTCAAAATCATCTATTTCTCCAGATCTCAAAAAATTCTTGGACAATCATTCCAAGGTATTTGAGACTCCCAAAGGCGTTCCACCTATTCGTAATCATGATCATGCTATTCGTTTGATTCCAGGAAGTGTTCCTCCAAACATTAGGGCTTACAAATATCCATATGCCCAAAGGAGTGAAATTGAACATATGATTGTAGAAATGTTAGAGGTGGGTATAATTATCCAACCAAATTCGATAAACGAAGAAAGGGATGAATGGAACAATGATGAAGCAAGGTGGGAACTCATTCAAAAGTTTTAGAAGATCCCAGTTAAAACAATATTGCCAGAACTTGACAAGGAAGGAAAAATCATATTGGAAATTGAAGCAATCACAGAACCGAGAAATCAACAGCTACAAAATGGATCAATTTTAGAGTATCTTATCAAGTGGAAGAACTTACCTGCTGAAGGTTCCACATGGAAGGATGATAATTTTATATAGAAGCATCCAGAACTACTCAAGCATTGAGGACAACACTTTTTGAAGGAGAGGGGAATGTTAGGTCCCTATACTACTAGTGTAACCCTTTATTGTTATTAGTGCAACCCCCTTATTATATTGTTGTTCCCATGTAGTCCCCATATTGTTATTATTGTGCCCCATAGAAGCCGACCATTGTTATTGTTGTGCCCTTACATTATTATTTTTATGTCGACTTTGATTATATTATGACCCCTTAGACTCCTATATATAGAGAGGAGGTCTTGTCATTTGTATCATCCAAGAATTGTTCATTTGTGTAATGTAAAGTAGGTTTCCCCATCGAAGAGGTTGATTTTGAGGTCGTTTATCTATCTTTTCTATCTTTTGTGAGTTGGTTTCATAACAATGGCCCCTGCAAACAGTGAAGGTTCTGCATTTCTATATTTCTTTTTTATAATTTAGTTCATTTATTTATATGCTCTATAATCGTTTTGCAACATTTATTTTAATTAGATAGCAATAGAAATATTTCACTAATGATGATAATTGTAGAATAGACACCTTTCATAGATTTATTTACAACTTTCATTTCAAAAGAATTTCATAGATTTATTTACAATTTCATTTCATAGTGTTTCATTTCAGAACATGAGTGATTTCTTTACAATTTCATTTTAGAGTGTTTCATTTCAGAACATGAGTGATTTCCTTATAGTTTTGTTTCAAAGTATTTCATTTTAAAGCATGAGTGATTCCTTTGTAGTTTTTTTTAGAGAATTTCATTTCAAAGCATGAGTGATTGATAATGAGAAGATGTATGGTTTTAATTTTAACTAAAGGTCAATTTCATTTTAGTTTTTATGCAAATGATTGTTAGAACATTAGATGAATACTTCTGCTTTTAGAGATTAAATTTGTGTTGCAATAGATTAGTTAAGCTTTTTCTTAATTCAATAAGACAGTGTAAATTTGTTTTAGTTTCATTTTACAAGTGTAAAGAGCATTTTTTATTTCATTAGAGAGGAGTGAGTAGGAATTTAATTGAGATTGAATATGTTAATTTCATTTTCTTTAAAGAGTAAAATAGGAACACAAAACATCCTTAGAAATAATTTTCAATAACTCAACCATACACATTAATAATCTAAAGGCTTCTAGCATATATAATGCACTTGCACTTCACAAGTTTACCAACTCCGATTGTTAATTTATGTAACAATTTAAGACAATTAAATTGACAAACAGACTGCATATCTCCTGGACGGAATCTGTGCATGATATACGTTCCTGAAACTATACTGGGACTTTACTCCTAAAGAAATTTTCCTTGTTTTTTTTGCACTGCAGGGTGTTATCAAAGGAAGCTTCAAAGTCACATACGACAGATTGGCTAAAAACTTCTTTGTAGTTATTTTCTACCTAATATTTGATATCAATCTGCCATGCATGAATAATCAAGTGCATGATTCCCTTCAAGATATTACATATTGGTTTGCAGCTCCTCATTGAACATATATTATATTCTTTGGATGTCAAACAACCCCTCGTCTTATGTCACGATATGTGACAAACAAAGTAGTCATGCAAGAAGTGGAAAATCATTTAGACAAGGGATTGTTGGGAATTCTTCACAAAATGAAGAAATCCCCTTGGCCTATATTTTCCATTGAAGATTGGATTATACAAATTAAAGAGTCACAAGGAATTGGCAATCGAGATAGAAGATTTGAAGCACCTATGCTTCGCCACCAAATACTTCCATGCATATGATCCTAGGCGAACTATTAGGTTGCATTGTCAAAGGGTTGGTCATAACATGAGGTATTCATCATTGTCCAGACTAGAAGACGAAAAGATAAAGAACTGGTACAATGCAAAAATGAAGACACATCTAACCATATAGACCAATTCACCCCACGAGCCACTAGCTCAATATCTGCAATATCAAGAGTAGGAGAAGGAGGAAACAACACCTCAAGTACAAAAGCTATCTCCTAAGAAAAGGATCAGGTATTCGTTGAGCGAGAGCAATAGGAAATGGATAGTTGATCGTTTAAGCTTAGGAGCTAAACAAATAGAGCTAAAGAGGAGAAAAGGGGGAAAGAAGAAGAAGAATAATAGGAGGAGAGTAGTACGTAGGATGAGTTGCCTCACAAGTAACAGATACAGAAGACGAGAGGATACAAATAGAGGGAGGAAAACAAAGGCAATCTTAGGAGGAGGAAGTATCACGGGGGCTAGAAGAAGAATAGTTGAATCAAGAATTGGAGGAGGAGAAATTAGAGGAAGAATATACCATCCATCCCATCGATGATGACATCCTCCATTTAGGGGCATGGGGATTACACCTCCACCAGTAGATCGAGCCATGGACATATGCAGCGTAATGTTTGATCATCTAAAGAAGAGGATCATGCAACAAATGCATATATACTTCCCACAGGATCCTTAGAATCCAGTCTTAGTAGCAAAAAAAAAGGTGATCACCTCTAACGCTAGAAGAAATCCAAAGGAATTTATGGCAGCAAATTTTGTGTTCGATATAGCGGTGCAGGACAACTTAGAGTACTTGTTAAATGAGAATTACAAACTGAGAAGAGAATTGCCTGCGACAAAGCAACAAGTAGAACATATTACAACAGAGAACCAACGAATGTCATCACAGAGCACCAATACCACAGAATGGGAGTTAACCATACTTGAAGAGTTAAGACCAATGGAGGATACCATGGCATGCATGTATGATGAGATTATACTTATACATCAGGTCATGGCCTCTCTCATTGGCATTTAGAAGAACGCATAGGAAGTGGTGAAACTACTGAGGATAGAAACCAAAGCAATTGACCAGATACAGGAGTGGACTGCCAAATATCGAGATACTCCATAGGACTTGGAAAAGAAGGATAAAATCTTCAAAGAGATTGACAGAGTTTAATTGAGACTCCACCTACAGAATTACTGACATCTTGGAGCATAGTCGGTTAACACCATGGCTTCCTACAACTAACTGCATAATGGGTTTGAGTCTCTTACATAGAAACATAAGATGCCCACCATCGATCTCTTGAAGCAATCAGAGGCAGGGAAGTCATCTTTCATGAGATCATGGATTACATTGAATAAATCAAGCAACAAAATAGTACAGCTTGGAGATAACCAGGGACATTATTCAGCAATATGCCAAGTTTTCACTAGTCAAAGTGCTCATGAAGCTTTCATGGTTGTGGAATAATGTGTAATTAAGCTCCAAGAACATACTGACAGAGGCATTGGAGGTGAAGGTGTGCTACAAAGGGGACTTTCCAATCCAAGTCAAAGCCATTGCAAAGGAGTTCAGAGCATGGCACACTTACATCACAAGTGAACTCCATGAAGAAGAAAATGATCTATCCATTTGATGAGTTTTTTCCTTTAGCATTTTTGTCTTATTAGGCCACCATCTCATTTGTAAATTGTCTTATGTAATAAATGTTATGTAATGAAGTCCAAGGGACACATGTGGAATATGAAAAACCACACATTGGAATGTAATGAGTCATATTAGAATATGAATAGTCATAGGAACTCAAGAGTCATGAGGAAGCTCAAAAGTCATTATGTTTTTTATAAATAGCTCCTCATAACTCAAATAAGGGGCTTTTTATCAGGATTTTGGAGGCCTAGCCTTGGCTTCTCTTGTACTACATAGGAGATAGATTATTCTTTGGAGAAGCAAGTTGTGGCTTCATGTTCCACTATTGGATGTAATGATTCACTCATGTAACAGTGTACTTGGGATATTTCACTTATAATCAGAAGCTCAATGATCCGACATTCCTTCACACATGTATCATAGATGTAGTTAGACCATTCTGGCTATGAGTATGGTATATGTTTCTTTATCCACATACTAAGTTAATGAACTATTTTTTTGCTTAGCTATGGCTATTATTGAATGAATATTATTATGTTTTAATGATTGTTGCTTACTATGTGGACTAATCTATAGGTACTCAACAATTCTTTATCTTTACCCCTAGGTCCCCCTTTAGGATAGTACTATTACTTTTCTAACCGATGGCTCATTTCCCTCTCCATCCATGTAAATGTCCCTCATACACCTTACATTAGGAGTCTCACAAATCTCACACCCTTGCTGACCCAAAAAGGCGTTGTGTTCTCTTATGTCCAATTGTAACCAAGGAATTTCTTACCATTCCAATGGTGGTCGGGTTGTATGACCAGATGGGACTCTTACAACAAACATTGTGAGGTCTAATTGGGACTTCACATTGGAGAGATCCCCTTACAATGTTATCAGAATCTAGCACCATCAACATAATCCTAATGATGCAAACCAATGTCCTAAAAATAACTGCTCAAGAAAGGTTACAAGTATACAATTCAAATAATCAAATTTTCCCTCTTTCAATAACCCTTCCTGCACCCATTTTCATCAACGTGATAAGTGCATACCAAGAATGTAAATCACTGCTCCAAATAATTAAAAGTACAAGATCTAGAAACCAAATCAACAATGAGAACGAATGTATAGACTTGACGAATTGAATAACCATACAATATAATATGCAATACTATGTTTTTATGTCAATATAAAATAAATCAAATGATATGACAAATTTTACAACTATGCTTCTGCTGGTGGTTTGGATTTCTTTCCAATTAATTGTAACTAGGGCTTTTATTTTCAACAACTTCACATCAGATAGATACAAGTCAAGTCACAAAACTTGTCAAATCTCAAAAACGTTATTAACTTGTTCAATAATCACTGAAGGTCTTACTGTATCATTCACAACCCACATTAATCTTTGGACAAAAGGTCTCAAGTAATTCATAGATTTGTTATTTCTTGTAGTGAAACAAAGGCTTTAAAGTTCGATATATCTCCAACTCCCATGCCACTATTAACTCAAGAGATGTAGATCTAAATCTAACTTAACAATAACATATGTGACAATATTTCATCGAAATATCTCAGATCTACAATAAGTATGAAACCCTAAGGGAAAAAGAGCATCAAAATATCGTCAAACAAATCACCATTGAGCATGTATCAAAGTATTTTTATAGTTTATAGTTTTTGTTCACACAATAAAATATATCAAATGGTTTCAAAGATATATGTCCCACTTATAGCATTACTCTTCCATATCTAAATACCAAACAATCATAATTCAAGGCGCTATGAAAATATCCATGGGACAAAGTATAAAAAGTGCATACACAAGACTTAATGAATTTATAAATGAAACACACAATCATTATGCCATATCTCTAAATAAACACATACTATATTCCAGATTAACAAACCACACAACAAAATAAATATCAAGAACAGTGTCGAGCTGGTGTGGTTGGGCCCTAACCAACCAACTAGCACCCTCGATGTGTAGCTTAAATCACAAAGTCAAAATAACTATTAGATACACCAAAAATGGAGAAATAAACCTAGAATCAAAGATTTTGTTAGTAAGGTTTAGTCTTGTATTACATTAAATATCAATAAATTAGATCCAGTTAACAAAGAGTGACACCCTATCGTAAAGATAGAAACATCTCGCTATCATAGGTACACCAGCTTGGCTTGATGCCATATCTCGATTTATATAAGTATTTACAATAAAATTTAATATCAAATAAGACAACTGAATACAAAATAAAATAGACAAGAATCCAAACAACTTTCCATCAAAGGAAGTCTGGTGAATCCATAGTTCAAACAAAGAAATCGAGATCTAGTACTAGAGGAACTTCAACAAATAGCTCCTTTATCTTTGGCCTGGAATTGAAATTGATCAAAATAGGTGCGCTTTGACTTGAGCTTGCTTCAAAATGTCTTATGATAGATGTGTACCAACTCACTAACCACTGTCCCTCGTGGTAGATTTCAATGATTAAATTTTCCTACATATCCGTTGTTGTAGTGCAAGATCTCTATAATGAGTGCAGGAACTGCACCAACCCAAATTAGTGACATAAAAAACATCATAAACCTTAGAAAACACAATAAACAAAGGCATTTGATCAAAAACAATGATTTATCTATCAAATTTTAAATAATATGCAGCGTGGACTCAAGTCTTCATTATCACATCATAACTATTATGGAAATGCTAGGTAAAGGCTCAAAACATGGTAAAACAGGGGAGCAAGGGAGGGAATTATATAGGAAAAAATGAAGCATTTTATGGTCCTCACAATTCCTATTACTCAGACTACTCATATACTAAAAAGGCATCTAAAAATTTGGCAATCATAAAATTCATGTTGTGATTCCATTGCAGACATGTCTTCTCTGAATGCTTCTCTTGATGGAAAGTGTAGAAGTTATCCATGCCTGAATTTTCAACATTAAACACAACATTGGAAATTTGAGTAGATTTAATTGGTTGATTATTATTATTCTTCTTAAAGAAAGGTGGATTGAAATATTTATTGTTGGTGGTTTCCTCACTTGGCCTTCTCTTGAGTTCAAATACTTCATTAGTAACCAGCTTCAGAGATTTGGACAAGTTTTCCATATTGTAAGGATCTTTCTCTTTGGCTTTACAAGAAGAGGCTTGAGTTTTCTTCTCAGTATATTTGGAGTCTTTATAATCTTCATGATCATCAATGGCCCCAATAGAATGCAAGTATTTCTCAACCAAAATCACTTCTGTAAAGTTCAAATCCAATGTATCCTTTGCAGCTCTTTTAAGAAACACAGAAATATTAGTAGGCAAGGAAATTTTGTAAGAATATTTGATGATTGAATCATGTGGTTGAAAATCTATGGGGAAATTATTCAATAAATGGGTAAATATTTGATTGAAATCCTTCACTTTTTCTTTGTCCCCCATCTTACTATTTCTGATTTCTTTTAGCAACATGGCAGGATTTTTTTCTTCCACAAATTTATCCAAAATAAATTTCTTGAACTCCCTCATACTACGGATTGAATTAGGCGGAAGGTTGTGATACCACCCTACTTCTCTACCTTCTAGAGTGTATGGAAAAATTCTACAAGAAACATCATCGAAATGTACCACAAGCATTTGTAAATGCATTTAGAAGTCATCAATATGGTCTTCAAATTTCATCTTTTTATCAATATCAAACTTTGAAAGCAACTTTTTCGGGTGTTTAGGAATGCAGTGAATATTTCCCAAAAGAGAAAGTGGCCCTTGGGACATCTAATCCAATTTTTCATCAGCCATGTCTTCTTCCTCTTCCTATTCTCCCTCTGAACCTGAAGAGTCTTCCCCTTCATTTTAAGAGTCTTTCCCTTCACCGTTCAAATCCTCGTTATAATCAGGTTGTTCTCCTTGTCTAAACTATTCTTCATCAGAAAGTTGAAAATCCTCCCCACCTCCTTCCAAATCCTCCTCAATAGGTGGAAGATCCCCTTGTTGATTTGTTCTTTCAAAAGAATCAACTAACTCTTCAAGGGTTTTGATAACCAAATATTCCACTGAAGAAACCAATACGTTACGACAAGTTGTTTCTTTCTTTATAGGTTTGTGAGGAAGAATAGCAACAAAAAGAAGAAAGCCAAGAGCTCTTGCAAATTGACAAGTAATAGGCCAAATTGTCTGGAGTTAATTGTAAGTGACTTCAAAAGCAAGTTACAAACTCAAACGATAGGACTCTCCTATCTCGGGATTATGAGGTGAGGTTGAACTTGGATCGTTACTACCTTGCATGGAAGTTTCTTAATTTGGATGTGGAGAATTGTCAACCATATAAATGTTTCCCTCCTTCTAATGCTATAATTTTGACAATGTTGGATCCCACCAACATATAAGGGGTTTCCCCGATATGAAGTCTGGGGTATTTTTTAAGGATTTAAATATTTTCCTATATACAATATTGTAGGCGAGTCTTCTTGTTTGAAAATTCATATGCATAGAATGTCGGAAAATATTCTATAAAAAACATGTAATTTATTATTAAAATTGGTAATTTTTTGGAAAATATTATCCATTTAATCATATATATGTAAAAAATAGGCGAATGTTTAACCAAATTGGCGAATAATTTTTTTATAAAATGTCCAAAAAATAGCTCATTTGCGAAATTTAACCCTTAAATTTTTTCATAATGAAGTCCCAATTCGAACTCACACCATTTGGTATAGGTTCCCCATACAAAAAATGTTGTATGGATGCCATGTATTTAAATATTTTCATTGCCTGCAATAGTTAGCATATAAGAGCAATGCACATGTACTTTTGAATGAGCAAGTAAGTATGCCTTGTGAAGGGTTCAATAACATATGTATCAAGGTTCTTTCATCGGAAGGAGAAAAAAGTGAGTCTTCAAGAGATATGTAATTGTACTATTCTAATAAAAACACTCACACATATGAAAGAATCGTTAACCGTCAAGTGAAATAGTTCACATAGATGTAACGATCATTAAATCAATTACAACACATATTCATAAGATGAGCACCAAAGCCAATTTATAGAATTCCTTGTAGATTCAAACTACATATTGTAATATGCTAAAACAATTGACTTGAATATACTCTACTCATCAGCGGAAACAATAATTGATTGATGAAATCACAAAGCATAAAAGAGAAAGAATTTAATCACACATAACACAATAATTTTCTGGGGAAAGCCACAACTAAAAACCCCCTTCTATCTGTATATTGCATTAATAAAAAAATATGAGAATATTACAATGCTTTTCTCAAGCCCAAGCAACCTCTGCACAATCTCAATTTGTCTCACTAGTTCACAAACAAGTTCCAGCCAATACTTAGCCAAATATGCTTTCTGCCAAGCTCCTATTTCCATGCACAGTTTCCTAGGGAATTAGCCCATATTTAATTAGGAAATTCCTCATCCACAATTGTGCAATCCATCAATAGGCCCTCCTCTAATTGCATGCACCATCGGTTTAATTTAGATGATTTTACAACTGATATTACATTGTCCCTAAACTCTAATTTCAATTGGGTCTTTCTCTGATCTGACATGTAGGAGTTAATTATGAGTGAATCTTCAGTTTACTAGTTGAGCAGTGTTGGTTACACCCCACTACTGCAAGTTACACCTCACTATTGGATCTCCCACTAATTCCTCCATCAGTTGGAATGAGTTTAACTGAATTTAACTTAAAAGAACTCAACTTGGGCCCCTAAAATTTAGGAACAACTCTACATGGCTCTTGATAGACTCCCAACTCGAATTAATTGATTTAACTATGTCAAATTAACTTAGTTAACTACTATAAGTTTCTATGAGAATTAGAATTACAATTTGATTCCAGGACAAAATTAAATTAGGATTTTCTTGTTTCATTGTTAAACACTCCCTCTCAACAAGAAAGGGATTATCTTCTACCCTGATCCTACCTCTTTGAAACTCAAATTTTCATCTTGACAATGCCTTTGTCAAAATATTTGAATCCTACTCCTTAGTAGGAATGTACTCCAACAACATGATTCTCCTCTGCACACAATCTCGTAGATGGTGATACCGGATGTCGATATGCTTGGACCAATCATGAAAAACTGGATTCTCATAGAGTTTGATACAACTCTAATTTTCATAGTAAATCATTGTTGGATCCATTTACTAGCCAAATAACCCAACAAGGATCTTCCTCATCCAGATAGCCTCACAAGTTGTTTGACTAGCAGCCATGTACTCTGCTTCTGCTGAACTGAGTGCAACTGATCTCTGCTTCATGTTGTACCAAGAAACTGTTACTTACCCAATACTCAAGATTCCCCCTAATGTGCTCTTTCTGTCAAATGGAATGCCTGCCCAATCTGCAACTGTGAAGCCTTGAATCATCACTCCCTCTGTCTGTCTGTACCAAAGACCAAACTAACTGGTGCCTCTAAGGTATCTCAACACATGTTTAGTTATCTTCCAATAAAGTTTGGTTGGCTTAACCATGGCTTGACTAGGTTGGTTAATTGCAAAACACATTTTTGGTCATGTGTTCACCAAATACATAAGTGAACCCACAAGTTGTCTATAAATAGTAGCCTCCACTACTTCACCTGAAGTAGAATTTTCCTTCCTCCAGTTACCTGCTAGAGGAGTATCCATGGGTTTTTTTCTCTCCATGTGGAACTTCTTTAGTATCTCATTGGCATTATTTCCCTAAGAGACAAATAGTTCTCCATCTCCTTGTCATACTTCCATACCAAGAAAGTAATGCATGAGCCCTAGGTCCTTCATCTCGAACTCTCTTGCAATATCCTCTTTGCAAGATTTTATCAGCTTCTCATCACCTGTCAAAATCAAATCATTGACATATAATACTATAATAAACAACTTATCTTCGACCACAATATGGTAAAGGTTCACATCTTCTTCACTTTTGGTGAAACCCAACCCAATGAAATAACTATCAATCCTGGTGTACCAACCACGGGGTTCTTGTTTTAGTCCATACAGTGCTCACTTGAGCCTGCACACATGTGACTCTCATTTGAAGGTCTCAAATCCTTCTGGTTACTCAATATACACATCTTCCTCAATCATACCGTTGAGGAATGTTGTCTTCACATCCATCTGATACATCTTCCATCTCATTTGCCCTGACAGTGCTAGAATAGATATAATTGATGTGTACCTTTCTAATGGAGCAAAGGTCTCATCGTAATCAATTCCCTCCACCTGAGAGAATCCTTTGGCCACAAATATGGCCTTTTATTTCTCCACACTCCCATCTTCTACTTTCTTTACCTTGTAAAGCCATCTGGAACTCACCACTAACCTGTATGTTGGTCTTGGGAAGACTTCCCAAACACTGATTCTAATAATGGAGTCATACTCCTCAACCATGGCATCAACCCATATTGTTTGTTGCACTACTTCCTCAAACGAGGATGGCTCAATCTCTACAATCTTGCTCATCAAAGCCATGTATCCAGTGTACCGATATGGTGACCTCCTCTGCCTGCGTTGTGATGTGGGTGCTCCCACATTCTCTCTAGAATCATGCATCAATTTTCCAGCTTCTCTGGTGCGCTTCCTTCCATCTCTGGAGGTCTTTGCATGAGTGGGTGCTTCCACTCTCTGCTCCTCTTCATGTGGCTGCTCCACATCATCCTGAGGTTCCTCCTTTGGAGCTAAAATCTCCTCATCTACATGTAACTGAAGCTCCCTCTCAAGGGAACATCTCATGGCCTTCTCTTCATTGAACTTCACATCTCTATGAACTATTATCAACTTTTTGGATGATAGGTGCACCCGATAGTTCTGAGGTGTATTTGTGTACCTCACAAATATGCCCAACTTAGTTGATGGCTCTAGCTTTTTCCGTGCATCCTTGGTAACATGACAGTAGACTGATGAACCAAAGATCCTGAAGTGTGCCACATCTGGTTTCTTACTTGAAAAATCTTCTTCTAATGTATTTATCCTGAGAATTCGATGAGGGATTTTGTTCTACAAATAAACAGTCATGTTCCATACTTCGTCCCATAAGTGCAACGATAGGTCTTGATCATGTGACATCGCCCATGCCGCTCCCACAATACTTTTGTTCTTCCTTTCAGCCACCCCATTCTGTTGTAGGTTATGAGGTGTTATTAACTCCTATCGAATCACTTCTAATGCACAGAAATTTTTTAATTCATTCGACACATATTCTCCATCATTATCGCTTCTGAGAGCTTTAACTTTCCTGCCATTATCTTTCTTGACAAGTGCTTTAAATTCCCAAAATTTAGCAAACGTCTAATATTTATTCTGCATGAAGAAAATCCAGCACTTATGAGAACAATCATCAACAAATATTACATAATACATGTGCTTGGTTGTGGAATCTTGATGTTATCGAGAACAGTCCACACACATCTGAGTGAACTCGATTAAGGATCGCTTGCACTCAACTGTCTTTATCATGAAAGGAAGATTTGGTGTACTTCCCCAACGTACACCATTTTCATGTGTCTCTATGCTCTAGTGTACCCTTGGGAAGTCCTATAGAAATTTTCTACATGATCTTCAAAGCTTCATGGTGAAAGTGACCCTCTATTCTATGCGACAACCCACCGATGTCTCAACTGTGCACCTTCTCTACTTTAGTGATCAAAGAAACACAATATTCTACATCCAATTTGTAGAGGTTCTTCACTCAAACCTCCATCCACTTCACCTGTCCTAAGGCTATGTGACGAACGAAATCCTTTCCCTTACTAAATATCACATCATAGCCACTGGCCTCCAACATGGCAATTGAAACCAATTTTTTCTTCAAACCCGGAACATACATGGCATATTTTAATGTGAGAGGAGAACCAGGCTCCCTCTGAAAGGTAACAGTATTGATGTCAATCACACTACACCTCCCATCATCTGCCATCTCGATGTGTATCTGAAGGTCCTTCTCCTCCAAGTCACTGAAGAACGCTTTATTTCTGGTCATATGGAATATGGCTCCACTATCTAGGTACCACACACTACCCATCACCAATTTCATCATGCAAGTGATGAGGGTGAAATCTAGTTCAAATTGTGAAGCAAGAGCTTCACCTACTGCTCCTCCTGAGGACTTATTACCAACCTTCTTATGCGGACACTTTGTGGCATAGTGTCATAGCTTGTGATAATGAAAACGTTTAATCTTCGATATGTCCTTCTTCTTGCCACCGTGACTAGAATCTGATTTGTAATGGGATGACTCCCCCTTCCCTTTCTTCACCTTTCTAGCTAAGGCATAGTTCTCCTCATCATCATGCTTAGATGAGGATCCATCTCTGGTGTCCCATCGAATCTCTTCTTATACCAAGTCAGACCACAATCACTCCCACTATGGTAGCTTCTCCCTCCCATTAACTGAGTCCTTGTAATTGTGCAAGATCTTGGACTTCCTAGAAGTGTTAGACTCACCATATCATCTTCAACAACTATAACACTGACACTTCCAAGATCATCCCGACATTGGGCGAACTTGGTCAAGTACTTTGGTATTGTGTCATCTTTTTCCATCTTGATCTTTTTGAGCTTGTCCTTCAATGCCATCTTCATGTGGTCACTGTTGTTTTGAAACAAGTTTTTCAAGTCCTTCCACATTTGAAATGGAGTTTCCTTACCATGGAGGTTAGAGATAATATGATCTCGAACTCCTTCTAGGATAATCCTTCCCACCTTTTCCACACACTTTCTCCACTCTGCCAGATCTTGAGCATTAGCTGGCTTAGGAATATCATTGTCTATGAATTCCTTAATATCCTTGTCTTCCAACACTGCCTCCATCCTGTCCTTCTAAGAAATACAGTTAAAACTACCCTCAAGGGTATATTCGAGTCTCAATCCGTAGAACGACATCCTGCTAGCTCTGAAGTATGATATTGAAAATTTGATTGGTCCTGCAAAATATAAATTTGTATCCTTCTCTTCTATAGTGATTTCAGCTCTGATACCATGTAGAAATTCCTTGTAGATTCATACTTCATATTGTAATATGCTAAAACAATTGACTTGAATCTACTCTACTCATCAGCAGAAACAATAATTGATCGATGAAATCACGAAGCATAAAAGAGAAAGAATGTAATCACAAATAACACAATAATTTTCTAGGGAAATCCATAGCTAAAACCCCTTGCTATCTATATATTGAATTAATTAGAAATATGAGAATATTACAATGCTTTTCTCAAGCTTGAGCAACCTTTGTACAATTTCAATTTGTCTCACTACTTCACAAACAAGCTCCAGCCAATACTTAGCCAAATATGTTGCATGTCAAGCTCCTATTTCCTTGTGCATTTTCCTAGGGAATTAGCCTATATTTAATTGGGAAATTCCTCATCCATAACTTTGCAATCCATCAATAGGCCATCCTCTGATTGCATGCACCATCGGTTTAATTTAGATTATTTTACAACCGATAGTACATGGTCCCTGATCTCTAATCTCAACTAGGTCTTTCTCTAATCTGACATGCATGAGTTAATTATGAGTGAGTCTTGATTTTACTAGTTGATCATTGTTGGTTACACCCCACTACTACAAGTTACACCCCACTACTAGATCTCCCACTAATTCCTCCATCAGTTGGAACTAGTTTAACTAAATTTAACTCAGTTAAACTAAATTAAATAATTACAAATCAAAAGAACTCAACTTGGGCCCCTGAAATTTAGGAACCACTCTACATGACTCTAGATAGACTCCAAACTTAAATTAACTGAGTCAACTAAGTCAAATTAACTTAGTTAACTATTACAAGTTGCTATGAGAATTAGAATTACAATTTAATTCGAGGACAAAATTGAATTAGGATTTTCTTGTTGCATTTTTCAACACAATTAAATAGTTTAATTTCTTTCGTACAGATTAAAGCCAATATAAACCACAAACATCCAAAGAATAGTATTAAAAAATTCACGATATATGCATGAAAATGTGTTGGCTCAATAAGATTCAAATATTAAGCGAAAGTTCCAAGATATATTGATACAATGAAACACCATTGGCTCCAATAGTGGAGCGTTAAGCCACTACTCTCTCTCCAAAGGAAATATCTTCCTTTCTAATGCCTAGTTGAAGAAGCCAAGGTGAAAATTCCTTTCTTTGAGTAATGAGGCTTATTTTATAACAAGAGGAATGACCTTTCATATCCTCATGACTCTTGAACTTCCTCATGACTCTTAGACTTATAGTGTGAATTTTTTTACTTCTATATGACTTTTGGACTTCTCCATGTTACTTTTTTGTCCATATATGACTCTTGGACTTCCACATATTTATGTTTACAATATTTTCCAAAATTACATCATCATTTTCCACATTATCATGTCATGACAATATGACAAGTCATAAACATTGATGACTTGGACTCATGCTTACTTGTACATGGAGTTCTTTGAGAAGTGATGACACTGCCACTATGTCTCTAATACTTGTAGAATATCTTGAATTGTGGTTTCCTTATACCCTACAAAGGGTTTCTTGAGATTATGGAGTCTTCATGAGTCACTTTGATCATCAAAATCCATTGTTCTTTCAATTGTCGCAATAGGTACCTTTGTGTCTTTGTCTTTAAGATGCTTCCTTGGGAAACCTTTCTTGAAAAATATCCTCACACATTTTTTCCATTCTTCGTTGAACACCTGCAGGTATATATCACTCATGGCAAATAAACATTAGCCCAAAAATCTCATACTTTATCATGCTTCATGCAAATTATCTATCTATGGATTAACAATGTGCCAGGGGAAGAGAGAGAGGCCTTCTGGGTATAGGGCACACTTGTAAGAGATAGGAGGGGCTTCATTGATCACTGATACTACGTAGTTCATAGCTCTAGAGGAGAAGGAGGCCTGATGGAGGGTGCAAGGCATGGTTCCAACAGACAAGGAAGCATGACTATTAACTGAGGATGCGTTGTGCACAGGGAGGGAGATCCAGGGCCACAAGGAGGGCACAAAGAACTAAAAAAAGGCACAAAATAAGGCATCACTTCCCACTGAGAGTGCACAATGTGCTCAACTAGGAGATAAAGGAAAAGGTTGGCACATGGTGCGGATGTAAGAAACAAGCAAGAGGGTCTATTGATTAGAAATGTGTTGTGTGTTGGGAGGGAGAGAGAGGACTCATCTAGGTGTGGGGCATAGTTTCAACTAACAAGGATGGTCTCCAATAGGCCATAGAGGTGTGTTGTGTGCTCTTCCTAACCTAGAGGGCAGGCTTGCAAAATCATAAAATTGTCTAAGTTTGAAAGAGTGAAACCTTGAAAAACACATTGAGTTAGGATTAAAATCAAGCACACGCATCTCAAATCATCAGTAAAAGTTAGACAAGACCCAAGACTAAGAATTATACATTGAAATTCCAGTTCACAAACATTCTCCGGGTATAATAAACAAAGTATGTGCAGTTGCGACCAAAAGTGTCATTTTGTCACTAGAAAGTGTAATATTACTTCAAATTGTGCTTTAGTTGTTCTTCATGATCCAGTGAAACTTAGGAAAGGACATAGACACTTGTAACATGTGTAAAAACATGAAATGAGAGTTTAAAACCAAAAGAGACACTTCACACGATAGGAGGCAGGCTCCAAAATTTGAATACAACAAAATTTTGGAGGGTGTTGTAGTAGCAACAACACTTGGTGACACACTGGGTGAATTTTAGCTTCTCTTCCTAGGGGTAGCTTTCATCAAATAGTTAGGCCCTTCAATATGTATTGATTCATTAAGGATATTTCCTTGGCTTCCCCACTTAACCCAGTTATAGATGTAGAACCCACCATTCCCTTTCTTGGTTTAATACACAACAATTTTTTCCATTTCACAGTTGTTTCAATCTAGTATAAGGGTAATATATAATTGCAAGTTAAATATAAATAGATTCTTAGTTTTCATATTCGGTGTTTCTCCACTACTAGAAGGCCTTTTCAGTACCCCAACAGAGTCACTACATGAACACAAGCATCACTTCACTACCAGCAGGCCTGTCCAATACCCTGACGAAGTTACTTACTTCACCTCTCTACATAGGAAGCCTTTCTCTTCATCACCCTTTACTTACTTTATTTAAGTAACTGTGATTAGGCACTTATTATTTAATGGGGCAAAAGTGGAATCCTGACTTATTGAGATAAAAATGTGTTGTTCATCCAGAGATAGTTATATACAAATCTGATATTTATTCACTCGATATTGGTTTCCCCTTTTCCTTCTCTACTTGATTGTATTAGCATCTAGAACACCTAGTAATTTCAACACCAAGTTAAGGAATAAGGATGATAAAATAAATGTAGATGCCATGGTTCTACTTAAGGATTTCCTCTTGAATATATTGTATTCTTAACATGGACATTACTTGACTTAAGGTATTTCCCAAACAAGGAAGGATAACTAGTAGATAACCAAGCATTGTTGTTGTCATAATCCCTTTTCATTTCTCCACATATGTTATAGACATTTTTGTGCCTTACAGCATGAAGCATGAAATGTCCATAATCTAAGGGATCCAAAGTCCCTAAACATGTTGTTCCTACCCCTAGAGGAACAAGGTCAGCAAACCACGGCACTGAATAAAAGTTCTCCACCTGAAAACACTCAAAAACAAGGCAATTCTGGATCATGTCAACTGCTCCACTGAGCATCTGTGCTGAATGTCAACTGCTCCACTGTCTACCTGCGTTGAATGTCAACTGCAAAGAAGGCTACCTGCGCTGGGCGAGTTTGGACATGTGGCACAGTCATTCCTCAAGGTGTCAATGCCCAGGAAGCTTCCAAAATGACACTTGGATCAGGGAATTCGACTGGTGATGAGTAAGAGGTTCTAGATCTCCAAGTGGAAGCAAGAACCTCCAAGTGGACTCAAGAACTGAAGAATAACTGAAGTGAGAGAGGACACTAGTCAGCTTCATGCCAGCATCAAGCTGACTCATCCTTTCTCCAAAACTCCTATATATAGATCTCTCTCATGAGGTCTAGGGAGGCTGGAATCTTGTGAATGTAAGGAAGTGTTGTTGGTTTGAGTTTAGAACTATTGGGTGATTTGCTTTGAAGGAGGTGAAGAGGAGATTTCTTTCTGCTGGGAAGGTGATGCTGGATTGGGCCTTTTATGGTTGTATCACTTCCTGAACCTTACTTCTTCCATTAATAAAGCATTTGAGGTTCTTCTATATGCATGTGTCTCAATGGTGTGTTGTTATACTTGTGTATTTGATTTATTCTAATTCTTGAATCAATTATGAATGTATGCTTCTTGTAGTTTCCCTCTCTTGTCATTTTGCAGGATCTTGGTGTAGCTGGGCCAGTGAAAGAGCAAGGAACTAAGGGCAAGCAGCAAAGAGAGAAGATTGGATCAATCATTAGCGGAAGACATCGGTTAGTGGATCTCTTTCTCCCCTCTCTTACATCTCATAAAGAAGTAATCTCAGATAGCTTTGCTTTGATTGTTGCTAAGGAACTATCACCCTTAGAGTGGGATAGGGTCATTCCGTATTGGATACTTTTCCCAACAACAAATTGGTGACTCCACTGGGGATCGTATCTTGTTGGTTGTTTGTGTTTTTGCTATTCATTTCTTAAACACAGGGAGTACCGAATCGAACTGCATTTGAATCTTTCAAATGCAAAGTAGAGGGCAGCTACTCTAGCTCAGTTTCTGGGCATGTTTATGATTTGAAGAGCTGATCCACAAGGACTCTGAACAGCTCTTAGTGATAGCTTTTCATCCTCCTTTTCATCCTTTAGTGTGTACTTGATTGATAGCTTTGATTTGGCCAAAAACTGTTGATTTTTGAGCAATCTGTAACCCGGAAACCAAGAGAAACGAGAGTTTCTCTCTTCATTGCAGGCACTGTGAAGGCAGTCTGCATTTCATTGCAGGTCCCGAAGGGGCTACCTGCGCTGAATTTCAAACTGACAGTGTTCTACCTGCGCTGAACCAGTTTTGCCTTGTGCAACTGGGGTTCTCTGCTTTCTATTGCCCTGTTTTCATCCTTGTTTTTGCAGCCTGTTATCAGTCAATGTACCTATCTGAAACCACCTTTCTTTGCCACTATTCTGCCTCGGTTGTATAAAGAAACTGTATTTGTTCTTTGTGTATTTCTTATATCATTTGCAGTTTCCCATAACGAAAGTGAACTAGTCTTGTTGTGGCCTCTTAGATCTAGACCTGTGATAAGTGTCGTTCTGATCTTAAGAGTTAGTTTGTTTGTTGTTCATAGCTGATTGAGCTTTTGCTTTCGTCATATGGTTTGAATTTATGTATTTCTAGTGTTGAAACAAGTAAATCTTAAGGTGTCTTTTGATTTTGGACAAAGCTTGTTTGCTTTCACTTGAAATTGAATTCAAAGTTATACAACAGCTTTCTTTTTGTATTACACCAACATTAAGGAAGAGAAAAGAAATACCTGCATTGTGCATGTGCATTTTGACAGCTTGTATGTTGATTTAGGGAAAAGTGCATTAGTGTGTGCTCTATGATCTGTGTGAAAAGATGATGTCTTTCTTTTCCCTCAGTAGTTAAGATTTTCAAAGTTGAAAGATTGAAAAGCTTGCTTATCATCTTAGACTGCATTTAGGAGTTGTACCATACATCTCGTGGTGATCCATAAAGGCAAACTGCTAAACAAGATCAACTTAAAATAAATTGAATTTACATAACAACGCTTTGAAACATAACGCAAACACATAGAGGTCTAAGCTAGAGGCGTGTTCCGGCGTCGTTAAACGTGATATCTTACCGTTGAGTGGTTGGGTGATTCCTCCACGGTGAAGCGATAAGTATCAATACGGACTTGTGCTCCCACGTACCGTCGCGTATATATTGGGAAACCCCTATAGGAATAAAGCCTTTATCCATAGGAAACCGTGTCGGCCGCCCTACTGATCGCAATGCAGTGAACACAGCATTCACGAAGATCGACCACCCATACCGTAAAATGTATTCTGTGGTTTTGCGAAAAGTTTGGCACACCCTCTGCCTAGATCTCCAGAGTAGTTTCTTTTGGCCTTTTTCAAACTCTATAACTGAAAAAGTCCATCCGAGCATTTGTCACTTCGGGCTCGTTAAAACATCGAAGGAGACTAGAGTCATCTTTAGCTTTTTCTCGACTCTTAAAAAGTGAAAAAGCAAGTTGTGTCTAAAGCGTTGTTATAAAATTTATTTTAAACGGAACATAATCACCTCCTATTCCTACGTTGATCTGTAGATTGATAGCATGGAACGCCCCAACCAAGGAATTCCCCATGATGGAAATCCTAGTCCTTTCTCCTCTTGGGGAGAAGTTGGTGCGCCCCACATGGCCACATTGTCGCTTCCAGGACTGACAATTGGCCTGCCAATTTGGCTATTCTCAACCAATGTAGTTCAGAACACCATGGTTCCTGAACAGTCGAGTCAACAGTTAGATCAGTCTAGAGCTGCCCACCAGCCTTCTACTTCCTATAACTCTTCCTCCAATCCTTCATCTTCGCGAGGTAGAGCCGGCAAAAGCCAAGCTCCCATGGAGAAGAAGGAGAAGAAGAAGAGAGAGAAGAAGAAGAAGGAGCCTAAGGCGACTGGGGGCAAGCAAAAGACATCTGACAAAAATCCACACACAGCACAGACCGGGCCTAAATCGCCATGTGTCATATGTAGAGGAGACCACTTCCATAGAGATTGTCCCTGTATTCCCCGGATACTAAGGGACTGGTCCCCTCGTTTGCACAGTTCGGGAGCATCAACCTCTGATAGCCATGTTGAATGCTTACCGTCAACCAGCGAAAGTGAAGGTTCAAGGCAAAGAGGGGGAGCAAGATCCCCCTGCAGACTGTGTGAAGGCGATCACGCCATCCACCGTTGTCCCTTCTTAGACGAAGCGAAGAGAGTTTTGGAAGATCGTCCGGTTTCACCGTTGAGACTTCCTCCTGGATACAAAAAACTCGTGCCAAGTCCTTCGTTGGTTGAGAATACAGCTGGCCCGCTCAAGTGGTCAGCTGAAGCGTCAGTCATTGAAAATGAACCTACTGAATCCAGACCGGACGAAAGTCCAAAGGTCGAAACGGCAGTTGACCCGGTTCTCCCTTCAGAAGTTTCATCTTCAAATGACACCGTCACTGAAGATTCATCTTCAAATGACACCCTCACTGAAGAGAATAAGGATGACACCATCCAGATTCTTTTCATCAACACAGACTCTGACGAGCATCTGGGCAATGCGCCCATTCCTTTATCGCAGGAAGGAACATCGTCAGGGTCATATCCGGCCGTGTATTCGGTCCCACCACCAAGCAACCTGGTTGTGTCCTTTGATTGGAACCAACTAGGCAGACCCCGGTTGCCAGCCAGTATACCATTCAGAATCATAGTCCAAATATACAGAATGGTAATGGCTGGCACTATCATTGATGAAGGGGCGTCTGTGAGTATCCTTTCCTCTATTGCTTGGAAAGCACTGGGTTCCCCGGCGCTTTTGCCTGAGATAAGAAATCTCTCAGGTTTCGATAAAGGAACCAGTCGACCATTAGGGATCCTCCCCAATGTTCCTATTACATTGAAAGGGAAGGCCGTTCAAATGAACGTGATGGTCGTTCAAGGACCCTTGGATTATAACCTACTCCTTGGACGAGACTATATATATTGCATGGGAGCAATAGTCTCCTCACTCTTTAGAGTAATGTGTTTTCCACACGAAGGAAGAATGGTCAAGCTCGTAGACCAACTTTCATTTCCGGGATCACGCATCGCAAATAGTCACATACCAACCCTGAATGGTCTATTCAATCAAGAAATGTCTCCACCCCCAGTCCTTCTTCCCGATGAGTGCGAGTGATTCGGAAAGATGGGACTGGAACCCAGGGGGCATGCATCCTGGCCTGCTTCGGGCAGGGAAAACCTTGGGTATAAGGTAGAATTTCCGCGAGAGGATATGACTAGTCCGTACCCCGTCCGTGGATGGAAGAGGGGTTGTTCTAGAATAGGATTCTTTTGTCAAAGTTACGTGTTTGACAAGAGTCATTCACCCTTGTCTATTTCGGTAGACAGTGCCGAGGAAATGTTTTGTTTGAAAGATTAACGAGACAATCTTTGGGTAACCAGAAAGAGGTAAGCCTCCCTCAATAACACAAATGTTTTGTCTTTGAGTAGTGTTCTTCTCTTGTCGCAAGTAGCTGCTCTCTTGTCGCAAGTAGCTGTTCTCTTGCGATCTTGCGAAAGATCTGTTAAAAATTGGGCTGACGAGAAGACAAGTATCGCATAAGACCCGTTAAAAATAACGAGAAGACAAGTATCGTTAACATTATACTGGCAAGACGACAAGTAGCTGTGAACACCCAAAGAAAAGGTGGGAAGGAGGAGGGGCAGCCTTGAAATTGTATTTTATACCTGGGGGCATGCGACCCTTTTGGAGTGCAAGCAAAGAGCGGTTATTTATCTGTTTTTTGGATTAGCCGTTTCCGAACTTGCATAAAGAAAGGATATGGAGTAAAGCTTAGTGAAGATGAAACTCCTTAAAAAATAGAGATCTCACAGGGGACATTTCTTATCTTATGACTGGTATATCGAGCAGTTTTAGCATAAAGTTCATGCTCGTTAAAAAATAAACGCAAGATCCGAGCAGTTTTAACACGGTCTTCATGCTCGTTAAAAAATAAATAAAAGCAGTGAGCAATGTTTCCTCCAGAGTTTAAGCTCATTTTTAAATAAAAAATGAACCTATCCCGGTAAATAACCGCTGTGATCGTAAATTTATCAGCCCTAAAAGCCTTGGTCGTGTTTGCACCTGCCACCTCCACCTTCATTTGGCCGATCGTTCACCTCCATATGATTGTTTACCCATTTTGAGGAACAGCTGCGAAGAGTGATTTCACCTAGCCATCCTTGTGACACTGCCGTGATTGGAAAATTCCAACCTGTACCTGGAATCAGTTGCTATCCCTGTTTATCACTCGTTCCTCAAAAGACGAGTCTTCTTTAAGCTCTTTTCAACTGACTCGTAAAATATGAAAAGTTTGCCGAGTTTTGGCCTTCCAGCTCGTTAAAAGGACCGGAAGAGCTATCCCTCCTCTAGATTTTAATCTTTTTGGACCTGAGGGATTATTGCACAAAAAGGTCGAGCGCTTGTTTTATTCGGCTTGTTAAAGTTATCGAAAACTCATCCCTTCTGTATTGTTTTATACTTTTTCGGACTTAAGGGATTAGATGACGAAAAAGGAATCTTGGAGTTAACTTTCTGTACCTTTTCAGACTCTCTAAAAATGAAAAGGACCGAGTTTTCCTTGTCGTTAGACTCGTTAAAATGATTAAATAGCGACAAACTTGTCTTTAGACAAGAACGAGTTTCCCTATCGCTAAGCTCGTTAAAACATAGCGATGGGCTTGCCCGAAGGGCAGGTTATAGAACAAGCATATGTTATCCTCCTCAAGCTTGACAAAAATAAAGAGGTACTGGTCAGAAATGACTGGGGAAAAATTGGGAGAACCTCAAAGCTTTAATGGTAGCAAGTCGCTCTTGAACATGACACTTTTCCTCCGTATCACATCGGGTTGGGTTGTTTCATTCACCGGTCTCATCACCATGGTCTCGCCAAACCATCCACATTGGGGTAATGCTACCGATCCATCACATCAGTGTCGTTATATGTTCAAGAGATGTTGTTCAGAAAGAGTCAACCGTGTCCCATCCACTGCCATACATTATCCTTCATCCATTCATGACCGCCACCCTGAATCATATGTCACAGATTGTTTTCACCTCCATTAAAATCATTAGCTCCATTCTATGTCACTGATGTGGGATTCATTAAGGCCCTCCTTTGACGGATCGCTTCTTGTCGACTTCAGCTCATTATCCAGGAAGTTGATCTAGGAACACCCCCCTCAGTACTTTGAAGCTTGCATGCCTCAATGGCAAGTTTCTCACTTCTGGCGACAGGTATACATCAATGACCTTCGACCAGAAGATTTTGCGTGGTGTTCGACGCCAAGTCCTTTATTCACACCGCGTGAATTGTACTGCAGTACCTTGAGGGTCATTATCATTATCGGTGATTCCTCTCGCGCTTGTTAACGGTTTACATCATTGACCGGTAATCAAGCGATGTCTTTCCATGTTCGACTTCAGCGCAATTCTCACATGGATCGACTTGTACTTAGAGTGAAGATCGAACGAGTTTGAAGACCCCGGATCTAGTTTCATCCATCCGGGCTGCGATATATATTCAGGAAATATAAAGACATTTGACATGTACATCATTGCAGCAGATGATCATCCTACTCAAAGGATGATAATTTTCGCCAAAATTATCAGTCTACCATCAGACGATCGTCTGTTCTATGTACCAAACTGAATTCATAAAGCTGAGCATGGGAATGCCCGCCTCAGCTAGATCATGAAAGCAGAATGAATCGTAATGTATTGTATTGTATTTTATTACAGGTCACCTCTCAGCAATTGAATGAACTTCGGATCCTCCTGATAAAGCATTTCACCCGATAAACGACCTCATACTTTAGGGGGCAACTGTTATAGACATTTTTGTGCCTTACAGCATGAAGCATGAAATGTCCATAATCTAAGGGATCCAAAGTCCCTAAACATGTTGTTCCTACCCCTAGAGGAACAAGGTCAGCAAACCACAGCACTGAATAAAAGTTCTCCACCTGAAAACACTCAAAAACAAGGCAATTCTGGATCATGTCAACTGCTCCACTGAGAATCTGCGCTGAATGTCAACTGCTCCACTGTCTACCTACGTTGAATGTCAACTGCAAATAAGGCTACCTGCGCTGGGCGAGTTTGGACATGTGGCACAGTCATTCCTCAAGGTGTCAATGCCCAGGAAGCTTCCAAAATGACACTTGGATCAGGGAATTCGACTGGTGATGAGTAAGAGGTTCTAGATCTCCAAGTGGAAGCAAGAACCTCCAAGTGGACTCAAGAACTGAAGAATAACTGAAGTGAGAGAGGACACTAGTCAGCTTCATGCCAGCATCAAGCTGACTCATCCTTTCTCCAAAACTCCTATATATAGATCTCTCTCATGAGGTCTAGGGAGGCTGGAATCTTGTGAATGTAAGGAAGTGCTGTTGGTTTGAGTTTAGAACTATTGGGTGATTTGCTTTGAAGGAGGTGAAGAGGAGATTTCTTTCTGCTGGGAAGGTGATGCTAGATTGGGCCTTTTATGGTTGTATCACTTCCTGAACCTTACTTCTTCCATTAATAAAGCATTTGAGGTTCTTCTATATGCATGTGTCTCAATGGTGTGTTGTTATACTTGTGTATTTGATTTATTCTAATCCTTGAATCAATTATGAATGTATGCTTCTTGTAGTTTCCCTCTCTTGTCATTTTGCAGGATCTTAGTGTAGCTGGGCCAGTGAAAGAGCAAGGAACTGAGGGCAAGCAGCAAAGAGAGAAGATTGGATCAATCATTAGCGGAAGACATCGGTTAATGGATCTCTTTCTCCCCTCTCTTACATCTCATAAAGAAGTAATCTCAGATAGCTTTGCTTTGATTGTTGCTAAGGAACTATCACCCTTAGAGTGGGATAGGGTCATTCCGTATTGGATACTTTTCCCAACAACAACATAGCCTTTTGAGCCATACACGAACTCTAGCGCAATCTTATTTATGTACACTAACCAAAACAAATGAAAAGGAACAATACATGACGAAACAAACAACATGTGACAAGGAAAGAAAATTGTACAAAGAGGAACACATATCAGGGTTTGTACTGAAAGTAATGTTTAAGATCTCAGCCATTGGTAGGAAGAGGATTAGTCCTTCCATCTAAGGATTTCAATCTATAATAATGGTGTCCACATTCTTCAATGATGGTGTAAGGTCCAATCCAAAGAGATTGAAACTTAGTTTTCTTTCCTTTCTCTTTGTGGGCTTTATCCCACTTCAATACTAGGTCACCCACACAATTTTTTTTTTCCTTATGTACTTCTTATCAAACCAATGCTTGATTTTGTTCTAGTGTATGGAAAACTTCTCTTATGCTTTGAGCCTTTCTTCCTCAAGCTTACGAAGAGTATCTATTTGACTCTGAACAAGGAGACATGGTTTTCCTTGAGATTCATGAGAAATATGTAAGGTGGGAAGGGAAATGTTCAACAGAATGATAGCTTATTTTATGTATACAAGGAAGTATGGAGAGGTTTTCATAGAGGCTTTGGGAGTGACACAGTCAGCCCATAGTTCATTCACCAAAGCATTATATTAGTTCTTTTTTTCAGAGAAAATAGTTTTCTTGATAATACAAATCAAATTTTTGTTTGTTGAATCAGCCAAATCGTTTCCTTGTGGGTAACATGCTTTAAAATAATACCATTTTCTAATTCAAACTCATAAAAATTTAAAAAACAAAAATAAGTTGCATTATCAAAGATAAGCAATGTAGGAATTATGACCTTGGTTATGATGTTATGTTTGAGAAATTGGATGACTTCCTTATCCTTAACTTGTCTTAATGGAACTGCTTCGCTCCACTGAGTGAAATAATCTGTTGTAGGTAAAATGTATCGATGTTTCCTCGATGAATGAGGAAATATTTCACTGATAACATCCAATCTCCATTGTTGATAAGGTTCCTCAACTGCTATGAGTGGAAATGGGGTAGCTGACTTCTAATCACAACGAGCACACCTTTGACATATTGGACACTTTTGAGCATAGGCATGAGCATCCTTAAATAATGTGGTCCAATAGTAACTAGGCCTCATTAGTTGTGGTATTGCCCGTGAAGTGTCCACATGGTGGTCCATCATGGAGATCCTTCAACACCCTTTATGCATCTAGAGGCTCTAGGCATCTAAGCAGGACACCATTATGGTGCTTTTGGAAAAGCACACCATGCACAAGTTGATAAGATAAGATTTAAGGCATATTTCCCTCTTTTGTTTGGTTATTAGATGTGTAGGAAAGGTGCCATGCTCTAAACATCACTGTATGTATAGATAACAAGACATGTTTGTACTTGTACGAGGAACTTGCTCAACATTATACATTTCTATTTCATATTCCCACTATAAAGGGTCTTCTTCCAGTGAATCCAATGCTTCAAATGCAAGCCGATAGAGACCATGGCCTTTGATAATGTGGATTGGCTTGAACTCAAGATCATATTCTTATAAGCATGCCATCCAATTCCCTCTCCTTTCACCCCATTCTTGTTGTATGAAAAGTGTTCTAATAGTTGGATAAGGCACATAAATAATCATATGAGCTTTCATGAGGTAAGGCCTAAAATGTTTTACCACCTTGTAGACTGCATATGCTTGCTTAGCATTTATAGGATAATTTGGTTCCTATCCTTGTAAGCCAACACTCATGAAAGATATAGTTCGTCCATTCCCTTGATTTCCTTTATGTGTTAATACGATCACAAGAGATGCGTTGGAAGAAAAACTATATAATAGGAAATATTTACGAAAGTTTCAACTATATAAGGCTATAGCATCAACAATGTCTTTCTTTATCTAGAAAAGATATCCTTTTCACTTTTATTCCATTTTTATGTAGAATCCTTCTCTATCATCTCTTGTAATGGTTTAACAATTTGTGCATAGTCAAAGATGAACTTGTGCAGGAAATTGATCTACCCCAAGAAAGATTGCATGGCCTTCTTATTCAAAATAAAATGGATTTGGGCAATAGTTTTGACCCTTTCTAGATCAACTTATATTTCACTCTTCGCAATAATGTGTCCTAAGATATTACCTTCGGACACACCAAAGATGATCTTTTTCGGCCTTAATGGAATCCCATCCTTGCAACATCGCTCGAAAATCTTCTTAAGATGATGAATATGATATGATCTCTTCTTTGAAAAAATGGTTATGTCATCTAAGTAGACAACTACACTTTGACAATTCAATCCACGGAATGCGATGTCCATGGCCCATTGAAAAGTGGCACCAATATTAATAAGTTTGAATAGCATGTGCATAAAATCAAAAGTTCCCCACTTTGTCTTGAACATAGTCTTTAAACGATCTGGCTCTGCTTCTAGCACCTGATTATATCATGATAATCCATCTAGCAATGAGAAAATTTCTAACCCAGATACTGTCTAGAGTATCTACTCCATTGATGGCACAAGGTAATTGTCCTTATCTAAAGTCTGGTTGAGGTTGTGAAAGTCAACACGCAAGTGTATCTCAGGGGACTTCTTTCTAACAGGAACCAAGTTGGAAACCCATGTAGAAATTCAAACTTTAAAAAAAAAAATTCAAGCATCTATAAATTTCCTTAACTCCTTTTGAATCAGGGGTTCAAGCGTTGGATGAAATTTTCTTAGTTTATGTTGAAAAGGCTTTACCCCTTCTTTGATAGGAATGGAATTTTGAATGATGCATGTATCATAAGTCTTTATATCATTGTATGTCCATGAAAATACATCTATTGTTTTAAGAGATGAATAAAAGCCTATCATTCTTGAGGAGAACAAAATGTACTAAGATTGACATACTTGGTATCTTGTTTGGTTCCTAGACTGACTTATTCATGTGTCAATGTTGAGCTATGAGTCTTTATGTTCACTAGTCCTCTGAAATGGTTTTGCAGGTCATAAATTTTTTGAAGTGATACCACACTTTTTGACATATTGTTCCCCTTAGATGCTTGAATTTCTTCCTGCAAATCCTTATCATGCTCATCTTCTTCAATAATCGCATCTTTAAACACATCCATATTGTCCATGAAGTGCAGTATCTAATGGATATCATTAAATACATGAAAATTAGTTACATTGTGGGGCACAAATGGCTTATAAATAATTTTAATAGAAAAATTATCATTTAATGGTGACATTCTGGCAACTGCATTGGCTAATATATCTGCGACAACGTTACATATTCTAAGAACATAAATAATATTAAATGATTTGAAGAATGAAATGATTCTCCATACCTCTTGTTAGTAGTTTTTCAAACTACGTGAAACACAGTGAATGGTATTCCATACTTGACGGGTAATGATCTTTAAATCACCAATTACCTTAAGTACCTCTACCTTGAGGTCTATGGCTTTCTTTAACCCCAAAACGAGTGCTTCATATTCAGCAATGTTATTTGTGCACTCGAACTCCAAGTAGCATGACAAGGTATACCTTTTATTCCAAGGGTCAATGAGAATGAAACCAGCTCTAGAACCTTCTTAGGTCTTAGAACCATCAAATTATAAATTCCAAATATTAGAAACTATGGAGCTAGTCCCTACACTAATATTATGTACATCTATATTACAAAATTCAATTGCATCAGTTGTACTACAAGGAAGGAGCTCCAACTATGTATCTGATGGGCCAGATTATGGCTACCCTTGATAACACCCATGGTCAACCTCTAAGAAACAATTTCCAAAAATGATGTTTTCAATTCCAACAGGCTCATTATGTCCCTCAAGTGATGTCACAGTGTACTTCATGTATTATTCACTTTCCACTAGAATTTGATTGTTCCTTCCCTTGTAAGGAAGCCATAAATGTGTCCATTCCGTTGGGAAATATCCTTGTATTTTGTTGGACTAATCTCTACTCAGAAGAAAACCATAGGCTTCTGGAATGTACACAATTACAATATTAATGCACTGGTGAAATCCCTGCTCTGATGATAAATGGATGATACCATTATTAACTTCACCATTTTCCCAAACCAATCATTTTTCCAGTTGTATGATTTGAGCATCGATCTTTTCCCATTTATCGTAATCTTCTTGGCAACAGATAAAGGCATAACATTTGCAGATGCACTAGAATCCACCAGAATATTATGGACATTATAATTAAAGATTTCAAATGTCAGCAAGAAAGGGGGGCAGAGAGTGTTAGGATTTAAATTAATATCATTGACTACAGATTCGAGAATGTCATGAGACTTATCAGACAAAACTTGAAAAGCAAAAAATTCATTAGATGAAGGAGGTTGTGATGAAAATTCTTAGATTACCAGTTCACGTTGTCTTGTTATGTTTGTGAGCTCAAAAATTGATATATTGGCATGTGCTCTTTTCATATCCTCAATAATGTTGTAATCACTACTCTCATTCTTAACAGGTTGTGTTGAAGTATCAGGTGGCATAGCTTTGTTAGAAGTTGCAAGAGTCGTGGACTTATTCTTATTATTCGTGGAGGTGTTCTTAGGGGGAGGAGAACTTCTAGACTTATTATGCAAACTCGAGATTAGGAGGTGGTTAAATCCTTATCAATAATTGATTTTTAAACTCTTTCTTAAAAATAGGTTCTTTGCTCCTCAAAATATACCAGTTAGTTTTTTGTGGAGGAGGAGCCTCACTCACTGGTGGTTCATCAACACTTTATTTATCAATGTTAAGTATGATACCAAATGCATTAACTATTTGTCCAACACTTTAATTTTCCTCGGCCATGATAGATTCATTTACTTCTTCAATTTTCTCAAACTACTCATCTGCTAAAAAGGTATCTACAAAGTTGGTTATCATAGCATTCATGTTGTGATTCCATTGCGGATATGTCTTCTCTGAATGCTTCTCTTGATGGAAAGTGTAGAAGTTATCCATGCCCCAATTTTCAACATTAAACACAACGTTGGAACTCTAAGAATATTTAGCCAATTGATTATTATTATTATTCTTAAAGAAAGATAGCTTGAAAGACTTATTTTTGGTGGTTTCCTCACTTGACCTTCTCTTAAGTTCAGATACTTCATTAGTAAGTAGCTTCAAATATTTTGCCAAGATTTCCATATCGTAAGGATATTTATCTTTGGCTTTACTAGAAGAGGTTCAAGTTTTCTTCCCATTATCTTTAGAGTCTTTAGAATCTTCATGATCATTAATGGCCCCAATAGAACACAATTCTTTCTCAACAATAATCGCTTATGCAAAGTTCAAATCCAATGTATCCTTTGTAGCTCTTTTAACAAACACAGAAATATTAATTGGCAAGGCAGTTGTATAATTATCATTAGTGATTGAATCGTGTAGTTGAACATCTGTAGGGAACTTATTCAATAAACGATTAAATATTTGATTGAAATACTTCACTTTTTCTTTGTCCCCCATCTTAAGATTCTTGAGTTATTTTAGAAACATGGCGGGATTTTTTTCATCCGCAAATTTATCCAAAAATAATTTCTTAAACTCCCTCCAACTATGGATTGAATTAGGTGGAAGACTATGATACCACACTGAAACTTTACCTTCTAGAGTGTACGGAAAAATTCTACAAGCAACATCATCAAAATGTAACTTGAGAATTCATAAATGCATGTAGAAGTCATCAATTTTGTCTTCAACTTTCATCTTTTTATCAGGATCAAACTTTGAAAGCAAATTTTCAAGGTGTTTAGGCTTGCAAGAAGATTGCACGGAAGAGCAAGCATCCCCTGGGTCATTCAATCCAACTGTTCATCAACCATTTCTTATTATTCTTCCTCTTCTCCCTCTAAATCTAAAGAGTCTTCCCCATCACCATTCAAATCCTCGTTATAATCAAGTTTTCTCCTTGTCCCGGCTGATCTTTGTCAGAAAATTGTAAATCCTCCCTGTCTCCTTACAAATCCTCCACAATAGGTGGAAGATCCCCTTATTTATTTGTTCTTTTAGAAGAATAGCATAAATATTCAAGGGTTGAAATAACCAAAACTTCCATCAAAGAAACCGATATGTTGTGATGATTTGTTTCTTTCTTTATAGGCCTGTGAGGAAGAATAGTAGCAATAGGAAGTAAGCCAAGAGCTCTTTCAAATGTTGGGTTGTGTAGCAGGTATAAATTTACTCTCGATTACATTATCTTTTTCCTCCTTTTTATGCATTTGTGCCATGATGTAATAAGGTTTTGATAGAATTTCTATAGAAAGTGTACGAAACAACTTTTGATGCGATTTGGCTGTTAAAACTAACTTTCGTCGCTTTTTATGCAGAAATTAGCGAATGGAACAGTTGTTGTTCAAACTATTGAATAGCAAGGGATAAACAAGGAGAAAAGAGCGCGTCTTGTGTGGTCAAATCGAGAAATGAATCATGAGGATCAGCACAAGATGGAAGATTGTCTGATAATATCATTTAATTGTGAACTCCTCAGGATCTCCTGATCCTGAAGAATCGCATTTATCTCTTTTCGTCTTTGACTATAAGAGGAGAAAAATGAATAGAATAGGGGGACTTAACTTTTCACCTTTTTACTTCAGTTGTAATTTTAATATACAAAGCGTTATTCTAAAGGATACATCGTGCTACAATGACATTTGGATTTCATGAATAATATATAATTCGTTTTGTTGTTCATTCATGAGATTCTAAAGTAATCAAGCAGTAATCACTGGCGGCTTGGGCCCTGTCACTGGTGGATTTCACTGTTGTTCCTTGTTTTATAGTTTACCTTTCTTTTACCGCAAGTTTAATTACTCTGTTTTATAGCTTTACGATTGATTTACTTTCACTAGTGTTGAGTTTGTGTATTCATGGCATTAATTCTTATTTCCGTTGATTGGCTTCATTTATTTATGTCGCAAATTGATTTGATTATTATATAAGCATCATTTCTTGTTAATTGAAATCCAGAGTGTTATTTATTAGATCAGGTGTATTACTTTTATGCAGAAGTTTAGGTTCAGCTGAAAGAGCTCTGTTATCGCTACAGTGCACTCAGTTGATGTAATTGCAATTAGAACTTTTGATTAAGATTGAGTTTTGATTTTGATTAAGATTGAGTTTTGATGCTTGAATAGGATAATTTCCTTGAAGTTACAAGTTTGATAGTTATGGTTTGATCCGTTCACTCTTGTATTGAAATCATTAAGTTATTTTAAAGCATTACTCTCTGTAGATTCAACGATTTTCATCTCTTGCACATATTGTGTACACTCTTGAAACAAAAAGACTTACCAAGGTCGATAATTAATGTGAGGCATTTAGGAGTTCTAAAAGACACCTTATATGCACCCAAAATTTTGGTGGTGTTTCTGGGGAGAGCGTTTCCATTTCATAGAAGGTGATGTATTTTTGATAATTGTTTGTTGTGAAAGAATTGGGTATTAAAAACAGAAGGTAAGAACCTGTGTATGAGCAAGTAAAGTGCTTGATCCCTTGCCCGCTTTTCAAGACAATTGCATAGAATATTGAAGTAGAAATAGATGTTTGATGTTTGTTTGCTATGAAAGAATTGGGCATTAAAAACAAAAGGTAAGAACCTGCGTACGAGTAAGTAAAGTGCTTGCTCCCTTGCTTGATTTTCAGCAAAATTGCGTAGGAATTAAAGTAGAAATAAATGTTTGAATTTTTGTATGAATGACTAAGAAGAAAAGAGTAGAAAAAAGATATAATTCCTCCAACAAGATCTGAAAAATCTAAGGGATCGATTCCCCTTGGATGATCAACCTTCATTGATGAAATCATCAGGAAAGCTGAGTCTCAGTCATCAGTAGGACCTCGAACCATTTCTACAAGATATCCTATTGTAACCCTTCAAGCCGAAGGATCATCATCTGTAGCTGACGCTGAGATTCACAGTAAGACTGAAGGGTCTGAAAAGAGTTTTCAGAACACTGAAAACTTGTAGCCTAACCCTTTACAAGAAGGGAATTCTTGCAACCTCCGTGAAGGATGTTGGCATTATGATTCTGGTATGGCTTTATGATACATATGTTGTACTTGATGGCAACCCACTCATCTCAGATAATAAATTATAGTGTAGAGAAAAGTTCACGCACTTATATGCAGAGAAAAGTTTATTTCATGTAGAGAAAAGTTCACGCACTTTTATGCAGAGAAAAGTTTATTTCATGTAGAGAAAAAGTTCACGCACTTTCATGCAAGGAAAAGCGCGTATATGTTGGAGAACTTACCTTTGGTCCATGGTAGTTAGTCCTTGGTATTTGAACCTATGAGGAAAAGCGCGTATATGTTGGAGAACTTACCTTTGGTCCATGGTAGTTAGTCCTTGGTATTTGAACCTATGAGGAAAAGCGCATATATGTTGGAAAACTTACCTTTGGTCCATGGTAGTTAGTCCTTGGTATTTGAACCTATGGTTTTGGACCATGGTACTTCGTCAAAAGTGTTGATCTCACGTACTTTCATGGTTGGTTCATGGTATTAGTCCAACAGTTTTTGATCCTATGGTTTTGGCCCGTGGTATTGTGAAAGGCCTAAGCCTATATAAAGCAAAGGAGATCACTTGGCTAATTCATCCTTGCAATTGAATATCTTAAGATATGAAATATTGGGTTATTGTTTTGAAAGTTTGATCTATGAAAGTGAAGTTGAAAGCGAATCTGTGAAGGGTGATCTCTCGAGCGCTGCAGCTGCGAAAGTGCGGAGGCGCCACAGAAGGCGCAGTGCGGAGATGCCACAGAAGGGGCAGTGCGGAGGCGCCACAGAAGGCGCAGTGCGGAGGCGCCACAGAAGGCGCAGTGCGGAGATGCCACAAAGGCGCCACAGAAGGCGCAGTGCGGAGGCGCAGTGCAGAGGCGCCACAGAAGGCGCAGTGCGAAGGCACCACAGAAGGCGCAGTGCAGAGGTGCCACAGAAGGCGCAGTGCGGAGGCGCCATAGAAGGCGCAGTGCAGAGGCGCCACAGAAGGCGCAGTGCGGAGACGCCACAGAAGGCGCAGTGCGGAGGCGCCACAAAAGGCGCAGTGCGGAGACGCCACAGAGGCGCCATAGAAGGCGCAGTGCGAAGGCGCAGGTGCGGTGGTCACGGCGCCACAGAAGGCACAGGTGCGGAGGTAGTACAGATATCCGCAGATCTATACCAGTGAAGTTGCGATCCCTGCTTAAAATTTGTTTTAACTGCCTTTGACTATTCTGCAGGGTTTTGGGTGCATAACTGATGTTTGGTTACTGGTATTGAGTTCAGATAACAGCATGATTAATGACTTATCTTTATGTACTAGATCTGGTTAATAACTCTCATAATATCATTGTATATGTATGGATCTGGTGATTGGGTGATTCAGAAGGTTGTTTGATTATGAGCTTCAATGTTGTTGTTGGGTCCAGTATGAAAATTGGATGAAAAGTGGCCTTTCAGATTATGTGTTGTGCTTCAGTGTATCCAGTCTGAAAATTGATGAAACGTGGTACCTGGAGGAGAGAAGATTGTAGGCCAGCGCCTATGTACTAGTATCTAAGCTAGTACAAAAGCTAAGGGAGATCTTTGGAGCATTGTAGCAGGTAGCAGCCTGCGTACTAGTAAATGGATCAGCTAGTACAAGAGCAAAGGGGGTTGTAGCTCCTGTACTGGTATAAGACTGCACCAGTACAAATATTGTAAAAGGATTTTCTTATTAAGAAGAAGATTGAGATGACTTGCAGCAGGTGGTTTTTCTCCCGCATTGGGTTTCCACCTTATATCATGGTGTTCATGTGTGTGCCTTATGTGTGATGATCTATTCTCTATTACGGCATCTGTTATCTGATAATATGGTTGATAATGTTCTAATGCACTCATTGAAGATCAATTAACTTAATCATAAGAAGTTGTGGAAGTAGCATATATGAATCTGATTATGGAAATGAAAAAGTTTTATTAATGTGATAATACTGATTCACCCCCCCCTCTCAGTATTATTTCCAACAATTGGTATCAGAGCAGGTCCTTTGATAGAAGCTTGATCGCTTGAAGGAGATCCGTGGAACAATGGGAAAGAAGCTTAAGAAGAAAGCACCTAAGAAAAAGAAGTCATCTCAGAAGAACTGTGACAGTGGGAGAATCGATTGGGGATTAGGTATAAGAAGCTCTTCAAATTCAGAATCATTATCAAGTATGAATATATTATCCTCTGATGTTCCAGCTATCTTTCCTTTTGGAAGAGATGAAAGTGATAGCGAAACTACTGAATTTGCTCTTATGGGTGAACAAGAAAGATATCAAATAGAGGCAGAATTTAAAAGGCTGACAGACAAAATTAGAGATCAACAAGATCTATTGAACAAAAGGGAATGTGATTTCAAAGAAGAAGCTACCAAACTAAAGGCCCAACTAGAAGAAGGATACAAGGTAAGAAAGCTACTCAAGGACAAGGAAGACCAATGTCAAAAATTGCAGCATGAAGTGACATCATTAAGAAAAGAAGTCAACGAAAGAAGCACAACCATCAAGAAACTCAAAGATAGATCCAGCTACTATGAAAATCTTGAAGCTACAATCCTCTCACTAAAAGGAGATCTTGAAGAATCAAAGAAGCAGAATACAGATCTACTCCAAGCTATTGCAAAACAAGAAAACGAAGTCACCAGCTTAAAATCTCAACTAGAATGTGCCTTCCGAGTTCGTCAAATGCAGCAGGATCTGAATGAAGAACAAGAAAAGGAGATTCTCAAACTAAGGGAACAAATGGAAGAAGGAAGGAAAGCTGAAGAAGATTTGAAAAAGCAATCTCTTGAAAAGGAAGAACAGCTTCAGGTTGAGGTAAATATCTTGAAAGGTAAACTAGAAGAAAAGGATAAGCTTTTACGATTTCAAGATAGTTCTAAAGTCTTGGATGATATTCTTAGTAGTCAAAGGTCTCCTGCTATAAAGACTGGTCTTGGTTTCCATGAATCTGTTGAAGGTGAATCTAGTTCACAAGGTGAGGCAAGGAACTCTAAAGAGAAATCTAAAGTGATCAACGAAGAAATGAAAGATCAATCTCATCATCAACCAAGAAAAGAGATTCCTCAAAGAAAATCCTTTACTCCTCCTATGAATAATTTTGAATGTTATGTATGTCATAATCTTGGACATGTTGCAGCTAGATGTAGAAGAAGAAGGGTTCAAGACCATTATGCAGAAAGATCATCACATTCAAGGTACTTTTATGGATATTGCTTTGCTTGCAATATGTTTGGTCACAAAGCTGCTGATTGTTACAGGAGGAATATGAAACATGTAAGATGTTATGCATGTAACAAGCTTGGACATATAGCTAAGGAATGCAAGAACAAAGTGTGGGCACCATATCAAAAGGAGAAAATGTCATCATCACGCTTGAAGATATGGAGGAAAAAGGAAGTACAGTCAGAAAAAGGCGGCACTGCACAACGTACAGACATACCAGAATCAGAGGGAGCTGAAAGTACAAAACTTCAGTGTCCTGAATCTCATATGCAAACTCCATAAAGGAAAGTTGCATATATACGCGAGTTAGTTACTGCACAGTCGCGTATATGATTGTTTGAAGAAAGGCAGTAGGGACAAATTCAAGAGAAGGATCAGTTTTGCTCTAGTTAATAATAATGATGTGTGGATATGATGGTTAGAAGTGTTTTGGTTCTAACTTGATATTGATGATGTCTTGATACTTCTTATTGATATGCATGATCAGACAGATGGCACAAGTTTAGAGGGAGCATATGGACTTAATGCATTATTGGCATTATGGTTAATAGTCCTTGGTGATGATACTTATATGGATAAATGATTCATCTTGCTATGGTTATGAGTTGTTCACATGGTTCTTGGATCAGATTTATGGTTGATTCTCTAATGATGCTTGCATGGGAAGCACTTAGCTTGAATTCACATCTTCTTGATGTTGAGTCACTCATATGCTGTTGTCGTCATATGCATAAAGATCATATATTACAGTTATGATTCCTTTCATTCTTGGCACAAATGGATGAGGATTGTTGGCTGGATACAGGGATGATTATTCAAAGTTGCATTGTTGGAGACATGATGATAATGAGCTCTTATCTATATGATGATAGGATTGTTTCATACATATGTTGATTAATGCAGATATTCCCAATTGATGATACTTGATTCATGTAGATCTAGATGGCTATGATGTTTCTCACATAGAATGTGAAATTCTGTTGATGCGGAGATACCTTGATGATTCATGCACTAATACAAGTTGTTGGTCTAGTTGCTGTTGACAGATACTATGGAGCAGATCATAAAGTGTTGTTGCTGATGTTCATCTTATTTAGGTGATGTCATATCAAGACTCATGATGTAATAGTGTCATCTCTTCAGGTCATGTAACGACCTATGTTGGTTTCCCCACTATGCCTGGGATGAAGATGTAATGTATTTGGTTTTCATTTTTCTGATATATCCCCACTTGGTTGGGTGATGGATGTATGTATTGAATCTTTTAGGAAGGTCATTTTTGATGTAGAACATCCTTTTGCAGACCTTGCTTATAGTCAGAGGGAGCCTGAGCATGAACAGCACTATATAGCAGAGCAGACATTTTAGCTTGTTCTCAGAAAGAGCATGATCAGATTGGTGCACCATGACATATACAAAGGGGGAGATCATTCAGAGATTTCAATAGGTACTCAGGGGGAGCTTATAATGCATTGTTGGCATTATGGAGGACGTACAGAAGGAGATCTTGGATGCTGGTCTGATTATTGCTGCAATCTATCTCTTTCATGTTCATTTATGGTGTTTGGTGGATTATGTTTCTTCTTTACAGATCTGGTTCATATTCAAGGGGAGCATAACCCTTTGCCCTTGATGTCAAAGGGGGAGAATGAGCTGAAGATTTTGAGGTTGCCCTCAAGTCCAAAGGGGGAGATTGTTGGCATTATGATTCTGGTATGGCTTTATGATACATATGTTGTACTTGATGGAAACCCACTCATCTCAGATAATAAATTATAGTGTAGAGAAAATTTCATGCACTTATATGCAGAGAAAAGTTTATTTCATGTAGAGAAAAGTTCACGCACTTTTATGCAGAGAAACGTTTATTTCATGTAGAGAAAAAGTTCACGCACTTTCATGCAAGGAAAAGCGCGTATATGTTGGAGAACTTACCTTTGGTCCATGGTAGTTAGTCCTTGGTATTTGAACCTATGAGGAAAAGCGCGTATATGTTGGAGAACTTACCTTTGGTCCATGGTAGTTAGTCCTTGGTATTTGAACCTATGAGGAAAAGCGCATATATGTTGGAAAACTTACCTTTGGTCCATGGTAGTTAGTCCTTGGTATTTGAACCTATGGTTTTGGACCATGGTACTTCGTCAAAAGTGTTGATCTCATGTACTTTCATGGTTGGTTCATGGTATTAATCCAACAGTTTTTTGATCCTATGGTTTTGGCCCGTGGTATTGTGAAAGGCCTAAGCCTATATAAAGCAAAGGAGATCACTTGGCTAATTCATCCTTGCAATTGAATATCTTAAGATCTGAAATATTGGGTTATTGTTTTGAAAGTTTGATCTATGAAAGTGAAGTTGAAAGCGAATCTGTGAAGGGTGATCTCTCGAGCGCTGCAGCTGCGGAAGTGCGGAGGCGCCACAGAAGGCGCAGTGCGGAGACGCCACAGAGGTGCCACAGAAGGCGCAGTGCGGAGGTGCCATAGAAGGCGCAGTGCGGAGGCGCCACAGAAGGCACAGTGCAGAGACGCCACAGAGGCGCCACAGAAGGCGCAGTGCGGAGGCGCCACAGAAGGCGTAGTGCGGAGGCGCCACAGAAGGCGCAGTGCAGAGGCGCCACAGAAGGCACAGTGCGGAGGCGCCACAGAAGGCGCAGTGCAGAGGCGCCACAGAAGGCGCAGTGCGGAGGCGCCACAGAAGGCGCAGTGCAGAGGCGCCACAGAAGGCGCAGTGCGGAGACGCCACAGAGGCGCCACAGAAGGCGTAGTGCGGAGGCGCCACAGAAGGCGCAGTGCGGAGGCGCCACAGAAGGCGCAGTGCGGAGACGCCACAGAGGTGCCATAGAAGGCGCACTGCGGAGGCGCCACAGAAGGCGCAGGTGCGGTGGTCGCGGCGCCACAGAAGGCGCAGGTGCAGAGGTAGTACAGATATCCACAGATCTATACCAGTGAAGTTGCGATCCCTGCTTAAAATTTGTTTTAACTACCTTTGACTATTCTGCAAGGTTTTGGGTGCATAACTGATGTTTGGTTACTGGTATTGAGTTCAGATAACAGCATGATTAATGACTTATCTTTATGTACTAGATCTGGTTGATAACTCTCATAATATCATTGTATATGTATGGATCTGGTGATTGGGTGATTCAGAAGGTTGTTTGATTATGAGCTTCAATGTTGTTGTTGGGTCCAGTATGAAAATTGGATGAAAAGTGGCCTTTCAGATTATGTGTTGTGCTTCAGTGTATCCAGTCTGAAAAATTGATGAAACGTGGTACCTGGAGGAGAGAAGATTGTAGGCCAGCGCCTATGTACTAGTATCTAAGCTAGTACAAAAGCTAAGGGAGATCTTTGGAGCATTGTAGCAGGTAGCAGCCTGCGTACTAGTAAATGGATCGGCTAGTACAAGAGCAAAGGGGGTTGTAGCTCCCATACTGGTATAAGACTGCACCAGTACAAATATTGTAAAAGGATTTTCTTATTAAGAAGAAGATTGAGATGACTTGCAGCAGGTGGTTTTTCTCCCGCATTGGGTTTCCACCTTATATCATGGTGTTCATGTGTGTGCCTTATGTGTGATGATCTATTCTCTATTACGGCATTTGTTATATGATAATATGGTTGATAATGTTCTAATGCACTCATTGAAGATCAATTAACTTAATCATAAGAAGTTGTGGAAGTAGCATATATGAATCTGATTATGGAAATGAAAAAGTTTTATTAATGTGATAATACTGATTCACCCCCCCCCCCTCTCAGTATTATTTCCAACAAAGGAGAAGGAGAAACGGGTAGTGCTAAAAATATTAAATCATCATAACCCAAATCTCCTAAAGTAGTAGTTGAACAGAGGACACCCAGTATTCCGGACCAAGGTAGTGTTGTTAAAATAATTCCAAAAGTCTCTTCTGAATCCCCCAAGAACAAATCTCCAGCTCCAGAAATCCCTGAAGAATATTAGCATATTTTTTATTAAATGGCTAATAATCAGCAACAGCCTTATACCTCTAAATTACAATACCCTATTGTTGATACATCTGTCAATGCTCCCATGAAATCTATTCCATTACAGAATATTCCTACCTTTCATGGGCTAACTTCAGAGGATCATGATGCATTTCTTTTCAAATTTTATGTTTTATGTAGGGGATATGATTACACTTCCGACCCCCAGAAGCTAAAGGTGTTCCCCTCTACTCTGAAGGGAGCAACTCTGCGTTGGTAATGGGGCTTGGTGGAGGTACCATTAATGACTAGGACCAAATGAAAACAGCCTTTCTAAAAAATACCAAGATTTTTGCCGAACTAGAGAACTGAAGGATGAAATCTTTCAAATGGTAGCTAAGACTAATGAGACTCTTGAAGAATATGTAGAACATTTTCAATCTAATCTGCAAAGATCTCCTTATCCAAATTTGCCTCCTGAAGTTCTTAAAACTACGATGATCAAAGGTATGAAAGACTAATGGATAGAAACACTAAATTTAATGGGGAAGGGTGATATTTATCCAGATTATTATGACAATATTATACAATTATGCATCAGGTGTTCCAGAGGCAGTACAAGGCTGAAACCAACCGGACATGATGCGGTCACCAGAGACAGCAAAGCCTCAGGAGGGAGCATTACACGAGTTGAAATCGGCAATCTGCTAGAAGATTTCAAGACCAATATCTTGGGGACCCTGACGACACAATTGGATATCATGCTGGCCAAACAAAAGCAGGCTGAAGCATAACAGAATTTTGTTATTTTCTGTCCACGTTGCAGAAAGAAACACAATCACAGAGAATGTCTATTAGATATTATACAAACGTGTTCCATTTGCACTAAGGATCATGCTACGGAAAGTTTTCTATCGCTTCTTGGATTAAAAGCTTTTTTCAAGGAAGCAGAAGAGGAAGTGGAACCAGTATATCTGCTGAACTAGCACCACGAATGGAAAACACGTCCAACAAGTATGCCTATAGAACCATCTTCATTCTTTCCTTCTTCACAATTTAATTCTTAGCAGTATTCAGGAGCAGCATGGCACAACCAACCACCTTTCTCTACCTAGCCACCTCAAGCATTTTCTATGCCACCTTGGCCCAACCAATCAAATCCAAATAATAATTGGCCAAATTCCTCTTACCCTCCACCATTCTGGCAGAACAACCCCTATTCCTCTTAATGGTCTTCTTCTACCTCACAAAATCAGAATTGACAACCAAATTGGCAATGATCCGCAAACCAGCCTATGGGAACAGTTCCTCTACCTCAACCAACCTTACCAGCACCTTACACGTTGCAGCAAAATCCTCAACCTAATATACGACCGCAACTCCCAGCTCAACCCAACCCAAATCCTAACAACAGACCAATCCAGTCAGTCCAAATTATTGAGAGTCTGGACCTTGAAGTTGAGATGAGAGAATGTAATGAACTTAAGTTAAGATCTGGACACGTAATTGCTCCAGATGAGGACAAAAATCTGCAACCTAAAGTTAAAGAAACACATCTGAATAAGCCTTCGACAGTAGATGACCAGAAAATAAAAAATGGAGGAGATATAGTCAGGAAGAAATATCCTGAGAAAATTATAATTACTTCCACCTCGTTCCCAGAAATATTGATAATACCTCAACCAATTGAATATCTCGACTTTGATCTTCTGGGTGAACTCAAAAATATCTGTATAAAAATACCCCTCCTCCAGGCCATTCAAGACATTCCGATATATGCTAAAACCATTAAAGAATTGTGTGCAAATAAGTCTGCGAGGAAAACAAAAATAACACCAATTGTCCATGTCATTGGAACTTTGTCTGATTTATTACTAGGCAAAGAGACACCTGTAAAATACGAATACCCGGGATATCCATTGTCATAGTACAAATAAATGGCCGCTCTTTTCCCAATGCATTAGTTGAATTAGGGGCAGCCATTAACATTATTACAATAGAAACTTGTGAAGTGTTTGGCATCACAGCCTTAGGACCAACCACTACCTTGCTGGAACTAGCTGACCATTCAGTCATTAGGCCAGAAGGAACATTACAAGATGTGATGGTTTCTATGGACTCCTGGGAATATCCGACAGATTTTTTGATCATTAACCCCAGAAATCGGCTAGATGGATATCCCTTAATACTGGGAAGGCCTTGGCTAGCAACAGCCGATGCTTATATAGGCTGTCGAATAGGCAGTATGACCATAACTAGAGAGAATGATCTAAATAATCTAGCTTTATACCCTCCTACTCAGCCAAGCCTAACCATTGTAAAAACTAGGAAACAACCAACAGCATATTTAAAATAAAATATTTGTTCACCATTGATTGTGGCAGATGCAGTTGAATTCAAAAACCAAATAGAAGATGATGTCATTAACACCTTTATCAATCACCCTACTGCAGTGTCTAATTTGAGATGTCACATGATTGAAGCAGTCCTTGACAATGAGATTGAAGAAGATTCCTTGAGAGACATTAATGACCAACCAATACCAACAACCACTGTCTATAATAGCAAGCCTATTGAAATCAAGCAAGGGAAAATCCTAAACATTAACAGTAATCTGAGTAATGACTAGCATCAGAAACTTATCCAAGTCCTTAGGAAATATAAAGGGGCTTTTGCATGGGACTACCTAGACATGAAAGGGATTGACCCTCAGTTATACATGCACTACATATACACTGAAAAAGATGCAAGACCGATTCGATAGCCACAGTGTAGATTAAATCCTTATCTAAAGGATATTATGAAAGAAGAGCTTCAAAAATATTAGATGTGAATTTTATTTATCCTATATCTAACAGTAAATGGGTTTCTCCATTAGTAGTTGTCACCAAAAAGAATGGAAAATGGAAAATATGCGTTGACTACAGAGAAATCAACAAAGCAATGCAAAAAGACCATTTTCCCCTTCCATTTATCGACCAGGACCTAGATGCACTAGCAAGAAAGAAATTCTTATCTTTCCTGGATGGCTTCAGTGGCTACAACCAAATTCAAATTGCCCTTGAAGACTAGGATAAAACTATTTTCACCTGCCCCTGGGGAAAATTTGCTTATAGGGTATTGCCTTTTGTATTGTGCAACGCACCTGCTACATTCCAAAGAGCCATACTCAGTATTTTTTGCAAACTTGATAAATGAAGGATTGGAGGTGTCCATGGATGATTTCACACCCTATGGAGATGACTTTAATTAGGCATTACAGACATTGGAGAAAGTCCTAGAACAGTGTATTGCTACTAGGTTATGCTTAAGTCATGAGAAATGTCATATGATGATGACAAAAGGCCTGATTCTGGGTCATTACATTTCAGCAGCTGGAATTCAGGTAGATCTAGCAAAGATACAGGTAATCCTCTTATTAGCTATTCCCTGCACTCAAACAGAGGTACGTAGTTTTCTGGGATTTGCTGGATATTATCGTAGATTTATAAAGAACTTTTCGCAAATTGCTGCACCTTTATATGCCTTGATAGGAAATGTTGATTTTATATGGACTGATAGATGTGACACTACCTTTATAGATTTGATATGTTTAGTATCAATAGCACCAGTATTACGACACCCGAATTGGGATATACCTTTCCAGATTTCATCAGACGCATCAGATATAGCTATCGAAGCTGTTCTTGGCTAAGAAGAAGACAAAAAACCATACGCTCTATATTACATTAGCAAAAACGTAACTCCTACTGAGTTGAATTACACGGTAACAGAAAAGGAGTTTCTAGCTGTTATTTATGTTATCAACAAATTTAGACACTATATAACTAGATACCCTATATTTTTGTATACTGATCACTCTGTTATTAAATATTTACCCAATAAACCTATTACAAATGGAAGAGTGACTCGTTGGTTACTACTTTTGCAAGAATTTTACATAACTATAAGGGATCAACCAGGGAAGGAGAACCTCGTGGCAAACTTCCTCTCCCGAGTGCTAAGAACGGACGATACAGTGGCGGTAGAGGATCAGTTCTCGAATGAACATTTGTTTGTTGTGGCCGTAAAAACGCCATGGTATGCAGATGTAGCGAGTTACTTAGCAGTGGGAAAATTGCCCAAACATCTGACACCAAGAGAAAGGAAATTGATTATGCAGCGTAGCACTCATGTCTCCTGGATCAGAGGATACCTTTTCCACACAAGAGCTGATATGCACATTCGCAGGTGTATCAGGGAGGACGAAATTTATGATATCCTAAAAGCCTACCATGATGGACCTTGCGGTGGACACTTTGTAGATCACAGAATTGGACATAAAATTCTATAGATGGGCTACTACTAGCCCACTATTTTTAAATATGATAAGAAATTTTTCCAGGCATGTGACAGTTGCCAAAGGATGGGCCGCCCTGGCCAATCTGATGAAATTCCCCTGCATCCATAGCTAGTGATAGAACCCTTTCAGAGTTGGGCATTATATTTTGTTGGTCTGATCAAACCATCATGCAACTAGAAATCGTATATATTGGTTGCAACAGAATACGTAACTAAGTGGGTGGAAACAATAGCATTACCAAGAGCAATAGAGGAAACTGTTATTAATTTTCTTTTTGAAATTTTTGTACGGTATGGCTTACCCAGAGAAGTAATTACTGATGGGGGGCCACAATTCGTGGGTCACAAGATCGCTGCTACACTGAAAAATCATCACATCACACACAGAATTACTTCTCCGTATCACCCGCAGGCGAACGGGCAGGTGGAGAGCACCAACAAAGTTATCGAAGCTATTCTAACAAAGACAGTCTCATCACATTGATGAGACTGGACTGCTCAACTGTCAGAGGCCTTATGGGCGTATCGCACAACTTGGAGAAACACTACTGGATACTCACCGTATCAACTGGTATTTGGTAAGGAACCCATTTTTCCCATAGAATTTGAGATACAAACACTAAAGACAGCCCAGGAAGTAGGACTGGATTTAACTGAAGCCCAGGTTAATAGGTTATAGCAAATGAATGAATTAGAAGAAATTCGGCTACTGGCTCTACGGTGTACGACACTTATTCAATAGAAAAGAGCCAAATGGCATGATGCCCTGATTAAGAAAAAGAAATTTCATGAGGGCGACTGGGCACTTCTTTACGATTCCAGGTTTCAAGACTTCCTTGGCAAACTGCAGACTAGATGGTTAGGCCCCTATGAAATAAAGAAAGTACATGACAATGGCACTCTTACGCTGGCCACCATTGATGGGTCTAGTTCTTCTTTTAAAGCAAATGGGCATCAGGTGTGCCTCTACCAAAAACCACTTACCAAAGAATCTTTCTATCACCAGATACGTGAGGACCCCATCATGCAAGTTTTAACTACAAAAGGCAATCCTTCTGTAGCTTCATCTTTATAAATTTTATTTCTTCTCTGTAAAATATGTAAATATGGTTGTTGATTTTATTTTCTTTTCTTTTCTTTCTTTTTCTCTGCTTGTTTTGTTGTTCAGTTAATTGAACAGTTGTTGTTCAATCTATTAAACAGCTATTGTTCAATCTATTGAACAGCCACTATTCAATCAAATTGAACAGCACTTTCTGTCTTTTCATCGTTTTGTTGTTCAATTAATTGAATAGCTGCTGTTCAATCTATTAAACAACACTTTCTTGTTTTTTGTCGTTTTGCTGTTCAATTAATTAAATAGCTACTGTTCAATCTATTGAATAGAGATTTCTTTCTTTTCGTCATTTTGTTGTTCATTTAATTGAACAGTTTTTGTTCAATCTGTTAAACAACACTTGCTTTCTTTTCGTCGTTTTGTTGTTCAGTTAATTGCACAGCTGCTGTTCAATCCAGTTGAACAACACTTTCCTTCTTTTCGTTGTTTTGTTGTTCAATCTATTGAACAACGCTTTCTTTCTTTACGTTGTTTTACTGTTCAATCTATTGAACAGTTGTTGTTCAATCTATTGAACAACACTTCTTTTCTTTTTGCGTGGTTTTGTTGTTCATTTAATTGAACAACTGTTGTTCAATCTATTGAACAGCTGTTGTTCAATCTATTAAACAACACTTCTTTTCTTTTTGCGTTGTTTTGTTGTTCATTTAATTGAACAACTGATGTTCAATCTATTGAACAGTTGTTGTTCAATATATTGAACAACACTTCTTTTCTTTTTGCGTTGTCTTGATGTTCATTTAATTGAACAGCTGTTGTTCAATTTTTTGAACAGTCTCAGTCCAACCCAATTGAACAACAAAAATTTTCTTTTTGTGTAATTTCTCTTCGCTTATCTCAGCCCCATTTTTCTTTTGTTTTTCCTTTTGTTTTCTTTTCATGGCATGAAGTACTCTACTTTTATGAGGACAATAATTTATGGATTCTATTGAAGGGAGTTAATACCATTAACATTATGATCTTTAACGGGACAGCTTCTTGATGATAGATTCTTTTCAAGAAAAGGGACATAGTTATTTATATACTACTTTACTGCATCATTTTCTGTTGTACATGATACTAATTGATCATCTTAAATACCATGTTGGTTCAACCCTTCCTGGTTATAATCTTCTCTGTTTATAACAAATAAGACTATGCGTATACTTTTTCTATTGACATGTTAAAACTTCTTCCACCATCCCTACTCTTAAGGAGTATTGAGCCTCCCTCTATTTATCATAGAAATGTGTAATAACAACAAAATTTTGTTTTCAGATGGAGGATAGGGGGTATCATTTTGAACTAGCCTACCATGTTCATAAGGTTGTAGCAAAGTGACATTCCCATTATGGCCACCACACCAGGGTTGCCAAAATATCCTTGGAACAGGAGGTCTTATCATGAGTTGGCCTGATCATATTTGCTACATCCCAGTGAATGGCTGTGCGGTCATCTAGTTACCATTCCATCACACTGATCTCTTCTGTAGAATAGCACTGGAACTCTCCATTTATAAGTTGAGCATCCTAGCTCATATGGGTTAAAAAGAAACCCTGTCGAGGCTATGGATTCCTACTGGCGGCAGAGACTCTGCTTATGGTATTGAAGTTATATCTTATCGTCAATTATTACTATGATACCCTCTTCTTATTCTTTCTTTTTATCAGAGAAATTATTTCCTTAATTTTTCCCTGTTTAGAACCTTTATGCATGAGATACTGCTTTTTGATCAATTGTATCATTCTCTGCTAGAATACAGTCAGCAAAGCATCTTTTTGGAATATTGTTGTCCTTTTCTTTTTCGCATAAATTATCATCAATACAAAGCGTCCTATCTCTTATTCATAACTATCTTTACACACTCTGCTCTCATTATAACCATACCTCTTGTCGTCCTATCATTGATATGCGTACTCTGCTTAATTTACTATCGTATTGTTCACTCCCTTGCCTTGCCATTAGAACAACCCTTTCCCTGTCTACTTGGTCGTAGGTGACCTCTCTTTTTAAGAAGGGGGAAGATTCCCATTATAATTATGCATGCGCTATATTTATTCCGCTTATTGGAATTGATATGTTGCTATGATATCCCATGTTCAAATGACATGTGGCAGTATGATAGTCCTCGAATTAATATTATTAATTCTCATGGAAATTCCACTTAACATTATGGAATTTAGTTGTTACATCTACTTGCTGTTCTATTTCACCAAAGAAATTTTTGTTCTCTACTACATTTTTTTCTTCTATGTTAATCTTTGAAATTGTAGGGTGAATATTGGAAGAATTCGAGCATTATGGGTGGAAAATCAGTTCGCCGACAACCCTTAGTGTTGGAAATTTCTAACAGAGCCAGGGAAATTCTAGTGCACACAAGATGGATGTCATATTTCACCAGGCTTTAGACCCATAGCAATTAAATCACTCTCAAATTTTTACAGCACTTACAGAATGGGCAGTCCACAGTAAAAGGTATAAGAATAATAGTATCGGAGGCTGTGATAGTTGAAGTTTCTGGGCTGCTAGCAAAGGGATTAGTATGGCCTAAAAAGCACATAATGTTGCATGACGCGGTGGAAATTTTCAAAGACATAGGCGAAGAACTAACTTGAAAAGGCAAGGGCATTCAATCGTCCTCTCTGGGAGAACCATGGTGCGAATTGGCAAGTGTCGTCTAGAAGTACATTACCTGTGATGGTCGACGAGATGTGGTAAAACCACAGCAACTTAAACTCTTAGCTGTTTTAAAGAAAAAGCTTACTATCAATTTGCCATTTTTCTTAAATTCATTATTGCATGATACAACTGATAGAGTAAGAAGGGATAAACATCTTGATATTGTAATCATTCATCATGGTTTGATCAGACTGATTTTTAGTCACAGTCTTGCTCAGCAGAATTTAACTTGGGATAATTTTATAGTGCCACTAGAGATTAGGCCAGACCTTGTAGTCCAAAATTCTGCATCCTTGGAAATTAGACAGTGGAACCCTATTCCAAAGATGAAAAGAACTGCTCATACAGCAATAGGACCTCATAAGTGTAGCCATTCTACAAGGCTAAACCTAGTTTAGAGGACTTTTGTAGATCCTCGGGGTAGCTTCGAATGCCAGGTAGAGCCATCTAATCCAATTACTATATAGGACTCTGAACCAGAACTGGAGGAATAAAGTAATTCTAAGTCAGAACAGGGGGGAGAACATGATTCTGAACCTAAACAAGAAGAAGAACCCAATTCTGAACCTGAACGAGAAGAAGAACCCAATTTTGAACCAGAATAGGAGGAAGAACATGATTCTGAACCTAAACAAGAAGAAGAACCCAACTCTGAACCTGAACAAGAGGAAGAACCCAATTTTGAACTGGAATGGGAAGAAGAACCTAATTCTAAACCAGAACAGGAGGAGGAACCCAATTCTAAATGAGAACAAGAGGAAGAACATGGTTTTGATCCAGAAAAAGAAGCAGGTCTTTCTCAAACACCACCTATGAGCCCCCGAGATGATTTCTTGTAGGACTTTCAGGAAGGGATGGCCTAGGTTCTTGCAAATTTGAATGCATATATGCAACCTAGAGGATCACTTGACCAGAACCTGAACAAAGCTCAATCCTCAGAAGATTCTGGTCACACAGAAATTTTGCCTTCCCCAGAAGCTGCAGACTGGGAAGAGGAAGTGGACACAGAAATAATGCATGAATCTGATAACCAGTCAGGTGACACGGTTATAGTGGAACATAGCCAAGATGAGCACCAAGAACCCTTAGATACAAAGCCTATTGATAAACCTATTCCTACAAAATATGGTTCTCAGAAGAAGCGGGTAGCCGAAATAAAGTTAAGGAAGCTGAGGAAGAAATACTAGAAGCTTCAGAAGACGGTTAAGTGGCTACGTCAAAAATTAAAAGAAACTGCAAATAGGAAAGCTCAGAGCACTACTCCTGAGTTAGCCACTGTGGCCACACAAACAGAAATATGTGAAGGTAAGGCAATAGGAACCTAGACCGAATCTATTTCTACTCATACGGTCGCCACACAAACAAGCCCTCACATAGATTTGATAGATATGGCTATTCATACAAAGGAATTATCCTCTCACAACAAAATCACCCAAACAGAAGAAATATTCAATGACGCTCCATCAAGCAGTAATCCTATTCTTCTAGAGTTACAGGAGGAGCTGGTACAAGCCCAGCTTACTTTAAAGCAATGTAGGAAGGAGACAATTCCTCTGCAAAAGTATCAGGAGTTGCAGAAGCAATTTAGAGAATTGACCATAACTGAGGATGAAACTTTTGCTAAGTTCAAGCAGGAGGAAGAAAAGCTGAGGAAAGTAAAAGCCAAGCTGGATAAGGTCATAGGTCAAATTGACACCATTTTCTCTTTATATTCTAATGTCTTATCTTGCAGGTCTCCTGCTACAAACTATGCTCTGTTTTTATTCGAAAGATATTTACTATTGAAGATTAAAGCCATTAAGGCCAGCAAGTTAGTTTAATTGAAGACAACCAAAGAATTTATAAATTGCTATAAGGAGCATGGGATAAAAGTCCAACGTATTCTCTGTGAATTTTATTTGCATAATTTTTTATTAGAAGGGGAGGTGGATAATAATCCTAGCCCTTTTTTTGGGGACATTCAGTCCCAGACCTTTATTTCTTTCGCAACAAACCAACTCAAGTGATCCAAGGCTTATAACACCTTTCAAAGAAAAGAACATGGACTTGATTTGTGAGTAAGGAGCGAGCCTTCTCACCCCTTGCAACTTTTTGTTAGACACAAAAGGCTCATGACACAAGAGGGGCATAATTAAGATTCTGGGGCCTATACATAAAGAAATTGTGCAAACGAGAAGGGCGTATTTCTTATCCATTCAGGAAAAGTCCTTGCTTGCATCAAAACAGAGATGGACAGTGTCAACCAATAGTGTCCGGAATAGATAACCGTTTGGCTATAGGAATTTTAAATTTGCCACATGTTAGGACCCTACATTGTCCCTTTTTGCTCATATATTTTGCTATCATTCCATCCTTTTTCAATCCATAATTAAAGTTCATGTTATTACTTTAATCCATTTTTCAAAGGTATATAATATTTCTTCTCATTACTATATGTTTGATTTGTTTTACATATAATTTTACATTACCTTCATAATTAATCATTGATTGGATAGTTGCTAAAACAGTTTGAAGACTGCAGATTTATCATTGCAGTCTATGTTGCTGAAACAGTTAGAACAGTGCGCAAATCCTGTTGCTAAAACAACCCGTGATTTTCATTTTAGATTTGGCTGCAACAGGAAGAGATCATCGAAGGAGCTGTTACACTGACCGTAACAACTATATTCCAAAGTCGGCATTGTCACAACCATTGTAACAGCATTTTGTTAATGGAAGAATCGGTTATCCTATTTTAGCATATTAGGTCAAAGGTAGGACTTATAATGTAATCAATTGTAATAGATGTCTCCTCTTTAAAAAGAGGAGACATCAACTTTAGAGGGATAGTGAGACTACAGGAAGGTTTAGCTGGGAGCAAAGGAACTTGAATCTTTTTGTAATATGATACTTTGACAGATGAATAAAATATTGTTCTAAGAATTCCTTCTTAGTTCCATTTTATGGGGAATCTTGTGAGAAGGAAAGGGCCCACCTTCATCACAAGATTCACCCATTAATTCTTGTAGTGCGTTAAGTATTATTTTTGCATTCATACCTTGTTAAACTATGTTTGCTGAATTTACTTATGCATTATTGGAACTCTATATTTATTGCTAAAACTCTATTTCTATTTGATTATTGCATTGTTTCCATAAATTCATTCATAAGTGATCACTGATTATTTTAATTGGTTTTCCAGAGTGAGTTTGTGAAGCATGGTAATCAGAAATAGGTGCTGAAGATTCGTGCTTGAGGAATAGGGTCTTGTTCTCTGTTAGAGCACAACTAGTCTTTTCCTTTGCAGATTGATTTCCTTTCCTAGATTGTTCTTTTTAATGTAATCCAAGATTCTTTTGATTATTGTCTGCAATAGAGAGATTGTTCCTGCTGTAACTCAAAGTAGAACTTCAGTTTGTTTAAAGCAAGGTGTGATTAGAGTAATTGTTACTACAACTTTTCATTGCTTTTGGGATTGAGCATATACAGTGTGTGAGTGCCTTCGAAACAAACATACTTCCCTAGGTTGACAATTCATGTATCACTTAGTTGTTTAAATTAATAAGAAATTAAAGTGACCAACACCGCATGCCATTTGGTCACATACAGTAATATTATCTTTAGGGAAGGGCCATATTGGCTAGGATGTCGATTTAGGAGCCCTATTATTTGGTACCCTCTTGAAGGATATCGTTTTGATTATGAGTTGCCTGAAGGTCATGAAGCGATAGCCTTTGAAATTTTAATACAAAAGCACGGTTTTAGGTTGGATAAAGAAAAAGTCTTTCCTGCTTACTCTTTAACTGCATTACATAATAACTGTTTGTTTTCATGAGGACATGAAACAAGGTAAGTAGGGGAGTATGTTGGGTCGTGCAACAGGTATAAATTTACTCTTGATTACATTATCTTTTTCCTCCTTTTTATGCATTTGTGCCATGATGTAATAAGGTTTTGATATAATTTCGATAGAAAGTGTACGAAACTGCTTTTGATGTAATTTAGCTGTCAAAACTAACTTTCGTTGCTTTTTATGCAGAAATTAGCGAATGGAACAACTATTGTTCAAACTATTGAACAACAAGGGCTAAACAAGGAGAAAAGAGCGCATCTTGTGCAGTCAAATCGAGAAGCGAATCAGGAGGATCAGCGCAAGATGGAAGATTGTCTGATAATAGCATTTAGTTGCGAATTCCTCAAGATCTCCTGATCCCGAAGAATCGCATTTATCTCTTTTCCTATTTAACTATAAGAGGGGAAAAACGAATAGAATAGGGGACTTCACTTGTCGCCTTTTTACTTCAGTTGTAATTTTAATATACAGAGCGTTATTCTGAAGGATACATCGTGATGTAATGACATTTGAATTTGATGAATAATATATCATTCGTGTTGTTTTTCATTCACAAGATTATGAAGTAATCAAGCAATAATCACTGGTGGCTTGGGCCCGGTCACTGGTGGATTTCACTATTGTTCCTTGTTTTATAGTTTACCTTTCTTTTACCGCAAGTTTAATTACTTTGTTTTATAGCTTTACGATTGATTTGCTTTCACTAGTATTGAGTTTGTGTATTCATTGCATTAATTCTTATTTCCATTGATTGGCTTCATTTATTTATGTCGCAAATTGATTTGATTATTATATAAGAATCATTTCTTGTTAATTGAAATCCAGAGTGTTATTGATTAGATCAGGTGTATTACTTTTATGCAGAAGTTTAGGTTCAGCTGAAAGAGCTCTGTTATTGCTATGGTGCACTCGGTTGATGTAATTGCAATTAGAACTTTTGATTAAGATTGAGTTTTGATTTTGATTAAGATTGAGTTTTGATGCTTGAATAGGATAATTTCCTTGAAGTTACAAGTTTGATAGTTATGGTTTGATCCGTTTACTCTTGTATTGAAGTCAATAAATTATTTTAAAGCATTACTCTCTGTAGATTCAACAATTTTCATCACTTTCACATATTGTGTACACTCTTGGAACAAAAAGACTTACCCAGATCAATAATTAATGTGAGGCATTTAGGAGTTCTAAAATACACCTTATATGCGCCCAACAACAAACTGACGAGTAATAGGTTTGATTGTCTGGAGTTGATCATAAGTGACTTCAAAAGCATGTACTAGACTCAAATTACAAGACTCTCCTATCTCTATATTATGAGGTGGAGCTGAACTCAAACCATTACTGCCTTACTCAGAATTTTCTTTATTTGGATGTGGTGAATTGTCAGCCATATAAAGGTTTCCTTCCTTCTAGTGCTAGAATTTTGATGGTGTTGGATCCCGTGAACATACAGGGGGCCTCAAATATGAAGTCTCAATTAGACCCCACACCATTTGTCATAGGAGCCCCTTCCAGAAATGTGGCCTATCTACCACGTACTTAAATATTTTCCTTGGCTGCAGTAATTAGCATAAGAGAGAAATGCACATGTACGTTTTAATGAGCAATTAAATATGCCTTGTGAATTGTTCAATTACAAATGTATCAAGAATATTTCACTGGAAGGAGACAAAAGTGAGTCTTCAAGAGAAAATTAATAGTACTATTCTAATAAATACATGCACACATATGAAAGAATCATTAACCATCAAGCGAAATAGTTCACATATACATAATGATCATTAAATCAAGTATAACACATATTATATAAGATGAGCACCAAATCGAATGAAATAGTTCAATTTATTTAGTACATATGAATACCAACATGTACCACAAACATCCAAAGAATAGTCTTAAAAAATTCACGACATATGCATGAAAATCTGTTGGTTCAAAGAGCTTCAAATATTAAGCGAAAGTTCCAAGATATATTGATACAATGAAACACCACTAGCTCCAATAGTGGATCGTTAGGCCACTACTTGCTCCCCAAAAGAACTATCTTCCTCTCTAATGCATAGTTGGATACGTCAAGGTGAAAATTTCTTTCTTTGAGTAATGAGGTTTTTCTTGTAATAAGGGGAATGACCTTTCATATCACTGTGACTCTTGAACTTCCCCATGACTCTAAGACTTCTAGTGTGACCTTCGGACTTCTATATGACTTTTGGAATTCTCCATGTGACTCTTTTGTCCATATATGAATCTTGGACTTCCACATATTTACATTTATGATATTTTCCAAAATTACATCCTCATTTTCCACATCATCATGTGATGACAATATGCAATTCATAAACATTGATGACTTGGACTCGGTGACTTGTACATGAAGTTCTTTGAGAAGTGACAATAGTGTCACTACGTCTCCAACACTTGTAACATATCTTTCATTGTGGTTTCTTTCTACCCTACAAATGGTTTATTGAGGTTATGGAGTCTTCATGAGTCACTTTGATCATCAGAATCCATTGTTCTTTCAACTTTCACAACATGGTACCTTTGTGATTTTTGTCTTCAAGATGCTTCCTTGGAAACCTTTTTGGACAAATCTCCTCACACATATTTTCCATCTTTCATTGAACATCTACAAGTATAGGTCACTCATGGCAAGCAAAAAGTTTCCCAAAAATCTCCTATTTTATCATGTTTCATGCAAATTCTCTCTCTATGGATCAACAGTGCACCAGGGGAAGAGATAGAGGTCTTCTGGGAACAGGGAACACCTGCAAGAGATATGAGGGACTTCACTAATCATTGATATTGTGTAGTGCACATCTCTAGAGGAGGATGCCTAATGGAGGGCACGGGGCACAGTTCCAAGCATGGAAAATTTTAGGGGCTAATATTCGTAGGTGGGCTAATTTTCCATGATTTTTCCAAAAAAAAGATTCGCCAATTTCCATTTTTTATAAAAATGATTCGCCCAATTTTACAATATAAAATTATTTTACCTTAAAAATTGTCAATATTATATAGAGAGTATATATAAAATCATTATAAATTTGAATAATGTTACAAATACAACAATAAACATTTTATAGTTTGCATATTAGGGACTAGTAAGATTTGCCAATGTTTTTAAACTTCATGATAATTTTCCATCCTTAAAATGTTCCCTGGTTCCAAGGGACAAGTCAGTATGACTCTTCATTGAGGATGTGTTTTGCACTGGGAGAGGAAACCAAGGCCACAAAGAGGGCACGAGGCACAGAAACAAGGCCTAGAAGAAGGAATCACTACCCAATGAGAGTGCACAGTGCACTCAATTGGGAGACAAAGGAAAAGGCTAGTGCGGGGCATACAGATAAGAAACAAGCAAGAGGGTATGCTGACTGGAAATGTGTTGTGCATTAGGAGAGAGAGAGAGGACTAATTTGGGTGCAGGGAATAATTTCAACTAACAAGGAGTATCTCCACTAGTCCTTAGAGGTGCATTGTTTCATCTTCCTTGCCTAGAGGGCAGGCTTGAAAAGTCAGAAAATTTTCCAAGTTTGAAAGAGTGAAACCTTCAAAATCACACTTAGTTAGTAGTAAAATAAAGCGCGACACATCTCAATTCATAAGTAAAACTTAGACAAGACCCAAGACTAATAATAATACATCAAAACATTGGTTCACAAACATTCTCCAAGTATAACAAACAAAGTATGTGCAGTTGTGACCAAAAGTGTCATTTTGTGGCTAGAAAGTGTATTATGAGTCCAAAGTGTGCTTTCGTTGTTCTTAATGATCCAAAAACACTTAGGAAAGGACATGGATACTTGTAACATGTGTAGAAACATGAAACGACACTTGATGACCAAAAGCGACACTTCACACGATAGGAGGTAGGCTCCAAAATTTAAATATAGCAAAATTTTGGAGGGTATTGTAGCAACAACAACAGGATGGCATTTTTCTTTCTCAAATTAAATATCTCAAGGATATCATGAAGAAATATGGATTAGAAGATTGTAAACTTGTTTGCACAACTATAGTAATAGAATGCAATCTTAACAAATATTATGACTCCCAAGCAGTTAATTAATCTGAATATCATCCTATGATTGAAAGTTTACTCTATATTAAAGGTATTATACCAGATATTATGCATTCAATTGGTATAGTTGGATATTTTCAGGAAAATCCGAAGGAAACTCATCTCAATTAAGTCAAGAGAATCTTCAAGTATTTGCAGGGAACTCTAGACTTTGGACTATGGTAACCAAAGAATACATATTTTACACTTTAAGCATATATATTGATGTAGATTGGGCTGGAAATATTGATGATCACAAAAGTACCAGTGGAGGAGGTTTCTTCTTGGGATGGTGCTTAGTTTCTCAGTTCAGCAAAAAGTAGAGCTCTATTGCCTTATCGACTATTGAAGCATAATATGTTGCAGCTATAGCTTGTTGTACTCAACTACTTTGGATGATTTATATGTTATAGGATATACAAGTAAATTTTTCACAACATGTGTCTATTCTTTGTGACAACACCAGTGTCATCAGTATATCTAAAAACCCAGTTATGCATTCAAAATCTAAGCACATTCCAATAAAGTGTCATTTTCTCATATAGAAAGTCTTGGAGCAAAAAATAAAAATGGAGTATATTTCTTCACAAGAAAAAATTGCAAGTCTATTTACCAAACCTCTTCCCCGTGATTCTTTTGAATACCTTCAATAGTGGTTAGGGATGATCTATGCTTTTTCCCTCTCCTATTTTTCTCTAGTACAACAAGGGGAGTATGATCTCAAGAGGAGGTGGTTATATAATGATATATTCGTAATGTATCTCCTTGATATGAGATTCATTGATTAAATTTTTCGTCTAAAGCACATGTGTGTGCAGTATTGTAGCCTTGTACCATGTTGTTCTCTCTATTAGGTTAGTTTGTTAGTCATGGAAGATATGTTGTAATCAGTCGCTATGCACCTTTGGTCCTAGGTCATCATTAGATGAGTATCTCTTCATGTAGGCATGCATGTCAAAGCATATCTATATATATATCTATATCTATATCTATATATATATATATAGATATATATATATATATATAGATATTTTCTTGTGTAACAGTCACATGTTTTTGCCTCATTTCTAATAGTTGGTATTTCTAGCACCTTTCTCATATTTTCGTACCCTCTACATGTCATGGGGAATCCTACTCCACAGGTTAGAAGGTGTGCATCATCGACATGATACTTCTATGGTTTATTCACCATTTTCCACTGATGTAAAATAGGGAGGAAACAATTTAGTTGGTCTACAGAGACGAAGGGTAGATCGACATTAAAGCCAAAGGGGGATATTTTTTGTAGCTTAGTTGGAATTAATGTCAACATGTAATCTGCAAGACGATGTAGAGGTGCCTGGTTAGATGATGACATGATGACTACAGAGAAGTTGTAGAAAGTTAACCAACATTTGGGCATGCCTGATAAAGTAAGGAAACAATATGGCAAAGTTATGGGTAGAGGATCTGAGATTTTCTTCAATTTAACTTATCTTTGTTGGGAGTCAGGTATGCATACTATGACAGTTCTTCATTTTCATTGGGAACCTAATGTTAACCATACGACGATCTTCTCTGGGATGATTTGTTATCCAAGGGACAATGCCTGTAGGTAATGAAATTTAAAAACCATGGGAAAACCAATGAATTTTCCATGGAATTCATGCACGTGAGGACTATTCAATGTGCAATTGAAATGGTCAACAAATACATCAACATATCCCATGGATTTTCCTATGGTATTCACAAGGAAAAGAGGTTATAAAAAGGAAACGAGCTTGATCAGCAAGATGTGCATTTGATGAGTTGTGATTTGCTCTTTCCTGGAACAAGTAATTACACTAGTGTGAGAGGAATAAGTTTTGAGCAACCTCAAGGTTCTTGAATATGGTGACTTGTAGACAAGCTTATGCGCACAAACAATAAGGTTTTATTTTGACATGCATAAATTGCATAATCTTCTAATTGTTGGATGCTCCATATCATTGAAGGCTCTTTTTATCATATGCATCATAGTTATCTTGGTTATATTTAGTGCACATAGACTTTCTGGAGGTCTCTTTTATTATATGTGCATAAGATCAAATTTGTTGAAGGTTCTCTTTGTTGGAAGCATATTTAGTTTTTGTTTTCCCTATAAATTTTTTGAGATTTATAACAGAGTCTTCATATGCGCCCTACTATTAAATCCAGTGAAGATCTATTTATACAAAAGGTTTAAGATCATAGATTATATTCACTTCTTGACTCAAATCAACCAAAATCGATGGTTGTTCATTCTTTTAATTACTATAGGTTCACATTTTGTTCTACGCACTCTATTTAGTCACTGGTGGTTTCCTTTGTGTATTGGGGATTCATTATTGCCTCCTTGTATATGCTACTTGTGCCACACCTGTAGTTTTAGCAAAGTTTGAAGGATGAGATAGATTTTTGTTGAGTTGTTATGCTTGGATCTTCAAGTTGATGTGACAAAATTTTGTTCCTTAAAGATTTTCATAAGGGGTTTTGTAGAGATAAGTGGGTGAATGATTTCCATATATGATTATATATGCTTTATCTATTGTTGGTACATTTGTATGATAGATATTGCATGTTAATGAGATTTCTACAAGAGTAGTAATCTATTAATAAATGTGCAGTACATAGCCTAGGGAAGATAATTATATATAATATTGCTTGGTAAGAAGTTCATGAGTTTGATGTCAATGATATTGTATTGCTATTGAGGGATTGTTTTCACAAAGGATTTAAACCTATATGAAAATTAATGAATATAATGATATCACTTGTCTTTGAGATCGCATATTGCAGAGGTTGAGAAATGTATTGATTTTATCACCTTGTTCACTGCATTGACAGATTTTTATTTCCTCCTTGATTTTGCAAAATTATCATTGTATATTTGCTAATGTATTGGATATCACTGAATTATTATAGAGGTTGAGTGGACAGGGAAAAGATCTATATGCAGAATTCAGTGAATTATATGTGATGTTGTTGCTTCTCTTACAGAGAGTATATATTGACTAAGCATTGTCATGAAAAAATGCAAGGATTGGCTCTATGAAACACAAGGATTGCCTTCATGGTTGTTGTGTGATATGAAAAAAGTATTTATTGAAGCTACCTATTTTTTGTGTTGATTGTACTTGTCTCAATATTGTAATGAGAGTATATGGCTATGCTTAAGATATTTTTAAATATTGCAGATATATATATATAGTAGTTTTTTATCTTGGATGTACTTGATGAATTGAAGTTACAAGTTTAGTGAGCAAATTAAGGATTAATTTTTCATTGTTGAGCATAGTGCTTATGTGGCTCTAATTTGAAACATTTTGATATGTGCCCTACTAGATCAATGATTTATATGGGTTGTCCTAGTGTGAAAAAATTTGAAAGATGGATCACAAGAGGTCAGAGGGAGTAGCGGCTTCTTTCAAATAATAGTTGTAGAATTTAGTGGAGGTAGTAGCCTCCAAAAAGTAGGAGCCTACACCACTAAAAGATGTAAATAATTCTTTTTTAATAATAGTTGAAGACGAAGCATATGGAAATAGTGGTGGGTTTTCCCAATTGGGTTTTCCACCTAAAAATCAAGTGTTCCATTTGATGATACGCTTGTTGATTTATGATATGATTTGTGATTGTATTCCCTTATTATATTATATGGAAATATTTATCTCATTTTTTCATTAACATTTCAAAATAAAAGTAAAAATATTAATTGTGTGAAATACTAAATCACCCACTCTCAGTATTTCTACCATGAATATCATCCTAGTGCAAATTGCATAGGGTTGTATTTCTTGCTTCTTTTTGTTTCACTTCAGATTCATGTTCACCCCCCAACTCTACTTTAGTTATCCCTCTCCACCCCCTTCCATCTCCTTCTCCATGTCACCTCAAGTGACCCCTGCACTCATGCTGGGTCTCAATTTGGGACAATTTTGAACTTATTTGAACCCCTTCCCCTTGACTCCTTAATTTCAACATAGACCATTGAACCCTCCTCTCTTCCACTTGAATTCACCTTTGGGGCACTGTCTTTTCTCCCCCTTAGATACCTCTTGGTTGCCTCTCAAACCTTCTAGCCATGTCCTCTAGTCTCAGTTCTTTAGGCTTCGAGGGAAATTATCCTAGTAATGTGTTACACAACAGTGTGTCACACTTATGAAAATGATACCAAAACCATATCTTTCACTATCTGATGAACTATTCTCTTAAATCCCCTTGAAATATGGAATAAATACCTCTCCACGATGTATACTAATTTTGGATTAATTACCTAAAAACCCTAATTTTGTAGATCTTTACGGGTCTTCAGTTCACAACCTATGATGGTCACACCTTACATAACTAATGATTTGTGATATCATTTCATTTTTCCTTTGTTAATGGTGCAATGATCTTCTTACCTAGGTAAAAATAAAAAAAGGGTAAAGAAACTTCCATTTCTAGAAGCCTCAAGAAGGTATCTATTCGAAGCGGTAGAGATTGGGCTTAAATTCCCCCTATCTTCGATCTCTTCCCTCTCATTATGGATATCATTCTATCCATTATGGATCTCACCCCTTCCTATGTGGATCTCAACCTACGCTTCTTCCCTATAAGTACAATTGACTCAAAGAGAGTTAGGCTTCCATTTTTTACTTCTAAACTATACCTACATGTTGTCTAAGTATTCATTGGAGACTTCTTAAATGCAAGGGCTTGGATTGAGGATCATTGCAAGGAGTGTTGGGTGTGTGTTATATTCTTTACACGATTAGCCCCATGCACAAAGTGGGGGATTAGAAGGGGGGTGGGAGCCCCCGTTTCATTGCGTCGAGCACGGCGGGGGGCTCACAAGGGGGCGGAAACCCCCCTATCGAGGGGTATGTAGCGGGGCAGTAGCCCCCCTACACAGGGTCTAGGGAACTGCTTTGGGAAAAAAATTGGACCCTATATTAGGTGGGCGAACTTACCTATGGTTTTTTGCATGAATTTCGCACATGGTTTTGGGCATGATTATTTTTTGTCTATGGTATTTTGTAGATCCAATCAAGGGAACTATGGTTATGTTCTAATCCAAGGTTAATGGATTGGGTTTTATGAATGCTTCAACATGTATATATATGTGTTGTAACATTGAAAGGAATATAATGAAAAATCAATCTGGTAGTCCCGATTTTGGGACCAGGGGAAATGTCTATGTATTTGTTTTATATTCTCGCCATTGTATATTTTCTGTCTTTTAAGAATTAGTTTGCAGGTAATTTCTGTATAGGGTTAAAAACTACAAGGAGGCTTCCAACATCAAGGCTTGGTTGTAATTCTCCTTTTCTTCATTATTAATAAATATATGTGTTTCTTTCCCATATACATTTGTCATCACATTAATTGTAAGATTCCTTGATCACTTACATAGTTTATGGTAGAATCATTGATGTGTTATATTCTTTGGTCACTTGCTTGTTTGTGTCTTTGTAGGTCTCTTCTTGGAGCATCAAGAGAGAAAGGTTGAAAGCTACAAAGGACAGCAATGAGGATCATCATCAAGCATTTTGAAAAAAGGTATGAGCTTTGCATCCTACTTACATATGTGATTTAATGATAAATTAGGGAATGTTCTCATGTGTTTGTCTATTTGTTTCTAGACATGGTTTCTAAGTCTAGGGAAATTTGTCCTGTCCACAGGATAAGATTTGTTTTCCAAACAAATTAGCAACCATACTAGGGAATGAGTTGCTCCTTCAGTTTCCCTTCTTTTCTAAAAAGTCAAACTCTGTTCTGAGTCTTTGGTCAACCCTTATTAATTCTAAAAACCTAGATCTTTGAGATATATATATATATATATTTGAGTTTTTGCACCCATCGCTTCTTGATGTGATATACAGTGCAATGTCATCGCACTTTTCTACTTAACAACTATGACTATCACACTAGTTTCTATTATTGACCCATGATGATTGATGAAAAATTTAAATTTTCCAAAGTCATTCTTTCTTTGATATTCGATCTAAAGATTATTTTGGTTTTTGAGTCTGTTCTCAATCTTCTATAGATCAAAAACTTCATTTTTTACTATGGAAAATATTTTTGTTTGTGAAAAGTTTCCATTCACATTTATTTGGCGTAATTAGTTTTCATTTGTTGATTGAAGCATTTACATTCTTCTTTTGAATTTGATTACTTTGTCAAATATTTGTTTGTTGGAGTGTTTTTTCAAAATAATTCTTATTCCTTTTATAAAATATTTTCTTTTCAAAAAGGAAAACCTTGAATTGGAGTTCATGGGTGAAGTAGTTTTTAGCTTCCATTTTTAAGCAAAGTAAGTTGCATTTTTCAAAAATCCCCCCCCCTTATGGCAGTGAGGGGCCAAGAATCGTGTATTTTGCATTTACTTTTATTTGTATTAGAAAAATGGTTTAGGTTTCTTGCTTTGAATTTTACACTTATTTCTTTGCTTGAAACCTCTTGCTCCTTACTTTAGTTAGTATTCTTTGAATTGAAAAAAATTTGCATTTCCATATTTGTTGCATTAGATTTAAATTCGAGTCATAATATCATTAGTTTAATCTCTATGGACCCTCTTGAGTAAACAATAACTTAAAACCAATCCTAATAAAATCAATTAGACTTTGTAATCTTTCTATGTCAGTCACACCTACATTAGATCGGTTGTAGGGCTTTGGAATAGGAGTGAAAGTTAATGCTCCAAAGTTGCGAACAAATAGTAGAAGCTTGTCATACAGAGTAAATCCATTTGCTACAATTTTACTCTGGAAAGCTCCTCTTACATGGGAGTTAAGCATGAGGTCATATTGGACCCAATGAAGTAATTGACTCTGCTTCATTGTTTACAATAGCATTAATTTGCACATACTAAAAATGGTGTCGAAAGACACCTAGGGATCATTTGGGAGGAAACTCCCAAGGGGATTAGGGGCCTTACACTTTCCTACCCTAGGCCATATTTTTGTGCATGGTAACATTAGAGACCATAATCTTAGGGCTTTTACCCAAGGTGACAGTAGGGGGGAAGTCCCTAGTGTACCTAGAATAGACATTGGCAAAACTCACTCGGGCCTTGTTGGAGGGTACTTCACATGAGCTGGTATATGTGAAGTTACTGGCACCAATTCGCGGCCATTAAGAATGTTGTCAGAATAACTAGTTCCACGCTTTCTATCTATATCCACTTTTCACATTGATCTCTATGACGTTGGATTCCATCACTAACTAGTGATTTCGCTGCAAAAGGATCGTTTGCATGGTTTAACTCCTTGGATTTATTACATTTGTTACTTTGTTTGTTTTACTTTTTAATAAACCTTAGGTTGAATCTCAAGGTAATAGTCTTGTAATTTTCCAATCAAGGAACCCTTTTTAAAGGGGATCCTAGTCCTTTTCCTTTCTTTGGAAATGTTGGTCCTCCTTACATGGATACGTTGTCTCTTCCTGGATTCATGATAGGTTTACTGATATGGTTTTATTCAACATCGTTGGTCCCAAATACCTAAGTTTATTCACACCAACCATGTACTTCACCTCAACAACAACAACCTCATGTTGACCCTTTACCTTCTTCGCCCATCATGTCTTCTTCCCTTTCTTATTCTTCACCTGGTGAAAGTATTAATGCTAGTAACCAGGAGGCTAAGAAGAAGAAGAAGCAAGATAAGAAACAGGGAAACCAACCAACCATTGTTGTGAGTGTAGATAATGTTGAGGAACCATATAATATACATCACAAGCCTAAATACCCTTGCAAGATTTGTAAGGGTGATCACCTTCTTATTAATTGTCCTCGTATTCCTAAGGTCTTCGAAGAGTGTTCTGAAGTTTCTCATAAACTTATTGTTGGTCCATCAACTAGTGATTATAAGGTTCCATCAAAAAAGGGTAAAGGTAGTGTTGCAGCGGCTACAACCACCCTCCAACATTTTGGCCTGCATCCAATTCCAGAGCCTCCTTTGAGAGTTTCACTTGATGACTGCACGCACTCGGGTTCACTCCGTGAGCTCATGTGAGTCTTCGCACCCACCTTGCTTGATCATTCCACCCAAGCTTTTTCGTTTTGATGTCATTGTCATGCTTGCGATTGAGTTCTAGTCATACTCAAGGTCTTCACTTCATGTGTTCATGATGTGTTCGCTATGTAAACATTCGTTGCACTCACACACTGAGTCACATACACTATCATGCAAACATCGTCATGATCGACCAACAATCAATCACAAGTGTCGTGCTTGTCGCTCACACCGTCGGTCAGTCATGTTGAGCATGTGTGTTTGGATGGTTTGAGTCGTCTCATCATCTAGTCATGTAAGTGTCTATTCGCAAGATTGTGTATGCATCTTTCACTCGTTCACACACATAGTTGCTTTGCTGAAGTTTTGATGACCAGATTCCCCTCTGACAGCCAGACCATAACCCTGCCATCGACTCGATCAACTTTCACCTAGAACAATGCAGAAGCACCAAGCAAGTCATTTCAAGTTGCGTTGCCCACAAGCAAATCAATCAACCTTCATGCTGGTCAACCAGAGAGTTTGACCCAACAGCCACCCCGTGACTGACTCCCCTCAGAAATTGCGCAAAGGCTGTAGACCTTACCTACTCCGCTGACTGAGAAAATTGGGCAGATAGGCTGAATAGACACCAAGTTCCTATCCCTACCTCCCTCAAAAAATTGCAAAGTTTTTCCAGTCAGTCGACCGGCTGCTCACCCGGAAAACTGCGCAGTTTTCATGAGCAAGCCCTATGCTGACTAGTAGTCTGCTCAGCTCAGAAACTGCAGAGAGGTGAGCAACAGGCTAGCCTCCTAACATCAGCACAGTTTTTCTTGCCAATAGCTCCCGGCATCGCACTTATAGTTCCCCTCAGGAATTGCGCAACTTTTTCTACTAAACTCCAACAGCTGACTACCAGTTCCCTCTAGGAATTGCACAGTTTTTGTTGCCAAGCTCCTAGTAGCTGACTACCAATTCCCCTCAGGAATTGCACAGTTTTTGCTTCCAGTGACCCAGCAACTGACTGTCAGTTTCCCTTAGTAATTGCGTAGTTTTGGCTTCCAATCTCCCGCTACCCACTCGTTCCAGAAACTATGCAGATTTTGCATTCCTAGCCTTCCCGCAGCCCAGACTGTTCCTACCAAAGACTACAGAGTTTTGTCCTCCAACTGAGCCAAACCCCGCGGACAGTCACTGTCGATCCAGATTTCCCATCTTCACCACCCAATGACTCCTACGCAGTTTTCATTAGCAGTACCCAGAGCCTCCATCCCATCTCACAACCTTGTCTCCTCTCTCAGTCACCTGCATCCGAAACGATCATGCATCATGGTAGACTAGGAGGTTTTTGGATTTGATGTTGTCTCATCATGAGTGACTATAGATACAAGTACATAAAAAAACATGATGCGACAACTAATGGGATGAACGAAGGGAGCACATGCAGAAGGACATGTTCGCCAATGGACGAAAAAACGATGCATGCAAGGAGATGTGCTCGCGAATGGATGATCATGCAAAGATGTGTGCGCGGATGGAAAAATGAGCAAACATGCCAAATGTGTTCATGGATGGATAGACTTACGAACATGCACTTTCCACGAACAGACGAACCTGTCAAGCCTTCCAACATACAAGCAAGGAGAAATGTGCGAATGCAACATCAAGCGAACCCAACGACCATCGAAGACTCCGCACATGCTGCCATGAGGAGGTGAAGCTATGACACACCATGAGGACATCCATCACCGCCAACGCTGTAGCATGATATGCACACCAGCAGTAACATGAATTTACCAGCACTATCATGTCAAGTCTTGTCATGAGTCATGTTGTCCACATCTCTACTGTGGGCCATATTGTCAATAAATGTAATGTAATGTGGAAGTCCAAGAGACCCACTTGTTGTATGAAGAGTCATGTAAAGTCAAAAATTCATGGAATTCAAACAATCATGAGGGTAGTCGAACAGCCACAAGGGTAAGTTTCACCCTTGGCTATAAATACCCCCTCATTTGTACATGCAAAGGAATTTTCACCTCAGCTCCTCCCACATAGCCTTGAGAGTCTATAATCTTTTATTTGAGGAGTAAGTAGTGGCTTCAATGCCCCTCATACAAGTTAGTGATGTATGGTGTAACGATATGTCTTGGAACTTTCACTTAATTCAGAAGCCTGCTAACAGGCCATCACATTTCCACACAAATTTTAACTGTTGTAAGACTACTCTTGAACACTTGTAATGCATGTTTATTTAACCTGTGTTTAACACCTGAACTAATTCACTTGTTGTAGTATATATATGTGAATGAAAATGTGTTGTATATGTTGTTAACATTGCCTCGCCCGTGTAGACTACTCTCCCTAACATCAGATAGACCTTTCACATAAAACTTGCTATAACAACCGCTACACTCACGCGGACTAATCCGATGAGTGTTATACGTGTTATCTTCCCTTGTGTGTTGTGACTACCACATCCGTGTGGATTGTTCCGTCAGAAGCTGTGCATGTCTTGTTGTGTTGTGCATTCCTAGGAGAGTTGGGACTTCTCCCAACTGACTTGGGACTCACTCCCACCCTCTCCCTACACATTGAAAGAACCATTGACACAAGCGACACTTACAATCACCACACACGCAAACCTCACTTATTGAAATACAAAGAAGACCACTCTCTTGTTCTTACAAGTAAGAGTTGAGGCAAACCTTTAAGATAATGGAAACCGGGCCATCATACTAAATGGGACTCCCACAACAAATGGTGTGAGGCCTAGTTGGGACTTCATACCGGGGTGATCCCATGATTGTTGGTGGGTCCAGCACCGTCAATATTTCTGGTGCTAGAAGGAGGGAAGCTAGTTGTACATGGTTGAACATCCTCTCACACTCACTCATCAACCATCTGGTCAAGGCAATAACTCGCACTCCCTCTCACCTACAGGCGACTCTGCAGTTTTTTAATGCTCACCTCCCAGGACTAAACACGTGATCCCATATCATCAACTTCACTCCGCCCGTCCCATCACTCGCTAGTTCGCAAAAGCAGTCAGACTGATCCTAGGCATACAGCATCTCCTTACGCATGAAGGAAGCTAAAAGCCACTCCCACAGGGGTTGTTGTATCATCAATAGAAGAAGTAGTTCTTGCCACCCTTGAAGGTCTGGCATAAGATATTGAAGTTGGAGAGGAACCTCTGGTCTTCTGAAAAGGGGAACGAGACACCCTTGTGATCTTGGGATCGGACTCTGGTACAAGAGGTGGAGGGGAAGGTAGTGGAGGAGGCAGAGGCGAAGACAAACCAATGAACTCAAAGCCGAAACCGTCAGATTCTGAAAGAGAGGATGAGGACGAAGAAGAACAAGAGATGACTGACCCAAATTTGGAATGGATGACTCAGGGACCATTGGCTCTCCCAATTGTTTTGCACAATATGTTAAAGCGAGTGGAGAGAATGAACATCAAGTTCAACCCTGACAGCATGGTGAAGGCAGAAGACCATTTGGATAAATTCTACCTGCAGTTGCAGACCCTTGAGGTACGGCATGACGATATAACTTGTAGATTGTTTCCATGTACCTTGGATGGTCACGCAGCTACATGGTATCATAGCCTTCCACCAAAATCCATACAAAATTGGGGTGCATTCAAATGCATGTTCCTTGAAAATTTTGTTGATGACAAGACCCCAGCTATGTTACTCAAAGAATTGGGAAGCCTGAAGATGGAGGGGAAAGAAAAGGTAAAAGACTTCAATCAGAGGTTTACATGCATATTGAACAAATTTTCAGTGGACACCAAACCTCATGACTCCATCACCATTGATTACTACATGCCTTTACTGCCGACTAGCATTGCGCAGTTCGTCAAGCGAGCTGTGAAACCAACACTTTTGGAAAACTGTAAAGAGGCTATTGTTGTAGAGAAAGACCTACACGCGATTGCAGTCATCAAGGATGATGAACCAGAAAAGGACTCCAAAGATGCAAGCAGGAAGTCCCAAGCGATGGTGAGAAAACGTAGAGACAAGGAAGAAAATGATATTGAAACCCTCACTTGCCTCATCAAGAACCTGACAAGGGAAGTGTTTGAGCTTAAACAATGGAAAACGAACACATATGCAAGCAGCCATCCACCCAGATAGAGACAGGGAAGTAGCTCATTAGGTAGCAATCAATACACTATGAAAACTGCGCAGAGCTCTGCGTTCAATGTTGAACAAAGCGCAGATCTCGGGTTTTGTTCGTTCCACGGAGAGCATCACCCCGAGAACTCTTGTTTGGACTGGAAGTGAGTCGCAAACTTGATATACATCCATACATTCGATGTAGAAGATAATATGCAGGATCATCTGGATGACAGAGATGATGATAAAGATGTTGCACCTGATGAAGCATCAAGTTTTGGGCATGTGGTGAATGCATATTAGTGCTCGCAAGCAATGCCAAAGATGAACATTGAGAAGCAGCCCCCAAGACAAAATGACAATTACAATATTAGGAGTAAAGGACCTCCCCTTACAGTTGTGGAATTACAAGAAAATATGAGACTGCTGATGAGGAAGGCTGATCCACCAGTCGCCCTAAAGCAGAAAACACAAAACAAGTCTGGGAAGACAACGGTGAACAAGAGTACGTCCATGAGCAGCAAACTGCAGAACACTCCATTGGACAACACAAACATCAGTCCTACCCTAGACACCTCGGTGAGTCTTCCACCTCTGGACTACAACATTGTAGATGACATGAAGAAAACTTGAGTGAAAATCAGTTTTTTCGAGTTAGACAAGATCCAAATTCAGCAAGACATCTTGTTGTACACAATGGGACAGACAGCAACGGACAACACAACCTCTACTAGCAACAGAGCAAGTACACCTCCCAAATCACTTTCTACTATTGTAAACACACTCCAGATGGAAGAAGAAAACTCAGGTTGCCCTCCATTCCTACTCTCATTTGAAATTTTCAACTGTAATGTTCACAACTGCTTGGTTGATTCTGGCGTGGCAGCCAATGTCATGCCACCCTCCATTGTTAAAAAAATCAATGCACAATGGAACAAGACATCCACACAAATCATCCAACTTGATTGTACACATGTATTAGCCATTGGTGAGCTCTGAGATGTGATCATCCGACTATATCACGATAGTCGAGTCCACCAATGCATCAACATTATTGTTGTGGACATACCATAAGCATATGATTTACTACTCAGCAGAGACTGGTCTAGCAAGCTGAACAAATATTTTTCTATGGACTGGTGACACATGTGGCTTCTATAACAGGTCAAAAGAAATCAAATCTGAGTGATATCCAATATGTATATGAAGAATAATGTCATTGCCATCAATGGCGAGAATGAGTCGTTGGCCTTCACAAAACTCACGTTTGGAAATTGCCTACTGGAAACAATGTTGGGGTGTTATCCTGCATGACTAGCTCCATCCCCACCTGACACACAGTTGGGTCTCCTTCATTGCCCAATTGATGGAAATGAAACATGTATAGCACATTGCAACATTATTAGTAGTAGCAGTAGCAACAGTGCAAGTGTGTCAAACGGCCTGTGTACAAACGAGTTGTGGACCATGTATTTTGACAAATCAAAGACACATGACGACTTAGGGTCCAAGTGTATCTTGATTGACCCAAACAGCATAAAACACATGATTTCAAGCTACTTGGAGTTCAAATGCACAAACAATGTTGTTGACTATGAAGCACTCGTGTTGGGCTTACAAAAATCCAATAGCCTCAACGTGGTCGCACTCAAAGTGGTAGGTGATTCAGAAACAATGGTATGATAGGTACGTAACACCATTCACTGTTTGTCACCTCATCTCAAAATTTACCAGATAGAGGTATGACGACTGATCTCTAAATTTCAAGCATTTAATATCACCGTTGTGCCATGAACATGTATTGCATCTCTTAATGCCTTGGCAAACACAACTGCTAGTATGTCACTACTTAGGGATATATGTATTGTTGAAGTTTTGTATAAGCCTTCTGTCTCTGATAACATAACTGAGCTACGCATTTTTGGTGATGGTCAATAGATACTGCATTCCATGAACAATTTTTATGCTTTCAAGGACACAACAATTGATGAATATGAACATGAGCAGCCCTTGAAAACTGCAGCTGATGGCAAGAAAGGCAACCCCATCCCCAAGGGTGCAGTTTCTCTCAACAAGCTCTATGATTTTCAGAACCGCTGTCAAGGGACAAAAAATAGCAAAACCCATAGATCCACCATTATGAACGAATAGAGAAACCTGGGAATCAATCACAATCCGAATATAGTCGGTCTCGGTACAAACTACACACGGCGGCAGCAGCAAGCCTTTGACTGCTTGATCAAATAGTAGAGGGATGTGTCCACATGGGTATATGATGACCTAAGTACATACGACACACAAATGATCCAACACGGGATTCTAGGCAAAGGAGGAGCCAAGCCATTGCAGCAAAAGTTGGGTAAAACACATATGTCGCTTGAACCTCTTATACAGAAAGAATTGACTAAGTTGTTCGATGTTTGGATTACTTACAAAGTTCGTCACCATACATGGGTTTCTAATTTAAGATCTGTACGTAAGAAATTTTGGGAAACCCACTTGTGCATTGATTTCAGAAACTTGAATCATTCTCGAAATAAAAACAACTACCACGTGTCATCATCAGAGCCTATGTTTCACGCAGTATCTGAAGCAGTAGTGTCGTCTTCACCTAAGGGTCTTTCGGAGTACCACCAGGTTCTGATAGCGGAACCTAATAGTCTTATACTAGTCCATGAGAAGCTTGGCCCACATACGTACCATCTGCAATCACTTTATGGGAGGGTTGACAACCTTCCTATCAACAGCCAAGATCTCAAGCATCACTTTATGGGAGGGTTGACAACCTTCCTATCAACAGCCAAGATCTCAAGCATCACTTCCAGTAGGCTGGGCCGCGCCCCATTCCATGTACATAGTCTGCTTGCTACTTGATGTTTTCATTTTGTTTTCCTTGCTTACTATATTTGTTCATATTTGGTTTTTTTTTTTACTATTTTTGTTTACGTTTGTTTTTTTTGCTTGATACCTTACTATTTTTGTTTCTGGAAATAAGTGTTGCCAACTACTATGTTATGGCTTTTGAATAGAGTATGTGGCTGAGATTTGAAGAAACTTGTGACACTGCAACACTTGCCCAGTCTTGTGTTTGTCTTCTCTGTGCTTGGTTATAACCTTCGACTGATGAAGTCTTGATGGAAAATATGAGCCATCTGCAAGGGATATTTTGGTCCAACCATGAACCTGTGTCCACACTAGGAAGCCCCATGCATGTACTCAGCCTTTTGCTCTGTGTGTTCAAGCTCATCCAACTAATAGAAACGAGAAGGGGAAAATCTAAATGAGAAAACCTATGTTAGAGGTATTACATGCTTCTCTGAAGGAACCACCTCTTCTTCTCTCAATAAGTCGGGATCCCTCTACCACCCCAAAAATAAATAAGTTCCTATGCATACTCCTCTTGAAAAAAATATGAAGGCAAAAGAAGAGAAAGGCTTCCTGCACAGAGAGGTGAAGCATGCAACTATGCCAGGGTACTGACTAGGCTCACTGGCAGTTGGAGAAATGCGTGTGTTCCTATGTGACTCCACCGGGGTACTGTCCAGGCCTGTTGGTAGCGGAGAAACACCAGAGATGAAAACTTATACTCTAGAAATATTCAACTCGCGAGCTAAACTACCCTTCCCAAATTCAAAATGTTGTAATCAAGCTAAACTTTTGATTATGTTTGACTAAGTTGGAAAAAGGTGAACCATGTATGCCCATGGGGTAAGTGGGGAAGTCGAATTAACCCGCACAACGATTCAATACTCCCTAAAAAACCAAGGCACTGTGCTAGCAATGAACCAAAATAGAGAAGTTGGAGTTCTACCAGTGTATCTCCAAGTGTTGTAGTGGCTACAACCACCCTCCAAATTTTAGCCTGCATCCAATTTCGTAGCCTCATTTGAGAGTTTCACTTGATGACTGCACACACTCAGGTTCACTTCTTGAGCTCGTGTGAGTCTTCGCACCCACCTTGCTTGATCATTCCACCCAAGATTTTCATGTTGATGTCATTGTCATACTTACGATTGAGTTATGTTCATACTCAAGGTATTCGCTTCATGTGTTCATGATGTGTTTGCTATGTAAACATCCATTGCACTTACACACTGAGTCACATACACTGTTGCGCAAGCGTCGTCACGATCGACCAATGATCAATCACAAGTGTCATGCTTTTCACTCACACCGTCGGTCAGTCATGTTGAGCATGTGTGTTTGGATGGTTTGAGTCGTCTCGTCATCTAGACATGTAAGTGTGTGTTCACAAGATCGCGTATGCATCTTTCAATCGTTCACACACTTAATCACTTTACTGAAGTACTGATGACCAGATTCCCCTCTGACAGCCGGACCATCATCCCACCATCGACTCAATTGACTATCACTCAGAACAACGCAGAAGCACCAAGCAATCCATTTCAAATTGCACTGCCCACAAGTGAATCAATCAACCTTCATGTTGGTCAACCTGAGAGTTTGACCTGGCAGCCACCCTGGGACTGAATCCCCTCAAAAATTGTGCAAAGGCTGCAAACCTTACCTACTCTGCTAACTAAGAAAATTGTGCAGACAAGCCAAACAGACACCAAGTACCTTTCCCTACCTTCCTCATAAAATTGTGCAGTTTTTTCAGTCAGCCCTCCAGTTATGCGACCGGCTGCTCACCCGAAAAATTGCGCAGTTTTCATGAGCAATCCCTCTACTGCCCAGCAGTCTGCTCAGCTCAGAAACTGTGCAGAGGTGACCAGTAGGCTAGCCTCCCAGCATCAACACATTTTTCCCTGCCAGCAGTGTTAGCCTCCTGCTGCGGCAGGTTAATCATCTTTCATGATCGACATTTTTACATGCCAAATATGTCATACTTTGCTTGCTGCAATGCTCCATATTTGCTACAGATGACCAGAGAAGTATCCGTGAAAGTGAGCTAATCTAAATGCCACTGCTTTGTTCCAGTCTTGATGAGTAATCCATTTTGATCAATTTTCAAGTATGGGAAGGCCAAACAGCTTAATCTTGGCTTCCCTGGGTTTCAATTTCATGTTGTAGAATATAGACAATGAACATCTGTCCAAACAGCTTAATCTTGGCAGATTTGTAGTTAGGTAGAGAAACAAGGGTGCTCAACAGCTTAATCTGAGCCCTTGGCTGAAATAAGTGTAGAAGTAGATAGGAGCACAAGCAACAAGAAAGAATGAAAAGCTGGGTATGCTAGTTCAAGTGTACCCAAACCAAAAGAAGAGAAAATGCTAGGTGAGTAGGTCGAGTAGGTAGCTTTGTGGTTGCAGAATCATGGCTTGTGATCCATTTCATATTGTCAAGTGTTATATCTAACATATCACAAGTTGAAGGCAGTTGTTCAATTGAAGGACTTTAAGAAATGCATGTCTAACTTCCCCTTCTTCCTCTTTCCCCAAATCACTCATTAACTTCCCCTAAAAGAGGTCAAGATCTACCTGATACCTCTTAGTTTCATCATTCTCCATATCATCTGCCTTGGTGAAGATCTGCTTCACTAAAGGAATGTTCACACTTCTTCTATCAGTCATTTTCCCCCATTGATAGCCTAAGACATCATTCTTAGTGCTTTTTCTCATCATTATCATATTAACTACTAACTTTATTATGTAACTCCCTATCTATTTCCCCTTCCCCTACTAAAACTATGTATATAACTCCCCTATATATTTATCCCTCCCCCTGGTTGAAAATAACCATACACATCCTTGGAAATTGCTAATTTTATCTGAAACTCAGCAAGAATCCTCACTTCTCCCCTCAAACCATCTTCTCATGCATTTTGGACCCTTTCCGATGCACAGAACCCTTCATCACCCCCCTAACTATCTTCCAAATGCATAAGGACTCATTCCTTTGCATAATTCTCCTTCACATGTTTAAAAAATCACCCCTTTTACCTTGGTTTGCCTTTAGAAGGCATGAAACCCCTTTTGCCCACTAAACCCCTCTCAAAACCAGATCACTTTCCTCCTAAGTGCCTTTGGACTCCTTCCAAGGCATAAGAATACCCAAACCATGTAAAAACCTTCAAAAAATTGAAAAATCCTCCTTTTTGGGCCATCGGACCCCTTCCGATGCCCTAGAGATCCATTCAAAGCACTTTCATCACCCCACCGAATTCATTTACCTTTGCATTTTAATAAAATGCATGATCCAATGAGAAAAGGCTCTATTTGTTCCCCCTCCGATGTGATTTCGCTATCGGGAGGGGAAAGTGGCATGTAACGAACATATTTGGCATTTCTCCGAAGGCAGGTGCCCTCCCTCCGACGCGATATCGCTGTCGAAGGTCGGGCAATAAAATGTGTTAACTCTATGGTGCATTGCCGAAAGCCTGGGCCGGACCCGATTTCAAATAATAAAGGGCTTGCAAAGGCATTTCGGGTCCGATGGGTTTCGGCGTTTCTATGTGGCAGCCCCATGACCCCACCGATAGCAAAATGCCGATGTAATCTCTGCCGTCCATCGCCTTCACCAAATCAACAGCCCATGTTTGATCGGCGGTCACCCCTTGTGTTTGGCTCCAACCAGCGGAGCCGAAATATTATAAAGGCGCAGCTTATGAGGTTTTCGGGTCCACAAGGGCCCCTTGTGCAGCGAAAGGAAGGCTCTCGACGAGCCGGAGCCGAAATGGTATGTAAATACAATGTTAAGGGTTTCGAGTCCGCGAACCCGTTTCAATTGTAAATCCGCCGATATGAGGGTCCCGATGGGTCGAACCCGAAAAGAGATAAACTGGGTCTGTATAGCATATCGGGTCCGCCATTTTTCGGTGATCACACAGATGCTACCCCTCGGTCCCTCCGACTGCCGATATGCGATTTAGCGCCAGCCGTCGGATCGGGCCCCCAGATCAATGGCCCTGACTTAATCGCAGCACTCCCCATGTATCGCTCCGACTGGCGGAGCCGAAATAACAATAAAGCATGGTATATTAGCATTTCGGGTCTGCAAACCATATTCTTGTAAATCCGCCGATATGACATCGCCGATGGGCCGGACGCGATTCCAAATAAAAGGAAGGGCCTATAGTATATCGGGTCCGCGCAGTTTCGACGATTGTTTATGTGCCACCCCCTGGTCCGCCCCGATGCGATATTGCGATGAGATCTAGGCCGGTTGATCGGCCCGCGCCGGATCCAACGGCCAGGATTTGATGATTGCTACAGTGTCCACTTAAGCGCCAAATTTTCACAATTTCGCAGTGTTTTGAGAGAATTTTCATATTATGATAAAATGGCCATTGTTTAAGGTTTGTGTGCAGCGCTCCCGCCCGCCACAACCAATAAGGGAAATCATACATCCTTAAGCCATTTAGGATCGCTCCAAGCCTGGTTTTGCTCTAGGGGGCCAGTCTCGGCCTCGGCACAGTTGGCAACACTTTTTCCTCCTGTTTGCACCATTTTTCAAAAAGTTTAAGGCTAGTTTTGATCGGCCAGAGCGCCGATAGCATTCCAAAGGCCACGGGAACCTTTGCAGCAGTTAATTTTGCATTAAAAGGCAGAAAAGGGGCGATTTGACAGCGTAAAGTGTATCAGAGGAAAGAGAAGGCTCAAGTGCATGTCAAAGGGTATCAGGAAAGCGGCAGAGAGTATCAGTATTGCAGTTCAAAGCAGATGAATTCAAAATGGCCCCAGCAGATCTAGCAAGCCGTCATTGAGCTGTATAGCTCACCAACTCACAGATTTTGGCCATTTAAGGCAACAGGACCACTTGAAGGTAGATTAAAGGATTTCAATGCAGATTTATGACAAGTGCAGTGGTCCCAGTCACATTTTGGAGCAGCGCTGCTTCCTTAATTGTGCAGTTATCACACAGAGGACAACGCATGGCTCAAGGCACTCTTTCAGTCCATTTTTTGAAGCTGCAGGACCCTGTGTAGCCCTAAAGAGCCATTTTGATGAGGCTGCTCCCTCATGCGCAGCTGTTTTAGGTTATTTTATGCATTCATTTCCAGCAAAACTTAGCATTAGAAGCAGTTATTGCACATATCTTTTTTGATCTATTTTGATAGATATTTTGTAGACATTTCCTCTATATATACCACCCTCTGCACTGTTTTAAGGGTGGTTGGTTGTATGACTCCTCTAGAGACTCGCTCTGTATCTGATATGATTTCTTTAAACAAAGACTGCTTAAAGCTTGGAGGATGGACTGTTTGAAGTGTTTTTAATGGTTGAAGAGTGAATGATGGAATTCATGTGCTGCTATATGGATCAATAAGTGTTTCTCACCTCTGTTATTTCAATTTCATACATGCTCAAGTCACAGAACAAAAGATTGGTCTAGAATTTGCTTATCTACACTCTATGCTCAGTTTCTGTGGCTTCTTAATGTTTTCCTCTTGATTTAGGCATAAATATGAATTCCTTTATGGCTCACGTTTGATCTATTTCACATATGAATGACTGTTGTTTAAGAATTCTTAGCTGCTCCTAGATAGAGCTCATTCATCTTCCCTCTGTTAAGCTGAGTGAGAGATTCTTTGTTGCCTCTCATTCCTTAGCCCTCATTCTATCCTTTTAAACTTAAGTGTTGTTTCACAAGCAGCTACCTTGCTCCTCATTCCTCTTGTGACCAAGAAAATGCACCAACAGTCCTACTCCATGCCCAATGGTTTGAAACTTACCACACTATGCATTGCCTCTCTACTTGAAAACATCCTCCTTCCCACCAAAACTTAAACAAAACCCCTGAACTCAATAACTAGCCTAAAATCATCATCAACAAAGCTAAATCAGAAAGAGAGAGCCCTCTCTGATTGCAGGTAGGCTAGGACCTGCAATCCAAAGATTGGTTTGTGGTTACCTCGGCCGTATCCTTTAAAGGAGCTTAAGGACAACCTGAGTGATAACATAATGGCGACTCCACTGGGGAACATCCTCAGATAATTTCACAAATCAAGTTGGAAAGCTCCACTGGGAAAGAACCAGACCTTCAAAAGTTTCTTTCTAACCCATACATTCTTAGAAAATCCCCAAAAAACAAGCCAGAAGCTGGCTCCCAGGAAGAATTCACATTATACAAGGTCAAATCCAGACCCAAATCCTACAGCTGCCTTTGAAAATCCGAATTTGATCCAAAGAAACCTCAGGAAATTAGAGCTAAAGGAGGATTTTGTTGATTCTACTCCTGTGATAGTTCAGCCAAACTGTGGCCCAACCCCTGCCAAAGTTTTATTTCGTTCAACCCCTAGTTCCCCTTGTTCATCATCCACGTCTCAAAGCACTCCTTCCACACCTCCATTCACTACACATACTACCACTACTACTCCTATTATCCCAGTTGTTCCTATTGTCCCTCTTATCCCTGTGCATATGGCTAACAAATATGCACCTTTGCAATTACCTGCTAATCCTGGAGCTATGCCTCAGGATTACCAAACTAAAATCACATATTTTGATGGCACAAGTGCCTGCACAGCCCTTTAGCATACAAAGAAAATGCAGGATTACTTTGAAAGCTATGAGATTGACGATGATAGTGTGAGAATGAAGATTTTTGTCCAAAGTTTGACAGGCGATGTCAGGACTTGGTTTAGAGCACTCCCAGCTAATTCCATAGCAGACCCAGAAGCCTTATACCAGTCATTTATCAACAGATGGGAGAAAAAGAAAGACCCCTTGCACATACTAGCTGAATATGATACAATCAAAAGAGGTCCACAAGAAATAGTCTTGGACTATTGTGCAAGGTTCAATACCGTTTATAATGCTATCCCAAAAAACTTAAGGCCCCCACCTGACCTTGCCTTATATAAATTCCCTGATGGATTCGACCCAGATATGGCCTACCAGTTAAAAGAAAGAGCCCCTAACAGCCTTGCAGACATGCAAAACGTGGCTGTCACTATGGAGGCAAATTTAATTGCCAAAAGAAACAGAGCTAGAACTGAGAGAAGAACCACCTTCAAGGAAGAGCCCTCAGCCTTAGATCAAAAGCTAGATGCTATTATCAATGGCATGCACAGGCTGGGAGACAGAGTAGAGAATGTTGAGAGGAAATCATCATGGGACGGGCAGCAAGCTAACACTGTCAGGAACCCGAATTTCAGGAAAAATCAAAATCCAAACGCTGGTAGGTTTAGCCCAGGCCATGATATAAGACCTCCTTTTCAAGAAAACTACGCAGAGGCATCCAATTCTAATGAACCCATTGAAGACACTCACATGACCTTAATGGATTTGAAGGGTGAGCAACAAATTTTTCTAACCCAAGAAGACCAAGATGACCATGAGATAAATCAATTTCAGACTAACTCTGGTGAGTCTTTTGACTTTAAACAAGGTTATGATTCAGCTATTTATGAAGTCCACAAACAGTATAAGCTGAGGACAAGAACCATAGATGTGCCCGAAAAAGTTAAACCAAAGGAGGGCAAACAGCCCAACCAGATTAGAGGCAAAGCTATTATAACAGAAATAGCTGATATAACTGTCCCAAACCCGCACCAAGTGACTATAGAGGACATAACAGACATACAGCATTCTGTTGATCAGCCTCTGCCACCTTCTTCCTCGAAAGAGAACTTGAACAGCGTTCCAAAAATCCCTCTTAAAACTGAAAAACCGCAAGCAATCAATTCCCATAACGTTGATAAACAAGAGCAAATCGCTGATAATTCAAATGAAAAAGAAAAAACTGTCGTCATCAACACCAAGACTCCATTGGAAAAGCCATTTAATTTAGAGGCAGAGATTGGAAAACTTAAAATATCCATTCCCCTCTCAGAACTTGCCAAACATGATGTGTATAGGCAACAAATTCAAAGATCTCTTCAAATGCCAGAGGTCAAGGATGATGTAAATGTGTTAGATGATACCCCTGAGCTGTTGTTCGGTCCTGAAGTTAATGGAAAATCAACATATGGATCTGTTCCACCCTTTTATGTCAGTTTGCACATTCATGACAAAGTCTTGCACAATGCTATGTTTGACTCAGGTGCCTCACACAATCTTATGCCCAAAGCTGTAATGGAGAAACTAAACCTTGATGTCACAAGACCCTACAAAGATCTATTCTCCTTTGACTCAAGTCAGGTCAAGTGTTTAGGCTTAATCAAAGACTTATGTGTCTCCTTAGTCCAATTTCCCAACAAGACAATCCTAATGGACGTGGTGGTTGCTGACATCCCACCAAAGTATGGCATGCTCTTATCAAGATCTTGGGGAGCAAAACTCCAAGGATCTCTCCAATTAGACCTCTCTTATGCCACTATATCAGTCTTTGGGCAACCCAAGAGACTGTATAGAGAAACATTGATGAAGTATGTGGTAAGTAGTGAGGAAAAGCCCCAAAAATTTCCAATTTACTCAATCCATTCTGATATGGATTCTTTCATTTTGTTTAATGATGAAACAAGTCCTCCAACTGATGATAAGCCTATGGCTTTAGTACAACAAGCACACATCAATGAAGAATCGGTTGCACATACCCATGAGACTGTCATAACAACCAATGCAACTAGCACACAAGAAAAACCTCCCGAAACACAAGACTCGGGTCTGCCCAATCCTAAAATGACTGAAACTCTTAATACTAACCACAAGCAAGAAATCACATGGTATTTAGAGTTTGACGGCTCTGTTAACAAGTTAGGAGCAGGGGCAGGAATATGGATTCACAATACACATAACAACCATGCAGAGGGTCATGCTTATAGACTGAATTTCACATGCACCAACAACATGGCTGAGTATGAGGCACTCCTCTTAGGCCTTAAGCTACTCAAAGCTTTAGGAGCTGCCAAAGTTTCCATTCTAGGTGACTCAAACCTAGTAATCCAACAAATGAAAGGCAACTTTGTTACCAATGATAGAAGGCTAAGAGCTTATAGGACTACTGCCACTGCAATACTTGATACATTCACTGAATCCAGGCTTGCCAATATTTCAAGAAATCATAACATTCATGCTCACAGCCTAGCCACTTTCGCTTGTACATGCAAGCTTCCCTTTGAGCCAAATCACCATTTCACTGCTGAAATAAAACATAGGCCTGCTGTCCCAAATAATATTAAAGACTGGCAAGTGTTCGAGGATGATGCTCAAATAAACAATTTTCTTACCTTACAGCATGAATTTGCAGGCCTAAACATTGATGAGGATACCATGGAGGACCCACAACAACAAGCATTAAATGAAAATCAGCAAGCTGTAACAGCTGTAACAGCCAGACAGATCCTAAGCCCAACAGTCTTTGACAATGCAAACATTGAAGAGCTGAAACAAATGCATTTGGAGGAAATAGATAAAACAGAGGCCGAGATTATTGATCTAAAGGACAATTTTCTCCGGGTTGGCCTCACTCCACTAGAAGACATGTTTGATGCAAATGATGTGCCCAAAAAGCCAAAAATGCAGCCTATAAACACTGACATAGAAGAATACAACATTGGAACAGCAGAGAAGCCCAAAATGATCAAACTGTCCAAATCTTTGCCTCCTGATCAAAAACCAAAGTATGTGGATTTGTTCAAAGAATTCCAAGATATCTTTGCTTGGTGTTATGAGGACTTGAAGTCCTATGATACCTCAGTAATCCAACACACCATTCCCTTAAAACCAAATCAAAAGCCTTTCAAACAAAAACTTAGAAGAATCAACGCCGTGCTCCTTCCCTTGGTTGAGAAGGAGGTAAAGAGGATGTATGAGGCAGGAATCATAGCACCAATCAGATTTTCCGAATGGGTGTCAAACTTAGTTCCCACAAGAAAGAAAACAAATGAGATCAGACTTTGTGTAGATCTCAGAAATCTAAATCAAGTCTCCCTAAAGGACCACTATCCTTTGCCCAAAATGGATCACATTCTACAGAGAGTAGTGGGGTCATCACGAATTTCCCTACTCGATGGCTTTTCAGGTTTCAACCAAATACTTGTTCACCCGGATGACCAAGACAAGACAGCATTTACCACACCGTGGGGAACATTCAAGTATGTTAAAATGCCTTTCGGCCTAAAGAACGCTGGTGCCACCTTTCAAAGGGCAATGGACATTGCATTCGCCAAGGAAATCCATGATTTCCTAGTTGTCTACCTTGATGACTTAACCCCTTTCTCCAAATCTGATAAAGAGCACCTCAAACACCTAAGGCAAATATTCATCACATGTAGGAAATATGGCATTTCCTTGAATCCCAAGAAGTCTCTCTTTGGCCTTGAAGAAGGCAAATTACTTGGACATATCATCTCAAAGGATGGTATTAGAATTGATCTGGAAAGGATCCAAGTCATATTGCAAATCCCATATCCTAGAAATATAAAAGAATTGCAAGCATTCCTTGGGAAAATCAATTTCCTAAGGAGGTTTATTCCAAACTTGGCTGACCTAATAAGAATGCTAAACAACATGCTCAAGAAAGACGCCAAGGTAAAGTGGTCTCTAGAGGCCAAGCAAGCATTTGAGGATATTAAATCAACCTTAACTCAAGCCCCAATCCTCACAAGTCCAAAATTTGATAGGGACTTTATCATATTTTCATTTGCATCTGATAATACTATAGTTGTTGTCCTTTTGCAAAAGGATGATCAAGGAACTGAAAAGCCAATTGCATTTTTCAGCCGAGCCTTAAGAGATGCACCCTTGAAATACCCAATCATGGGGAAGCAAGCCTATGCCCTTGTTAAAGCAATCAAGGAATTCCGAATTTATATTTTATATTCACATGTGATTGCTTATGTGCCAAATGCTATTGTAAAAGACATATTAACCCAAGAGGGGTTAGAAGGCAAAAGAGGCAATTGGATTGCTAACATTCTTGAGTATGACATAGAGATAAAACCAACCAAGCTGATAAAGGGACAAGGTTTAGCTAAACTGATGTCCGAAACAAACTTTCAAGCCTTAGACATCAACCAACTGGATAATGAACAGGAGCTGGCAACTCCACATATCAGTGACACCTTTTTGCAATCCCCATGGTATGCTGATATTTGCTTCGTATTGTTAAACCTGTGTGCTCCCCCAGGATTGTCCAGGACCAAGAAGAGATTTTTAAGAATGAAGGCTTTGAAATTTTGTGTCTTAGATGGTGCATTATTTTGGAAAAATCACGAAGGTATATTGCTTAACTGCTTGATTGTGAATGAAACTAACAATGTCATGAAATAATTCCATGCAGGGGACTATGGAGGACATCTATACTGGAAGTCCACTGCTGATAAAATTCTAAGGGCTGGTTTCTATTGGCCCACTTTGTTTGCAGATGTAAAGAAGTTTGCCACGTCATGCCACAATTGCCAAATCTTTGAGGGAAAGAGAAAGCTACTCCCTTTGCCTCTTAAACCCATCTCAACCGAGAAGCCTTTTCAACAATGGGGTCTTGACTTCATTGGAGAAATCCATCCCTCTTCCTTAGGCCAGCATAAGTGGATCTTAACAGCTACCGACTATTTCACTAAATGGATTGAGGCCATCCCATGTAGGCAAGCCAATGACACCACCATTATCCAATTCCTTGAGTGTAATATCCTTTCTAGATTTGGCTGCCCTGAGAAGATCATCACTGACAATGCCGCTGCTTTCAAATCCAAAAAGATGATCAATTTTTGCCATAAATTCCATATCACTTTAGGCCATTCCACATCCTATTACCCTCAAGGTAATGGCTTAGCCGAGTCATCCAACAAAAGCCTGATCAGTATTATCAAGAAGACCTTAGAAGAAAACAAGAAGAACTGGCATAAAAAGCTCACCAATGCCCTATGGGCAGACAGACTTTCAACAAAGAGATCCATTGGAATGAGCCCTTATGAGCTAGTATATGGCATGGAAGCCAGATTTCCATCTTCTTTAGGCATTCCTGTTATCAAGTTGCTGCAGGAGGTTCAAGCTGAACCAAATGATATTCAACGAAGGATCAATCAGACCATTCATCTTCAGCAAACCAGAGAGCAGGTGTATGACAGAGCTCAAATGTTACAAGAAAGGCTAAAGAAGGCATTTGACCAGAGGGCTAAAGCTGAGGATTTCTTTATTGGCGACAAGGTTCTAAAGTGGGACTCACGAAGAGAAGACAAGGGAAAGCATGCAAATTTTGACTTTCTGTGGAAAGGCCCATTTGTCATCAGCACTATTCAAGGCAACAATACATATTTTCTCAAAACTCTAGATGCCTGCACAGCTGAAGAGGGCCCTGTGAATGGCCACATGCTGAAGCATTACCTTGATCCAGTGATCTAAGGGATACAGGGTTCTGATGTATATATTTGTATATTAATGCGTGTACATATAAGCGTTTTCTTTTATGTTTTTATAAGCAATCCGATTGCTTGGAACCAAGCAGCGAAGTTATGGAGGCAGAGCAGCGCAAGTCCCCCATTTCAAAGCTCTCTCTTTGCATTGATTTTGGGAAAAGAGCGCAGTCCCAAAGAAAAGACCCAAAGGAACGTGACATTCGAAGCCTCTATTCTTTTGAAGTGAAGTTCGAAGAGAAGCACATCAATTTTTGCCCCCGGCTATGAACTTACTTCAAAGGGTGCACAAGGCAGGTTTTGATATACTTTAAATGCTCTCAATGGTAAAAGGGGCAGCGCTATTATTTATAACAGCGGGTTCAAATAAAAATGTTGCATTCATGCTTCCAGCTCTTCAGTCAGTAGTATCAAAACAGAGGAACGTTTGCTTTTAGTGTTACATCTACAGCCTGTTCAAAGACAAAATTAAGAGGAGTTGCTCCAGTTGGTTCCCTTTTTGTGTTTACTTCAAAAATGCAGTTCTCAAACAAAAGTGGATGCAATATCAAGCACGCAGAAGAAAGCAGGCGATGCTTTATTTTTCACAGTGTTTCAGTTAAGGAGGAGTGCTGCATTCAGAAGTTAAGGTTCTAGTCATTCAGCAGTTAGCACAGAAGAAATTTTCAATTAACAGCAACTACAGAGGATCAAGGCATTCTGACCTGCTGTTCTTGGCTTGTCACAAGGAAAAGCCATCCCCAAGTGGAGCCACTGTTAGCCTCCTGCTGCGGCAGGGTAATCATCTTTCGTGATCGAAATTTTTACATGCCAAATATGTCATACTTTGCTTGCTGCAATGCTCCATATTTGCTACAGATGACCAGAGAAGTATCCGTGAAAGTGAGCTAATCTAAATGCCACTGCTTTGTTCCAGTCTTGATGAGTAATCCATTTTGATAAATTTTCAAGTATGGGAAGGCCAAACAGCTTAATCTTGGCTTCCCTGGGTTTCAATTTCATGTTGTAGAATATAGACAATGAACATCTGTCCAAACAGCTTAATCTTGGCAGATTTGTAGTTAGGTAGAGAAACAAGGGTGCTCAACAGCTTAATCTGAGCCCCTGGCTGAAATAAGTGTAGAAGTAGATAGGAGCACAAGCAACAAGAAAGAATGAAAAGCTGGGTATGCTAGTTCAAGTGCACCCAAACCAAAAGAAGAGAAAATGCTAGGTGAGTAGGTCGGGTAGGTAGCTTTGTGGTTGCAGAATCATGGCTTGTGATCCATTTCATATTGTCAAGTGTTATATCTATCATATCACAAGTTGAAGGCAGTTGTTCAGTTGAAGGACTTCAAGAAATGCATGTCTAACTTCCCCTTCTTCCTCTTTCCCCAAATCACTCATTAACTTCCCCTAAAAGAGGTCAAGATCTGCCTGATACCTCTTAGTTTCATCATTCTCCATATCATCTGCCTTGGTGAAGATCTGCTTCACTAAAGGAATGTTCACACTTCTTCTATTAGTCATTTTCCCCCATTGATAGCCTAAGACATCATTCTTAGCGCTTTTTCTCATCATTATCATATTAACTACTAACTTTATTATGTAACTCCCTATCTATTTCCCCTTCCCCTACTAAAACTATGTATATAACTCCCCTATATATTTATCCCTCCCCCTGGTTGAAAATAACCATATACATCCTTGGAAATTGCTAAGTTTATCTGAAACTCAGCAAGAATCCTCACTTCTCCCCTCAAACCATCTTCTCATGCATTTTGGACCCTTTCCGATGCACAGAACCCTTCATCACCCCCTAACTATCTTCCAAATGCATAAGGACTCATTCCTTTGCATAATTCTCCTTCACATGTTTAAAAAATCACCCCTTTTACCTTGGTTTGCCTTTAGAAGGCATGAAACCCCTTTTGCCCACTAAACCCCTCTCAAAACCACATCACTTTCCTCCTAAGTGCCTTTGGACTCCTTCCAAGGCATAAGAATACCCAAACCATGTAAAAACCTTCAAAAAATTGAAAAATCCTCCTTTTTGGGCCATCGGACCCCTTCCAATGCCCTAGAGATCCATTCAAAGCACTTTCATCACCCCTCCGAATTCATTTACCTTTGCATTTTAATAAAATGCATGCTCCGATGAGAAAAGGCTCTATTTGTTCCCCCTCCGATGTGATTTCGCTATCGGGAGGGGAAAGTGGCATGTAACGAACATATTTGGCATTTCTCCAAAGGCAGGTGCCCTCCCTCCGACGCGATATCGCTGTCGGAGGTCGGGCGATAAAATGTGTTAACTCTATGGTGCATTGCTGAAAGCCTGGGCTGGACCCGATTTCAAATAATAAAGGGCTTGCAAAGGCATTTCGGGTCCGATGGGTTTCGGCGTTTCTATGTGGCAGCCCCATGACCCCGCCGATAGCGAAATGCCGATGTAATCTCTGCCATCCATCACCTTCACCAAATCAACGGCCCATGTTTGATCGGCGGTCACCCCTTGTGTTTGGCTCCGACCAGCGGAGCCGAAATATTATAAAGGCGCAGCTTATGAGGTTTTCGGGTCCGTAAGGGCCCCTTGTGCAGCGAAAGGAAGGCTCCCGATGAGCCGGAGCCGAAATGGTATGTAAACACAACGTTAAGGGTTTCAAGTCCGCGGACCCGTTTCAATTGTAAATCCACCGATATGAGGGTCCCGATGGGTCGGACCCGAAAAGAGATAAAGTGGGTCTGTATAGCATATCGGGTCCGCCATTTTTCGGCGATCACACAGATGCTACCCCCCGGTCCCTCCGACTGCCGATATGCGATTTAGCGCCAGCCATCGGATCGGGCCCCCAGATCAATGGCCCTGATTTAATCGCAGCACTCCCCATGTATCGCTCCGACTGGCGGAGCCGAAATAACAATAAAGCATGGTATATTAGCATTTCGGGTCCGCAAACCAAATTCTTGTAAATCCGCCGATATGACATCGCCGATGGGCCGGACGTGATTCCAAATAAAAGGAAGGGCCTATAGCATATCGGGTCCGCGCAGTTTCGACGATTGTTTATGTGCCACCCCCTGGTCCGCCCCGATGCGATATTGTGATGAGATCTGGGCCGTTGGATCAGCCCGCGTCGGATCCAACGGCTAGGATTTAATGATTGCTACAGTGTCCACTTAAGCGCCAAATTTTCACAATTTCGCAGTGTTTTGAGAGCATTTTCATATTATGATAAAATGGCCATTGTTTAAGGTTTGTGTGCAGCGCTCCCGCCCGCCACAACCAATAAGGGAAATCATACATCCTTAAGCCATTTAGGATCGCTCCAAGCCCGGTTTTGCTCCAGGGGGCCAGTCTCGGCCTCGGCACAGTTGGCAACACTTTTTCCTCCTGTTTGCACCATTTTTCAAAAAGTTTAAGGCTAGTTTTGATCGGCCAGAGCGCCGATAGCATTCCAAAGGCCACAGGAACCTTTGCAGCAGTTAATTTTGCATTAAAAGGCAGAAAAGGGGCGATTTGACAGCGTAAAGTGTATCAAATGAAAGAGAAGGCTCAAGTGCATGTCAAAGGGTATCAGGAAAGCGGTAGAGAGTATCAGTATTGCGGTTCAAAGCAGATGAATTCAAAATGACCCCAGCAGATCTAGCAAGCCGTCATTGAGCCGTATAGCTCACCAACTCACAGATTTTGGCCATTTAAGGCAACAGGACCACTTGAAGGTAGATTAAAGGATTTCAATGCAGATTTATGACAAGTGCAGTGGTCCCAGTCACATTTTGGAGCAGCGCTGCTTCCTTAATTGTGTAGTTATCACACAGAGGACAACGCATGGCAAGGCACTCTTTCAGTCCATTTTTTGAAGTTGCAGGACCCTGTGCAGCCCTAAAGAGCCATTTTGATGAGGCTGCTCCCTCATGCGCCGCTGTTTTAAGTTATTTTATGCATTCATTTCCAACGGAACTTAGCATTAGAAGCAGTTATTGCACAGATCTTTTTTGATCTATTTTGATAGATATTTTGTAGACATTTCCTCTATATATACCACCCTCTGCACTGTTTAAGGGTGGTTGGTTGTATGACTCCTCTAGAGACTCGCTCTGTATCTGATATGATTTCTTTAAACAAAGACTGCTTAAAGCTTGGAGGATGGACTGTTTGAAGTGTTTTTAATGGTTGAAGAGTGAATGATGGAATTCATGTGCTGCTATATGGATCAATAAGTGTTTCTCACCTCTGTTATTTCAATTTCATACATGATCAAGTCACAGAACAAAAGATTGGTCTAGAATTTGCTTAGCTGCAATCTATGCTCAGTTTCTGTGGCTTCTTAATGTTTTCCTCTTGATTTAGGCATAAATATGAATTCCTTTATGGCTCATGTTTGATCTATTTCACATATGAATGCCTGTTGTTTAAGAATTCTTAGCTGCTCCTAGATAGAGCTCATTCATCTTCCCTCTGTTAAGCTGAGTGAGAGATTCTTTGTTGCCTCTCATTCCTTAGCCCTCTTTCTATCCTTTTAAACTTAAGTGTTGTTTCAGGAGCAGCTACCTTGCTCCTCATTCCTCTTGTGACCAAGAAAACGCACCAGCAGTCCTACTCCATGACTCCATGCCCAATGGTTTGAAACTTACCACACTATGCATTTCCTCTCTACTTGAAAACATCCTCCTTCCCACCAAAACTTAAACAAAACCCCTGAACTCAATAACTAGCCTAAAATCATCATCAACAAAGCTAAATCGAGAGAGCCCTCTCTGATTGCAGGTAGGCTAGGACCTGCAATCCAAAGATTGGTTTGTGGTTACCTCGGCCGTATCCTTTAAAGGAGCTTAAGGACAACCTAAGTGATAACAAGCAGTTCTCGGCAACTCACTAACAGGTCCCCTCAGAAATTGCACAATTTTTTCTACCAAGCTCCAGCAGCTGACTGCCAGTTCCCTCCAGGAATTACGCAGTTTTTGTTGCCAAGTTCCCAGTAGCTGACTACCAGTTCCCCTCAGGAATTGCACATTTTTTTATGCCAGTGACCCAGCAGCTGACTACTAGTTCCCCTCAGAAATTGCACAGTTTTGGCTGCCAAGATCCCGTTGCCCACTCATTCCAGAAACTACACAGATTTTTCTTGCCCACCCTTCCCGCAGCTTGGATTGTTCCTATCAAAAACTACGTAGTTTTGTCCTCCAACTAAGCTAGACCCCACAGACAGTCACTGTCGATCCATATTTCCCATCTTCATCACCTAATGACTCCTGCACAGTTTTCATCAACAGTGCCTGGAGCCTCCATCCCAACTCATAACCTTGTCTCCTCTCCTAGTCACCTGCATCCAAAATGATCATGAATCATGGTAGACTAGGAGGTTTTTGTATTTGATGTCATCTCGTCATGAGTGACTGTAGATATAGGTACATAAAAAAACATGGTGCGACAACGGATGAGATGAATGAAGGGAGCACATGCAGAAGGACATGTTCGCCAATAGACGAACAAAGAATGCATGCCAGGAGATGTGCTCGTGAACGGATGATCATGCAAAGGTGTTTTCGCGGACGGGCAGACCAGTAAACATGCCAAATGTGTTCATAGATGGATAGACAAACGAACATTCACTTTTCACGAACGGATGAACCTGTCAAGCCTTCCAACATACAAGCAAGGAGCAATGTGCGAATGTAACATCAAGCGAATCCAATGACCATCGAAGACTCCACGCATGTTGCCATGCGGAGGTGAAGCTATGACACACAATGAGGACATCCATCACCAGCAACACTATAGCTCGACATGCACACCAGCAGCAGCACGAATGTACCATCACTGTCATGTTGATTATTTTCATGAGTCATGTTGTCCACATCTCTATTGTGGGCCATACTATCAATCAATGTAATGTAACGACGAAGTCCAAGAGACCCACTTGTTGTATCAAGAGTCATGTAAAGTCAAAAATTCATGGAATTCAAATAGTCATAAGGGTAGTTGAAAAACCACAAGGGTAAGTTTCACCCTTGGCTATAAATACCCCCTCATTTGTACATGTAAAGGACTTTTCACCTCAGCTCCTCGCACATAGCCTTGAGAGTCTGTAATCTTTTCCTTGAGGAGTAAGTAGTGGCTCCAACACCCCTCATACAGGGTTAGTGATGTATGGTGTAATGATGTGTCTTAGAACTTTCGCTTAATTGAGAAGCCTACTAACAAGCCAGCACGTTTTCACACGTATTGTAACTGTTGTAAGACTACTCTTGAACACTTGTAATGCATGTTGCTTTAACCTATGTTTAACACCTGAACTAATTCACTTGTTGCAATACATATATGTTAATGAAAATGTGTTGTATATGTTGTTAATGTTGTCTCGCTCATGTAGACTACTCTCTCGGACATCAGACAAACCTTTCACATAAAACTTGCTACAACAACCGCTGCACTCGCGTGGACTAATCCGTTGAGTGTTATACATGTTATCTTCCCTTGTGTGTTGTGATTGTCGCATCCATGTGGACTTTTCCGTTGGAAGTTGTGCATGCCCTATTATGTTGTGTGTTCCTAGCAGAGTTGGGACCTCTCCCGACTAACTTGGTACTCACTCCCACCCACTCCCTCTATGGTGAAAGAACCATTGACACAAGTGACACTTACAATCACTAGGCGCGCGAACCTCACTTCTCAAAAGACAAAGCAGACCACTCTCCTATGCTGACAAGTAAGAGTTGAGGAAAATCTTTAAGATAATGGAAACTGGGCCATCATACTAAATGGGACTCCCACACAAAATAGTGTGAGGTCTAGTTGGGACTTCATACCGGGGTGATCCCATGAATTTTGGTAGGTCCAACACCATCAACAGGTAGGTTTCCTTGTAGTTTATGTGAAGGGAATCATCACACTCACATTTTGTAACAGCCCCAGGTTAATTTTCTATGTAAATAAAATAAAACCAAGCTCATGGGACACGTATTCCAAGATGAATGGAGGGGAACATAACATTGGGAATCACTTCTGGTTTCTTATTGGTTATGGAAATTGGCATTGGCGTTAGAAAAGGAAAAAGGAAATAAATGGAAATTTATAAGAAATAAAGGAAAATAAGAGAAAAGGAAGATGAAGGGACAAGAATATGCATGCAAGGGAAAATGAAGGAAAAGAAAAAGGAGATAGATCATACACACACTCTTGGACATTCTAGCATTCACTTATAAAAGAAAGAGAGAGAGAGAGAGAGAGAGAACAAGCACTTGAACACAAGGAGGACTCAAGAAAGCAAGTAAGGAACAAGCAAGGTAGCATAAGGGACAACAACAAGCAAGGGAAGAAAATAGTTTTGGATATTCAAGTAGAAGTGTGCATGTGTGATTTAAAATGTTGGGATTTTATGCATGGTCTATGCATGGTCTATGCATTGGTTTATTATTTATGTTTGTTGTTATTAACATGGGATTTTCCTGAATTGATAGTGATGCACAACCTTTCCTTTTTCATTTCCTCGATAGCCATGATGGAGTGGGTTCCCTGTTTTGGTTAAGATTTGGATTGGTGGTAGATTTTAGATCCTGGTTGAGGTGGTCTATGGAAAATTCCCAAGGGTTTGGGGTGGAGATGGTTTTCTCCTGGAAATCTTGATAGGAGGGTGGAGACAATAAAATTCCTCTGGGTGTGGTGAATGTTGGAAATAATACTGAGAGGGGGGGTGAATCAGTATTATCTAGCAATTTAATAAATCTTCCTTATTTGATCTTTGAATTATTTTTGCATGTCAGTACCATAAAATAATGAGCATGAACAAAGAAAACAGATAGTCACACCAAAGAACACGATGTAAGGTGGAAACCCAATGTGGGTGAAAACCACCTGCTGCAATATGTCTCTATCTTCTTTCAAATTAGAAACTTCTTTTACAATGATTTTGTACTGGTGCAGTCCTTTACCAGTACGCAGGCTGCAACCTGTAGAGAGCTACAACTCTCTCTCTCTCTCGTTTTCCAGTCTACTCCTGGAAGGGAGCTACAACCCCCTACTTCTTTTCATAAATCATCAGATGATCAACAAGTACATAACAGTTACAGTCCACTACAGATATCAGATCAATAACAGAACTAACCCAGAACACTTTATCAACAGAGAAATTCAATCAACAGAACATCTTAAGACAGAGACGCAGTTTTTCCTTCTGTGGCCTGCGACCAGACGCAGTTAACCTTCTGCTACCCTGCGTCCACACGCAGATATCCTTCTACTGCGCTGCGTGCCCACGCACTGTTCCTTTAACTGCTCAGCGTTCTGTTGCTTCAGGGACGCATCCAGAAACACTATCGCGCCGCGTCTTTTTGCTACAGGGATGCACCCAAAAACACTATCGCGCCGCGTCCTTTTGCTTCAGAGACGCACCTGAACCTTGATCGCTCTGCGTCCCCACGCAGATCTCTAGTCACTCAGCGGCGTCCCAGACGCACCTGAACTTCGTCTGCCCTGCGTCCCCACGCAGATCTCCAGATTTTGCACTGCGTCCCGGCGCGCTTTCCTTTCACTGTACCTGCGTCCCTTCGGGTATGAATGATTTCAAGACTTTAAGTGTAACCCAAACAGTCAGATCTACAGATCTGATCTTGCGCCAAAGAGATCTCAGTCCTTCAGTAGATTCGCCTTTTAGATCTAGACCAGATCTCACCCAATAAGATATTCAACCAAAGACATACCTAAGCCAAATGATCTCCTTTGCTTTATATAGGCAAGCTCCTCCTCAAATCATGGAACAATATCACGAGCCGACACCATAATAACACAATACCGTCGGCGGATACCAAGAGTAAAACACAAGAAACCCCCACGTGGGCTTTTCTCTGCCTAGAAATGTGTGCACTGGGTGGACGCACCTCCTGAATGGCTGGCCTGCGACTCTGGACGCGGTCCCTGCATGGTGTACCTGCGGGTACACACCTTCTGAACTGATATCCTGCGTCTTTCTTAATTTTTCATAAATTGAGAGCCCTGTCATGGGAGTTGCCATCAAGTACAACATCTGTAACATATAGCCATACCAGAAATCATAATGCCAACAGTGAAGAAAGTCTGAGGCATCCAATCTTGTTTGGTTTCAGTGATTTCTAGACTGGTTTAGGTGAAATCAATGTGGTTAAGGGTTGAGGTGGTTTAGCCTCTGGAAGCCTTGATTAGTTCTATTTTGGTTTATCCTACATGATCCCACATTCATGGTTGAAATATGGCATGTGGATGATTGTCTAAAAGAGAGATTTGGTTCAACTCAATCTATGGTTGAGTGGTACGTGGAAGAACCTAACTTGGTTAGCTTTATGCATATGTTATTATATGTTATTTCTTATTGAAATCAATGAGCACAAGTATTGTTTATTATGTTTATTTCATGATTGGTTTGCCATGGCTTCATTTTCATGAAATGTTGGTTATAGGAATGTTGAAATGTTCTCTTATTATGGATCGTGTTCATGATTCGATAAATTTATTGATTGGTTATGTGAATATACGATCTAACTAGTTTTTTTGTAGCTAGCTTGACAAGGCAGTGAGCCTTCTTGATGATTCTGTGGAAATTAAGGAAAAAATGAACAGATATGAATTCATGACCTGTAGATAATATGTTTGTCTAAATGCTTATCATGTGTTTGGCATTCTTGAGCAATATCTAAGCCTAAGTATAGGTTGTGCATACTTGTGATTATCTTATACTTGATTTTGGAAAGTTTTGGGTAGTTTTGGGTAGTGGCCTATAGGCTAGTCCTGAAAATCAAGCACAAAATCTGTGGTCATAGGCACAGAACTGAGGACTTTCAATTGTATTCACATGGAGGAAGGATTGGGTGTGTGACTAGGTTGTAAAGCTTAGAAAAAGGATAGTTTCAAATTGGGTAAATATCATCAATGGATGTTGTCTGACATATGAGTGATCAGGTGTCCCTGGTAGGTTATAATAAGTTTCAAAATTGTAGACCCCACTTTGATAACTAGATTTGGTTGTTAGGTCATACATAGTAAATCTCATCTCATGTTTACCCTGGTGATCTTGTAAAAACGAGTAAATGTGGGGTGGGGTGTTACAAAGTAGTACCAAAGTGAGGTTGTGGCATTGGACCTCGAGGTAAATGCAAATTGTTATGTTTGCATGTCAGTTGTCTATATGTTTTCCATGCATGCATGTTAGTTTCTTATTGATATTGTTATTATATCATGCTTATGATATGTTTTATCATGCTAATCTAGATTATCTTGTGCAAATGCAATAGCCTCACCAGCAGTAAGTTGATGTATGCTTTTGATTATGCTTTTATTTAGTTAACAATGGTGTATTGCAAGAAATATAAGGACAAAATATGAAGAGCATAATAGTTGAGTACAGTCCATATGACTCCTCGTACAGACCGAAAGAGACATTGGTAGGATGGGAGAGATAAGTTGAGAAGTAGGGAGAGGGAGACTCTCTTGATCTAGTCGATACATTGAGAAGCTTGAAGGCAGATATCGTAAGTTTCAAGGTAGATAATGAGAGGTTGATTGAGGCACATGAAAGGCTTGCAAAATATCAAGAGAAGCAAATCAAGGTCAATGAAATCATCCTCCAAAGTATTTTAGATTTGTAGAAGCAGGGACAACTGGGAATCAGTCAGGGGGATAGATAGGAAGAAAGGAATAATGGTGCAGATGGAAGCAGGTCTCAAAGAAGGCACAGTTTGGATAGGTTTGATACAGTGAAGAGTGGCAGACTCCTGGATACACGTATGAGGAGGGCAAACACTCATGGATTTTATTCTAGTTCTGCTTTCGAGAGACATCATCACCGTCACCTCTAGTATCCTTATAGGATGAGTGAGAGGGGGTACTTTCTAGAAGAGTTCACAAAAGCTAAGCCTCCTACTTTTGATGGTGAGTTGAGTAAGTCAGAAGATGTAGAAGCATGGCTGCTTGGGATAAGGAAATTCTTCAGACTTCATGATTACTTTAAGAACATGATTTCCAAGATAGCTACCTTTAGTCTCAAGGGAAAAGTAGATATCTGGTGGGAATATGTTAGGCATGTCAAACGTATTAGAGAAGAGGATCTAACTTGGGAAGAATTTGAAGGTTTTTTCAGGAAGAAGTACCTGTTTTAGAGATACTATGATGGAAGGATAAGGAGTTCCATGAGATCATTGTTGAGATATGTTCCCTATATCAAGGATGAGAAAGAAAATATCCAAAGGTTCATCAGTGGATTTCCATTAGCATTCAAATATTGAATAGAGTTTGATGAGCCTCGATCTTTCAAGGAAGCCATTAGAAAGTTGAAGCATTGTTATGAATAGTTAAAGAGTAAGACTAAGTTCAAGCATGATTAGAAGGGTAATGAGAAGACTAAAGGAAAATGGCCTAAGAAGCGACGAATATCTTAGGATGCAGGGGACAAGGAAAATGTGGCTCCTCATAAGAATTTCAATGAAGCTAAGAAAGGACATGGGTCCTAGCCTGGAGAGTAGCAAAATAAAGGCAATGGTGGAAAACCATTGAGGTGTTGGACCTGCGGTGGGTACCATCGCAGGAGGGATTTTCCATCATATTATGGTGGTAGACCTTAGATCTGCAGTGCTCAAGAGGCACTAACAATTGGGGATGTAGGCTATAGCATTCCCATATCTATGCAACAATCGATAATAGGCAGGTAGAACATCAAGAATCCATTATCAAGATAGAAGGTAAGCTTTGTGATCAATTTATTTCTATTTTGATTGACCCTGGATTGAATTATATCTATATTATTCATAACTTGGTCGATCAGTGCCAGTTGAAAAAGGAAGTGCATGCAGAATCTTGGTTGGTTTAGGTTGCTACAGGGACCAAGAGAAGAGTTCACCATTGCGTGAATTCTTGTGAATTTGATATTAATGGCATGCCTATAATAGCATACCTAAATATTCTTCCTTTGGGTTCATATAGCATGCTTTTTGGCATGGACTAGTTATTTATTCATAGGACTAAGGTAGATTTCTATGACAAGGCCATTGAGTGCCTAGATCATGATGGAGAAAAGATATTCTTGCATTGAAAGAAGAATCCTACCTCAGTGAAAATGGTTACAGCTATGTAACTTAAGCACAGCCTTGGGAAAGGGTTATTGCCTACAGTTCATATTTCTAGTAACAAGGGGAAGGAGGATGAGGATGATGAAGTATTGAGGAGGTATATTATCTTGCAACAGTTTTAGGATGTGTTTCTTGCAGATATTGCAGAGTTGCCTCCCCATAAAGAGGTGGATTTTTGTATTGAGTTGGTACCAGGAGCAGCACCAGCATCTAAGACACCTTACAAGATGAGCACACCCAAGTTGGTAGAACTGAAGTTACAACTTAAAGAGATGCTTGATAAGGGATACATAAAGCCAAGTGTGTCTCCTTGGGGTACAACAGTGTTGTTTCTAAGGAAGAATGATGGTACTCTTATATTGTGTATTGATTACAGGCAATTGAACAAGGTGTAGGGAAAATTTTATTGGCTAATATTCGCAGGTGGGCTAATTTTCCATGCTTTTTCCAAGAAAAATATTCACCAATTTCCATTTTTTTCTAAAATGATTCGCCCAAATTTTATAGTACACCATTATTTTACATTTAAAATTGCCAAAATATTATATCGACTAATATAAAATCATTGGAAATCTAAATATTTCTATAAAAATATCACCAAAAATTTTACAATTTGCATATTAGGGACTAGTAAGATTCGCCAAGGTTTCCAAACTTTAAGATAAACTTATATCCTTAATATGTTCCCTAACAAGGTGGATATCAAGAACTGGTATCCATTTCCTTGGATTGATGATTTGTTTGATCAACTGAAGGGAGTTACAGTATTTTCGAAGATTGATCTGAGATCAAGATATCATCAGGTGCACATCAAAGAAGAATACATCTACAAGACTGCATTTCGTACAAGATATGGGCACTATGAGTTTGTGGTGGTTCCTTTTGGTATTACCAATTCTCCAACCACCTTCATATGTTTGATGAATAGTGTGTTGCACCCTTACCTAGATAAGTTTGTGACAGTATTTGTTAATGATATATTAGTATATTCAAATAATTAGGAGGTGAATGTAGATCACCTGGCAGTAGTATTGATATTGTTGAGAGATAATTAGTTGTATGTCAAGCTCATCAAGTGTAGTTTCTTTCATAATCATATTCATTATTTGGGACATGTTGTTTCCAAGGAGGGGGTAGCAGTGGATCCAAAAAATATTAAGGTTATCATGGAGTGGCCAGCTCTGAAGAATGTGGATGGGGTCAAATAATTAATGGGAATAATACATTATTATAGAAGGTTCATCAGGAAATTCTCTAAGATTGGATACCCTATCACATCCTTGCAGAGGAAAGGGAATAAACTTAAATGGAATGTTGAGTGTGCAGCTACTTTTGAGCAACTGAAGCAGTTCCTTACCAATTATCTGGTTTTGAAGTTTGCATAACCTGATAACGAGTTTGCGGTTTGTACAGATGCTTGCAAGGAAGGATTTGGTGGAATCCTAATGCAGGAAGGGCAGGTTGTTTTTTATGAATCACAAAAGTTGAATGAGCATGAGCATAATTATGTGATCTTGAGTTGGCATCTATCATTCATGCATTGAATATGTGGAGACATTATCTCCCTGGTAGGAATTTCATTTTGATGAGTGATCATAATGGACTGAGGTACTTGCTTAACCAACCCAATCTGAATGCAAGGCAAGCTAGATTGTTGGCTACTCTTGGCAAGTTTGATTTTGAGCCATTACATCAAAGTCAAAGAGAACTGATTTGCAGATGCTCTCAATAGGAGAGTGTAGGTGAATCATATTTCAGTTGTGAGCTCTTATGGGATAGATTTGCAAGAGCATATCTTACAGGCAGGACAACATGATGAGAGGTACCAATAGTTGAATCATAGGTTGCAACAACAAGGTGAAGGTGATAGGATGAGGAGTATCACCCCACGGTAGATGGATTGGTTATATTTAGAGTGGGATCCATGTGTCTGAAAATGGTGAATTGAAGAATCTTATCTTGAGAGAGTTTCATTTCAAGTCGTATTCAGGCCACCGAGGATACCAGAATACTTTGACAATTGTTAAGAAGTTCTACTATTGGCATAATTTGAAGAAATAGGTGGTGGAGTTTGTTGTGACATTCTGGACTTCTAACAAGTGAAAGTTGAGTGCAAGAATACAACTAGTTTTTTGCAGCCTATTCTGATTCTATAATGGAAATGGGATGTCATTTCCATGGATTTCATTACATGTTTTTCTAGGACATCAAGGCACCATGACTCCATCATGGTTGTGGTTGAAAGGTTTAGAAAGGTAGCTCACTTCATTACAGTGAAGTCTACTAATTCAGTAAGTGAAGTGGCTAAGGTATTCATTAAGGAGATAGTGAGGTTGCATGGAGTTCCCAAGAGGATTATATCGAATAGAGATACCAAGTTCACTTCCAGGGTTTGGAAGGAGTTGTTCGTAGGCTTGGGGATAGAGTTAGCCTTCAATACAGCTTATAATTTGCAGAAAGACAAAAAAAACAAATAGGGTTGACAAGATCCTTGAGGATATGTTTAGGAAGTATGTCACGCACCAGCAGAGGAAGTGGGCAGAATATATTCCACTGGTGGATTTTTATTATAACAATGGGTATTAGGAATAGTTGAAGATGAGTTTGTTTGAGGATCTTTACGGGTGAATTTGTAATACTCCTATCAACTGGAATGATCCAGTGAACAAGGTGTTGATTGGACTGAATATGTTGGTTGAGATGGAGCAGGTGATTTAGGTTATCAAAAAAAAATTGAAGTCAGAACAAGACAGGCATAAGAGTTATGTAGATCAACAAATAACATTCAAGGATTTTCAGGTTGTAGAGCATGTGTACTTATGTATCAAGCCCAAGAAAAACTCCTTGAGAATTGGGTCATGTGTCAAGTTGGCACCTCAATATTGTGGACCTTTTGAGATCCTCGAGAATTAGATCGGTGGCCTACAAACTTGCATTTCCGCCATCGATCAAAGTCCATGATGTTTTCCACATTTCATTACTTAAGAAATATGTACGAGATGTTGATCATGTGATTGATTGGTATGTATTGTAGGTCGAGCCAGAGGGAGAGTTCCAGCTAGAGCCACAATACATATTGCAGCAGAAACAACTCATGCTCCAGAACCAAGCAATAGATAAAGTTAAAGTGCAGTTGAAGCACTTTGGGCCCGATGAAGCTACATGGGATATGATTGATCAGATACGGGCATTATATCCTTCTGTATTTGTTGGTTGAAGGAAATGAGTTTTTGGTGTGTGTGTGTGTGTGTGTGTGTGTATTTTTGTTATTAGACTTATCAGTATACCCTGCGTGGTAATATATGTATAGAACTATCCTTTTTGAAATGGTATCAACCATACTATATTAAAATTACATGACTAAGTGCAACAAATTTCGCTCTCACAAAGAACAACCAAAGATTAACTAAAAGGGGGCATGGATGATTTAAAATCAGAAATAAAAGGTGAAATGAATGGTTTAAAAGGCAAGATGGATAGTTTAAAAGGCAACATGAATGGTTTAAAAGAAGACATGGAAGGTTTGACAAAGTTGCTACAAGAAATGCTTCCTAATGGTGAAAAGGTATTCCACGAAACTCATGATGAGACCAAAAAAAAAATTAATCATGCTTTTAGAGACTCAAATGTTGGGTTTAAGACCCACCACATTCCCAGTATCAATATGAGGAAGCTTGATGGCAAGGATCTGGTAAATTGGATACTACAGATGGAGCAATATTTTGATCTCCATGATGTGTGGCACACACAAAAGGTATGCATTTCATCTTTATATTTAGACCCATTGATTTTGAAATTCATCCAATCAAAGGAAAGTATTTACACAAGCCTATTTATGAGAAGGAAATTTTAGCAATACTACATGCACTAAAGCAATGGAGACCTTACCTAATGGGAAGACACTTCAAGATAAAAACATACCATGATAATCTTAGATACTTTTTGGAACAAATATTATCTTCAGAAGAGCAGCAAAAATGGGTCACAAAGATGGTGGGTTATGACTTTGAAATCATGTACAAAAAAGGGAAGCAAAATATTGATGCATATGCACTCTCAAGAAAGGATGAGGATGTGGAAGCATTGCTTTGTGCCATTTCTATTATCCAAACTAAGTGGATAATTGAAGCACAGGATGAATGGAAGAATTATGAAGAGGTGTGGACACTCATTCAAAATTTGTAGAAATATCCCAGTACATTTGATACATTTAGCTGGAAAAATGATTCATTATGGTACAAAGATCACTTGTATCTTTGTAAGAATTCCCAACTCAAAGAAAAGATTCTTTTGGAATTGCACACCTCTCCCTTATGAGGGCACTCTGGATAATTAAAAACTTACCACAAGGTCAAGAAGGAATTTTTTTTGGGATGGCCTTAAATCTACTATTCAGAAGTTTGTGGCAAAATGTTTGGTTTGCTAACAAAATAAATTTGAGACAATTAAGACCCCTAGCCTGTTATAACCTTTAGCTATTCCAAGTTAGTGTTGGGATGAGGTCTCAATGGATTTGATCATAGGTTTACCCAATTCTGAGGGAAAGAGTGTCATCATTTTGGTAGTTGATAGACTTACCACGGTATGCACACTTTTTTGCAGTATCTCATCATTTTAAATCAAGTGCAGTTGCTACTGCATTTCTTGGAAACAATTCAAAGCTTCATGGAAACCGAAACTATTATAGTAAGTGACAGAGATCCCATTTTCACTGGAAATTTTTGGATTAAATTATTTTCTTGTCTTGGTACTCAATTAGTTCATAGCTCATCTTATCATCCTCAATATGATGGGAAAATGAAGATAGTGAAAAAATGTTTGGAAGGGTATCTTCATTCCTTTGTATCTAATAAACAAACACAATGGGTCAAGTGGTTACCTCTAGTTGAATGGTGGTATAACACTTCCTTCCATACTGCAGCAAAAATGAGCCCTTTTATGGCACTTTATGGATATCATCCACCATCCATCACATCATATTTAAGAGAAAATTCTAAGGTTCAGGCAGTGGAAGATCAAATTGAGCATCAGCAACAAGTTCTCTGACTCTTAAAGGATAACCTCACTCTGGTGTAGAATCGAATGAAACAACAGACAAATAAACATCGTAGTGAAAGAAGTTTTGATGTAGGTGACTAGTTGGTTTTACGGATACAACCATACAAACAAATGTCCCTCAAGCAAGCTAAGAAGGATAATAAATTATCACCCAAGTACCATGGCATACAAATTGGAGTTCTTGCATCTTCCTGAGCACACCCATTTTTCCATGTTTCATGCTTAAAGAATATCGGTGACAAGCTTCCAGTTCAAATAGTGTTTCCAGAACTTGATGAAGAAGGAAAAATCATATTTGAGCCTGAAGAAATCACGGAAACAAGAACCCGACAACTACAGAATCGATCAATTTCAGAGTATCTCATTAACTGGAATAACTTAACCGTTGAAGATTCCACATGGGAGGATGAGAATTTTATACAAAAGCATCTTCAACTACTCAAGCGTTGAGGTAAACACTATTTTGAAGGAGAAGGTCATGTTAGGTCCCTATAATACTAGTGTATCCCCCTTATTGTTATTATTGTGCCCATGTAGCCCCCATATTGTTATTTTTGTGTCCCATAGAAGCCCACTTTTGTTATTGTTGTGCCCTTATATTATTATTATTATTTAGGCTCTGATTATATTGTGACCCCTTAGACTCCTATATATACAAAGGAGTTCTTGTCAATTGTGTCATTCAATAATTGTGCATTTATGTAATGTAAAGGAGGTTTCCCCATCGAAGAGGAAAATTTTTAAGTCATTGATCTATATTTCCTTCTATTTCGTGAGATGGTTGCATAACATTTGATCTTGGTTGAGGTGGTCTCAGGAAAATTCCCAAGGGTTGAGGGTGGAGATGTTTTTCTCCTGGAACTCTTGACAGGTGGGTTGAGATAGGAAAATTCCTCTGGGTGTGGTGAAGAAAATCTGAGGCATCCAAGCTTGTTTGGTTTTGGTGATTCCTGGACTGGTTTAGGTGAAATCACTGTGGTTGAGAGTTGAGGCGGTTTAGGCTCTGGAAGCCCTGGTTGGTCCTATTTTGGTTTATACCTTGTGATACCACATTCATATTTGGAATATGGCATGGGGGTGATTGGTTGAAAGATATATTTGGTACATCCCTATATATGGTCGGGTGGTACATGGAATTCCCTGACTTGGTTGGATTTATGCATGTGTTATTATATTTTATTTCTTATTGAGATCAATGAGCACATGCATTGGGTATTGTGTTGATTTTATGGTTGGTTTGTCATGGATTTATTCTGGTTAAATGTAGGTTATAGGCATGGTTAAATGATGTGCTCTTCTTATGGATCATGTTCATGATTCGATAATTTATTGAATGGTTACATTAATGTATGAGCTAAAAAGTGTTGTTGTAGCTAGCTTGAGAGGGAAGTTGGCCTTCTTGATGATTCTCTGATGAAACTAAGGAAAAAATTAACAGATATGCATTCATGACCTGTAGCTATTATATCCATCATATGTTTGTCTAAATGTTTATCATGTGTTTGGAATGATTGGGTAAGATCTGAGCCTCATTATAGTTTATGCATAGTTTTGATTGTCATAGCCTTGATTTTGGAAAGTTTTGGGTAGTTCTCAGAAATGGCCTGTAGGTTAGTCTTGAAAATCAAGAACTGAATTTGTGGTCACGAGCATAGAATTAAGGATTTTCAGTTGTAGTCTAATGGAGGAAGGATTTTGTGTGCGGTTGGGGACTTCTAGCCGCATGTATAGCTTGGCGTGTGTGCAGTTAGGTTGTAATGCTTGGGAAAAAGATAGTTCCAACTTAGGGAGATCATCAATGGATGTTGTTTGACATTTAGGTGATCAGGTGTCCCTAGGAGATTTCAAAAAGGTAGACCCCACTTCCATAACTAGAACTTGGTTGTTGGGTCATGCATAGTAACTCTCATCTTATGTTTACCTAGGTGAGCTTGTAAAATTGGGTAAATTTGGGGTGGCGTGTTATAGAGTCATATAAGAGCTAAATTGCAGCACTAGACCTCGGGGTAAATGCTTATTGTTATGCTTGCATGTCAGTTGTCTATATATTTTCCATGCATGCACGTTAGTTACTTATTGATATTTGTTATATTGTGCTAATCCAGATTGGCCTATACAGATGCAATAGCCTCATCAACAGGAAGTTGAGGTATGATTTTGATTATGCTTTTATTTCTCTAACAATGGCATATTGTAGGAAATAGAAGGCCAAAAGATGAAGAGTGGAATATGTAACATCCCTATTCAAAAATCCATGTAATAAAGTTAATAAAGAAAAAAAAAATAACCAAGGTCATGGGACACATATTCCAAGTTGAATGTTGGGAAAAACATCCTAGTGTGGGTGTTTATTTGGTTTATTGTGGCTAAGGAAATTGGCAAAGGAAATGGAAAAGGCTTTGGAAAAGAAAAGTGGCATTAATTGGCATTTTATTTATGAAAATAATATAAATTAGGAGAAAAGGAAGGTGAAGGGTCATAGGTTGCATGTGAGGAGGAGAATGAAGGAAAATAATGGAAAATGAAGAAAATAAAGGCCTCATTAATCAAAAGGCTTCTGAGGATCAGTTCACAACGTTTTTTTCAATTCATTTTTGGAGCTTTCTCTTTATTCTCTGTCTCTCTCATACTCTTGAACACTTAGAGCATCCGTGGAGTACTCTAGTGTTGGAGGAAGGAAGGAAAAGGAAGGACAAGAAAGAAAAGGGAAGAAAAGATCAAGCAAGGAAGAGCAGGATCAAGTAGCTGCAGTATGATTACTTGCAGGTATCAAGTTGCATGTATGATTTCCTTGCTAGTTTTTGCATGCATGGTACATGCATGTGTGTATTTGGTTCTCTTGTTGTTGTTGGCATAGGTTTTTCCAGGTGTGACAGTGGTTTTCATCCTTTCCTTTCCATTTCTGGATAGCCATTGTGTGATGGAGTTCTCTTATTTTGGTTGAACTAGATGTTAGGACTCAGAAATGTCACTTTTCCATCCACCTTTCCCTTCACTATTCCTTACATTCCATCGTCCTATTAAACCCTTCATCATATCATTTTCATAAATTCATTTGGATTTCATATTATTTTTTCCAATCTATTCATTTTAGTATTAAGAGTGAATTTATGATTAATATTAGAAAATATACATATTTTCATATATATCTCAAATATGGGTGAGCTTTGTAATATGTAGGAATATGAGAATGATTAATTCAAAGAAACTTTGTTTAGATTATCTTCCGGATCCCCGGATCAAAGAAACTTCTCGAATATCTTCTCCACCATTTCAGGGAGATAGTTATTCAAGCCTATTCTTGAGGAGAAGACCATGGAATATTTGGTTGGCATATCTTATTTAAGATATTTGAAATATGTGTGGAGGATTTGAAGGAACTATATTTTGTAATAATGGGAAAGTGGTTAAGAGTAGTTGAGAGAATAGTGGGTATGTAATTAATGCATTCTTATCTTATCTTCAAATACTCTCATGTATAAAGGAGAGTGCTCCCTCTCCATAGGGAAGGGAGGACAGTTGGAAATTGTAAGAAGATTGATTAGTCTTAGATTCTTTCATTGTTATGCTTTCATGTTTGTCATTTGATTATTGTAATATTGATTTATGGATGTGAGGTCACATATGTCATTGGTTGTTAACTCTTCACATGTTGTAATGCTTTTCCTTCATGCAAATCTCCATTCATAGATTAAGTTGATTTCAGCAATGTAGATCAAACTAGATTAGTTCTACTTCAGTCCTGCATATATAGTGCACGTGTTTCGTCAGCTTACGTACCCTGGATTGACAAGTAAATAGTTGGGCAATTGTACTACAATGCTATTATTACGACATATATTTCGCCTAACACTAGATTTCCAAATGGTTTTCAAAACTGAGTGGGGTGGTCTCAGGGAGAAACACAAGGCTTAGGAATCCCTAGACTGGTGAAGGTGGGATTGTTATCAAGCCTGATTGTGTATGCCTTCATTAGGCCTAGGAATCCTTGACCAGTGAATGGTAGGATATACGATAAATCCTAGAGGATGGAGCCTCGTTGGGCCTAGGAATCCTCGACTGGTGAATGGTGGGATATACGGTAAATCCTAGAGTCGAAGATAGACAAATTCCTCATGGTTTAGATGGAGAGATCTGGAGGCATCCATGCGTGTTTAGGGCCTAGTGATCTGGTGGGATTGTTGTAAATCCTAGTTGTATTGATGAGGTTTTCGGGCCTAGGAATCCCTTGGTGGATATACGGTAAAGCTTGAGGAAGCCTTGGTTGGTTATGTTGTGATTCCCATATTCATGCTTAGAATAAGGCATGGGGATGATTGGCTGAAAGAAATATTTGGTTCAACTCAATCTATGGTTAGGTGGTACTAATCAAGTGATCCTTGACACCATCTAGGATGATGAGCTTAGCCTTCACATCTAAATCTTCATATAGTTCCAACTCCTTAGATGCTATTGGTTTTTTAATCTCCTTGTCAACAAAATCCCAAAACTTATTCACCAACAAGACCAACTTGATCTTTTCTTTCCAAGGAATATAGTTGGACAACCCATCCAACCTATCCTGATATCTCAAAATAGTAACCAACTTGGCCATGTTGCTTGTCATTCAACAACAAAGAAACCAAATCCCTCTTGAGTTGTTCATTATGCACACTCTGATTCAATTGTCCCTTCAAAGTAGCTTTGATACAATGTTGGATTTTTCCTATTACTTTAGATCAGGTCTATGTCTTATCACGATCATAAACACACTGAAATACACATAACTTCAAGAAATTTGCACAACAAAAATGTAACAACAATGAATCAATTAAGTACACAAGAATTTTATAGACCCAAAACTTATTTTTATTACAAATTTAATAAAACAAACATAGGGATCTGTACCAGGGATCATGGCCCTTACAAATCCCTAATACAAGGAAAAACTAGGGCTTGAAGTCAGCAACTTATGACTATCAATCTGCCCAAGAACAAGATCAAAACTTAACTTGCATAATGTAGCTAGCCTCCAGCCCTTTCAATCCACTTTGTCTTGACACCTGGAAATTCCTTTACTCATAGATAAATTGCTTCATCATGACCTTTTCATACTAGCTGCTCACAAGAGTATTTTCTTTTTCAATTGCTTGTATACTCAACTCCAAATAGGTTTGCCACTCACAGTGTATTTACCTTTCCAATTCACTTTACAATCATCCTTTTAACACATTATCCAATCACTCCTTTTTTGGACATACTTCAAAAATCCACCTTAACAACCTTTCTACTTCACCACACCTACCCACAACCTATCCCATTGCCCTCTCTCTGACCCTGAGATAACCCATTGTTATGTTATCCAAGATTGAGGCTAATTTCAGCCTCCTTAGGTCTTAACCTTACCATAGAAACCCCGGCGCTGCTCTTGAGGCCTTGCATCCCTCCACAACAAGCTAAACTAAGACATGTTAGGCCTCTTTTAGGGCTTGGTCCTCCCCCCTTATACATAGAAACAAGAAAAAACCTCACACAGATAATTCAGCTCCTTATCTTGACGTGTACAGACATCTTCTAGGGAACATACCTCACACAGAAACTAGGCCTCCTTTTCTAATTATACTCAGCCTTCATCAGCATAAGACAAACCATAAGATACTCTTCTCTCCAAGTTGTGTCTCCTTTTGAGGTATGTGTATCCCTTTTTAGGGGATATGTAATCACAAAAATGAATTGCTATGTGTGTTAAGACCTCTTCTAGGGCCACTTATATTTATGCCTTTCTATGGTTTTCGTAGGTTCCCCTTTTATTCCATCAAAGATGCCCTATTGCAACCAATAGAATAAACAATAATTTATTTCGGGCCTTTAGCAAACTTGTGTCCAAATCCCACCAATTGGGTACATTTCCCACAAAACTTCATTTTCATGGGTTAAATCCACACAACCTAGTACCCCAATGATTGTGGGATTACCTCCTAAGCTACACTTTTCAAAAAGTTTGTGAATACTATTAAAGGACTTGGTGAAACGATCGATGAATTAGTAATTGTTCAAAAAGTGTCGAGATCTCCTCTGTTGAGATTTAATGCAAAGGTATCTTCCATTGAATAAATGGAATATGTAAAAGATGTGAATATGGATGAATTACACAGAACCCTCACTACATGTGAGATGAGAACAGGAAAGGAGAAGTCAAGATTAAAGTAAACAGCCTTCAAAGCATCAAAGAAGGAAAAAAGGACATAAGGACCATGCCCACTTCATCTATGAATTAGATTAAGAAGAAGCTCAATTCATGAGGAAGTTGAAAGAGGATCTGAATAATATTAAGGTAAACTACCTTTCAAATGTTTTAGATGTTGTAGAATCGGTCATTATGCTTCTAATGTCCATATGAAAAAATGGAAGATAGTGATGATGAAGAAAAATATAAAGATAGAAGAAAATATCATAAATATAGAAATAGAAGCAAATTTCATGAAAATAGGAAGGGAATATCTTTCAATAAGAAAAGCCTCTATTCCAAGGAAGATGGAAGCTCATCAGAAGAAAGTGGTGAATATCATCCGATGAAGACCAAGAAGAATTTGTATTCTTCATGGCCATGAAGACTCAGTACATTGATCAAAAGATATCGGATTTAGAGGAAGAAGTGAAAAATGTCAAAACCTATGATAGTTCCTATGATGTACTAGATGTTGAAGAAGTGTAATTTATCTTAAGGGGAACTAGCAAAGGAAAATATAATTTATTATTCTACTGTAATCGTAGAAGAAGAGGTCATCTTCCTTCAATATGTCCACATGTAATTTTGGAAAATAGTGTTATCACCAAAAAATTGATCATCTAGCATAATTTACTAGATGGGTCGAAGTACACCATGTAAAGTCAATTTTACCATAGTAAAATTGCTTTCACTGTGAGAAATTACTTAATAAACCACCTTTGTTAAGTAATTTATAATTAAACCCACGAAGAATAATTAAATAAATCATTGTTTATTTGATTTTCTTCTAGGAATAATTAATTAAAACATTGTTCAATTATTATTCCTTGTCATATTTGACCCAATTATGAAAAATCAATAGATAAATTATTAATTATCTTATTTTTCTCTAGGAATAATTAATTAATTATTATTCCTTGTCAAATTTAACTAAATCCCTTAGGAACAATTAAATAAATAATTATTTGTTTATTATTCCTTAACCAATGTCTTGAGATGATAAATAAATCATTTATTTATTTACTATTTCCAAATAAAAGTTTAAATACTTTTTCCCTCCTAACCAAATATAACAAAATATTCCAAGTGGTTATTCCAAGAATGGGGTTAATAATATTTTATTATTGCTCATTATTTGAGGTTAACTCAATATTTTGTTATAATAGAAGGGTTTTCCATTCATTATTCACTTTTGATTATTTTCATTGTTGCACTCACTGTTGTAACTCTAATTATTTTCATTGTCGCACACCAATTTTCTTCCATTTGAGTTCCCATTGAACTCAAACACTTTATTTGTTGGGTTTACACATTATAGAGGAGAGAGACTTTACACAAGCTAAAGACATTTGAGGATATCCAAGAACCCATCCCATAAAGGGGGACTAGTAACATTTATTTGTTCCCTTTACAGGTGTTATAATAAAATCTATTATTTGTATATCTATTTTCCATTGGTGATTGGAGTTACTACTGTTTCTTTTTGTTGTTTAACTATGATTGTGGCATAGATCAGGACTTTTGCAGATGTACAATGTTTAGCAGCCATTTATATTTTTGAGACTGTTTGTCATCCATAGACTTAAGTGGGTTCTTTTCATACATCTTTTAGAAGAATTCACTACAACAAATAGTAATGATAAAGATGGACATGAAGATAAGAGAAAATATTACGAGTATGAAAAGGAAAGATGTGGCTCATTAGAAGAAAGTAATGGATATGAATATCATAATAATAAAAATAAAAATAAAATTCCTACTCATGGCCATGGAGGCTCAATATAATTTCATTAATAGAAATAAGATTCAAAGGAAGAAGAGGTTGATGATCTTAAGGGAAACATTAGAAAGAAAATAATCATGATGTTAATGAACCAATAGTCTCTCTCATAAAATTCCAACTAGAAGAGGAAAAGAAAAGAGAGAAATATTTCTAAGCCAACTCGAGGGAAACAAAGGACATTCTAAGAAACTAGAAGCTAAGATTGTTTCCTTCATAAAGTAATTAGAAAAAGGCAATGATCTAGTAAATCAAATTTTGAAGTTTAAAAAGAGTTTTTAAATATCAGATGGCATTCTAAATTGCGAGAGATCTCCTCTTATATTTAAAACAGGTCTTTGTTATCATGAAATTTCTAAAGGAGAATAAAGCTCAATGAAATTATAAAATAAATGAAAAGAATAACCTAGAAGCCATGCTAATGTCCTCAAATACAATAGAAATGCAAGTAGAGTAAAATATGAAACCAAGGATCAATAGAGACAATCTCATCAAGAATACAAG